>JAUPFT010000017.1:36957168-37367168 GCA_036936625.1 Parnassius smintheus behrii | reverse complement strand
TAATAAATACGCTGTCATTTTTTGATGTCATCCTGAACTCATCCTGTACTCATAATGTAGAATAAAAACTTGAGAGGTGTCAAGGTACACCCGGATGGAACGAAGTTCCTTTATACACACACTCACACGTGTGAGTGTATAAAGAACACATATATATATACATACATATATATATATATATATATATATATATATATATATATATATATATATATATATATATATATATATATATATATATATGTATATATATATATATATATATATATATATATATATATATATATATATATATATATATATAGTCCTTCCAATAGGAAGTCTAACGCTCGCTGTAAATATAACAGAACGCTAGTAACCCGGGTGGTTTGATCCCCGCCGGCACCAATGAAATTGTTAATTGCAATTCAAGTGCTGATTTACCACGTGCTCGGCGGTGACAGAAAACATCGTGAGGAAACCTGCATGTCTGAGGAATAAGAAAAATAAGAAAAAAATATTTCGAAGACATGTGAAGTTCGCCAACACGCGTTGGGCCAGCGCAACGGACATTTCCTTGCCCTAAAACCCTCTCGGAAATGAGGGAAGGCCTGTGCCCAGCAGTGGAACGTATATAGGCTGTAACTTAAACTTTTTAACTTTTCCAGTAGGTAAACAAAAAGTACTTGGTGTAAATAGATTATATCACAGTGCAAGAAAGCAGCAAACGTGCTATGAAATTAAATATACTTTTTTTTTCTTAACAGACAGATACGAAATATGATGGCTGGTGAGCCTTCTTTCAACTTGATGTATATATAATGATTTCTTATATTTACGCGAACACTACACATTGAAATAATACTAGTTTTTACGGAATATATCGCGTATATTTAACTTTTTAAATACCCGACGTTTCGAACGCTTTACAGCACTCATGGTCACGGGCGGGACTGAGATGTTCAATGTCCATATGTCATAGTTAACCGCGGTTACCATAGATTAAAATTTAACTTTTGTTCCGATCTATGCAGTATGAACTTATGGTATCTTGAAGTCTTGCAGTTGTATGCTTGGGTTGGGATTTAATTTTATTTATTATAGGATCCCAAGCAGATGGTAGCACCCAGCCATCTTCTCTATTGAAATTAGGATGTTTTTTGATTTCAATAGCCTCGCGAATCATCCTTGGAAGGAATCGGTGTTCTTTAGCGAGGATCTGCGGTCTATCAAATCTGATGTAGTGACGGGGGCGATCCTGTACGTGTTCACAGACTGCAGACTTCCCGGAGCGTCGATTCTTCACATCAGCTATATGTTCTTTAACGCGGGTTTTTATTGATCTTTTAGTTTGTCCTATGTAGGAGAGACCACATTCACAATCAAGCTTGTACACTCCTGCATCTTGCAGAGGGACATTACACTTGACCCAAGGGAAAAACTGACCAATCTTCTTCAGCGGCTTGAAGTATGTTTTGATGGAAGCGCGCTTCAAGATGTAGCCAATCTTGTCAGTGACTCCTCTAACATATGGCAGTACAGCAGGTACACGCTCGACTGTGGCCGGCTTCACTCGTTCACTGTGACGTAGGCGCGGGACTCGAAGCTTGTTGTCATGCAAAACTTGCTTGACATGGTGGAGCTCTGCAGCCAGGTGTTTACTGTCACAGATCCCTCGTGCTCTCTGAAACAAAGATTTACCCACGGTAGCTAGCTGTGAAGGATGGTGGTGAGAATCACCGTTTAAATATCTATCTGTATGGGTCTTTTTTCTATACACAGTATGGCTCAAGGTGTTATCAGGATTCCGAATTACTAACACATCTAGAAAAGCTAAGGAATTGTTTGCCTCTAACTCCATTGTGAACTGAATTTTAGAATTTATAGAGTTAAGATGGTCTAAAAATGCAGTTACTTTATCTAAAGGTAGAATTGTGAAGGTGTCGTCTACGTACCGCTTGTAGAACCTTGGATTTATGGGAGAACTAAGCAGGGCTTTCTCCTCAAAGTCTTCCATGAATATGTCGGCGACAATGGGAGATACAGGTGAGCCCATCGCCACACCATCTACTTGCTTGTAGAACTCCTCCTTCCACAATAGGTAGCCAGATGTAAGGCAGTGTCTGAGTAATACTGCATATTCTACGGGCATGTTGTTTTCTTCCAGCCTTCTAGTTACAATTGAGATGCAATCTTCAACAGGTAAGCATGTAAACAATGACTGCACATCAAAACTGACCATAGTTTCATTGTCTGCCAGATGTAGGTCTTTAATCTCGCTGACAAAATGGTAGGAATCCTTTATGTGTGCTCTTGTATGTCCCCTGAGTGGTGAGAGTATTTTCGCTAAGTGTTGAGCCAATCTGTAAGTTGGTGAATCGATTTGGCTCACTATGGGACGTAATGGAGCATTGGGCTTGTGTATTTTTGGTAACCCATACAATTTTGGTGATTTGGCGCACGTAGGTATTATCCATTTTACGTCCAGATTTAATTTTTCGGAGTGTTTCTTTATGAGGTCACTAGTTGTTTTTAGTGTGCTATTTGTTGGGTCGTTTTTAACCTTTTTGTAAGTACTTACATCCGACAAAAGTTCTTGTATTTTAGAATTATAATCTGACGTATCCATGACTACCGTGGCGTTTCCCTTATCTGCGCGGAGTATCGTAAGTTCGTGTTTATTGCGTAGGTTCTTTAACGCTATAAATTCGTCTTTGGGAAGATTCGGTTTAGGCACTGAACATCGACGTAACATAGACGAAATGTCTTGACGTATCGCCTCCAAATCTTCTTTCCGCATATTATTTTTAAATAAACAGTCCTCGACACTACAGATAATTTCTTCGTACGGTAATTTGCGGGGTGTAAGTGCAAAGTTTAGGCCTTTGGATAAAACCCTAATTGTTGCATCATCCAGTGTTTGTTTTGACAGATTATAGAGCGCGATTAATCTATGATCTGTGTTTGTCAATGGTTGCTTTCGGTTCTGGCATTGATTCAGATGTTTGACATTTGACTTGTTCGTTAATTTTTGATATTTTTCTATATGTTTGTTTTTGCATTCATTATATTTACTAATTTCGCGTTTATTTAATGTTTCCATGCAAAAATTATAGTCAAACGTCGTTAAAACTTTCTTCAATTCACTGGATGATGTGTCTATGGATTTGTTTATGTCATATAGATCGGAGCGTTTTTGTTAGATTACCGTCCGTAACAACTTTTTACTCGCCTGATTTAAGATCTTAGCGCTTCCTCGAATGTCCTTTTTGGTTGATATTTTGACACACGTAGGAATGAGATTATGGTCACGGCATCTCTTCAAGAAATTTAAGGCTGTTAGATATCTTGCGCGCTTGGTCTTTAGATCTTCTAATCGGCGTATTTTATTTGCAATTACCAGTCCGTACTGGTTTACATAATGATTTCTTATATTTACGCGAACACTACACATTGAAATAATACTAGTTTTTACGGAATATATCGCGTATATTTAACTTTTTAAATACCCGACGTTTCGAACGCTTTACAGCACTCATGGTCACGGGCGGGACTGAGATGTTCAATGTCCATATGTCATAGTTAACCGCGGTTACCATAGATTAAAATTTAACTTTTGTTCCGATCTATGCAGTATGAACTTATGGTATCTTGAAGTCTTGCAGTTGTATGCTTGGGTTGGGATTTAATTTTATTTATTATAGGATCCCAAGCAGATGGTAGCACCCAGCCATCTTCTCTATTGAAATTAGGATGTTTTTTGATTTCAATAGCCTCGCGAATCATCCTTGGAAGGAATCGGTGTTCTTTAGCGAGGATCTGCGGTCTATCAAATCTGATGTAGTGACGGGGGCGATCCTGTACGTGTTCACAGACTGCAGACTTCCCGGAGCGTCGATTCTTCACATCAGCTATATGTTCTTTAACGCGGGTTTTTATTGATCTTTTAGTTTGTCCTATGTAGGAGAGACCACATTCACAATCAAGCTTGTACACTCCTGCATCTTGCAGAGGGACATTACACTTGACCCAAGGGAAAAACTGACCAATCTTCTTCAGCGGCTTGAAGTATGTTTTGATGGAAGCGCGCTTCAAGATGTAGCCAATCTTGTCAGTGACTCCTCTAACATATGGCAGTACAGCAGGTACACGCTCGACTGTGGCCGGCTTCACTCGTTCACTGTGACGTAGGCGCGGGACTCGAAGCTTGTTGTCATGCAAAACTTGCTTGACATGGTGGAGCTCTGCAGCCAGGTGTTTACTGTCACAGATCCCTCGTGCTCTCTGAAACAAAGATTTACCCACGGTAGCTAGCTGTGAAGGATGGTGGTGAGAATCACCGTTTAAATATCTATCTGTATGGGTCTTTTTTCTATACACAGTATGGCTCAAGGTGTTATCAGGATTCCGAATTACTAACACATCTAGAAAAGCTAAGGAATTGTTTGCCTCTAACTCCATTGTGAACTGAATTTTAGAATTTATAGAGTTAAGATGGTCTAAAAATGCAGTTACTTTATCTAAAGGTAGAATTGTGAAAGTGTCGTCTACGTACCGCTTGTAGAACCTTGGATTTATGGGAGAACTAAGCAGGGCTTTCTCCTCAAAGTCTTCCATGAATATGTCGGCGACAATGGGAGATACAGGTGAGCCCATCGCCACACCATCTACTTGCTTGTAGAACTCCTCCTTCCACAATAGGTAGCCAGATGTAAGGCAGTGTCTGAGTAATACTGCATATTCTACGGGCATGTTGTTTTCTTCCAGCCTTCTAGTTACAATTGAACAAATTTACCAGCCTTCTAGTTACAATATACAAATTACCGTACGAAGAAATTATCTGTAGTGTCGAGGACTGTTTATTTAAAAATAATATGCGGAAAGAAGATTTGGAGGCGATACGTCAAGACATTTCGTCTATGTTACGTCGATGTTCAGTGCCTAAACCGAATCTTCCCAAAGACGAATTTATAGCGTTAAAGAACCTACGCAATAAACACGAACTTACGATACTCCGCGCAGATAAGGGAAACGCCACGGTAGTCATGGATACGTCAGATTATAATTCTAAAATACAAGAACTTTTGTCGGATGTAAGTACTTACAAAAAGGTTAAAAACGACCCAACAAAATAATATTACAACAATTCAGTTATACAACAAATAAACACCGCAAAATTCTTAGGCATTATTCTCGATACACATCTTTCATGGAAAGAACATATTAATAATGTATGCATAAAAATAAATAAGTTTGTTTTTGCACTTCGAAAGGTAAAAGACGTGACAAGCAGACATACCTCTATTATGGTATATCACGCTTACATTTGCTCCATTATACGATATGGCATAGTTGTATGGGGAAATTCCCGCCACATCACGAGGGTGTTTATAGCACAGAAAAAATGCATTAGGACACTGTACGGCATGGATTGGTCGGAATTATGTAAACCGACCTTTAAATCAAATAATCTACTAAGTGATCCCTGCATATACATCTACAAAACAGCTAAATTTGTTAAATATCACACATTTAAACGACAATACATTTAAACGAAAAATTAACCACGTCCCTTAAAAATGCCTGCGCCTAAGCTAGAACTGTTTAAAAAAAACTGTACTTATATGGCACCTCTAATATATAACTCTTTGCCCAAAGGAATGACTGACCTGCCATATAAAAGGTTCTATTGTGCCTTGCGAAAATGGTTAATCCAGGAGAGTTTCTATACTATTAAAGACTTTTTGAATAATAGCACTTGCCGATTTGGTGCCCACTAAAATATCAGATCTTTCTTTTTATTTCTTGTGATTTAGTCTATTATAATAATTCAATAATTTATATAATTGTAATCATGTAATTCAAATAACTGAAATTTAAAAGATTGTTATAATTGCAATTGAAATAGTTCTTATAAATTGTTATTTAAATAGTTCTAATAATTGTAATTTTATTCAAATAATTGTTGTAAATTTACTATGATTTTGCATGCCCGTAATGAGGGTGAAATATGTCCTGTGCTATATAGTTACTTTCGTGTCTCCAACGTGTCACACTCGTGTGTACCAACCATATTTCTTGCAAATAAATGGTTTATGATTATGATATGATTTATTAGCTTCTCCAAGGTACATTAACATATTTCCGTATTCACGAGCGCTATAAATGTACGCGTTAGACATTATTAAAACAAAACAAGAAAATAGAAATGAAATGGTACTTAATAATTTAATAGCTAAAATCAATTGCAATTATGATCGACAGTTAACTAATCTATCATAATTACTTAAAGCACAGTTTGTATTATATGTAAAAAATAAATAGAAGTCACTTCCTAGCTAATAAAGCTAAATACAAGTCACTTCCTAGCGATTTGAATAGAGAGAAGTATGGATTAGTACGGAATAGTTGCAATAATCTTAGTAGAAAAGCACAACGACGCCATATCCATGAATCAGTACAAGATCCTGACCCACATATACTCCCGCATATAAATACTCAAATTCTCTCCGCGTTGTATATGTATAGTATGCTGTTTAATCCTTGTACTCCTCTTTATTTAAAAAACCGTTTCCAGTATCTGTCTCTTACCCATAATCGGTTCCTTCAATCCTCCGTCAATCTTTCTCTCTCTACACCTTTGCACTCTTCTTCATTTTTCAAGAAATCCTTCACCGTAACCGCTGTGTGATTGTGGAACTCCTTACCTCTCCATATTCGTCGTGCTAAATCTCTTCACTCTTCCGAAATTCTTGGTAAATCGTATTATTTAGAACGCTATTAGATAAATTACTTTACCTTTCTCGTGCTCTTTTCATTTAATCTATTATATGATATTTTATATATAACTTTCATTTACTTTTATTTTTATGTATTATTGTATTATTTTATTATTATTTTGTATGCCCCCCTCTATTCGTAACTTTTGTTTGCATCATTCCTCTACGCAAAGGTTGTCTGGAAGAAATCACTTTCAGTGATAAGACCGCCTATTGTACATACTTTAATTAGTTTTAACTATATTGATGTTACAGGGCCCCAGGCGAGGATGGAATTACAGCGGAGCTTCTGAAAGCGGGTGGAACACCGGTACTTGTAGTCCTTCAGAAGCTCTTCAATTCCGTCCTCCATGGTGGCACTACTCCAGAGGCGTGGAGCAGAAGTGCGGTGGTCTTGTTCTTTAAGAAAGGCGACAACGCTCTCTTAAAGAACTACAGACCGATTTCCCTTCTGAGCCGCGTCTACGTGCTGTTTTCGAGAGTCATTACGAACCGTCTCGCACGCAGACTTGACGACTTCCAGCCTCCCGAACAAGCCGGTTTCCGAAAAGGCTTCAGTACCATAGACCACATACATACCCTGCGGCAGATTGTACAGAAGACTGAAGAGTACAATCTGCCACTTTGCCTGGCGTATGTGGACTATGAGAAAGCCTTTGATTCCGTCGAAATTTGGGCGGTGCTACAGTCCCTTCAGCGGTGCCAAGTTGACTGTCGGTATATCGAAGTGCTGAAGTGTTTGTACAGTAGGGCTACGATGGCTATCCGAGTACAGAACCAGAGCTCGAAACCTATCCAACTGCAGAGAGGTGTAAGACAGGGTGACGTTATATCCCCGAAACTCTTCACCGCTGCATTGGAAGACGTTTTCAAGCTACTGGACTGGAAAGGATACGGTATTGACATCAATGGCGAGTACATCACTCACCTTCGATTTGCCGACGATATAGTCCTTATGGCAGAATCGCTGGAGGACTTAAGCACTATGCTCAATGACCTCAATAGTGCCTCCCAACGGATAGGTCTTAAGATGAACATGGACAAAACAAAGATCATGTTCAATGTCCATGTCACACCTATGCCGGTAGTTGTTGGGAGCACTATGCTCGAAGTTGTTGACGAGTACGTTTACCTGGGACAAATAGTCCGACTAGGTAAGTCCAACTTCGACCGAGAGGTCAATCGACGGATTCAACTCGGCTGGGCAGCGTTCGGGAAATTACGACATATCTTTTCGTCAGGTATACCTCAATCTCTAAAAACTAGATTGTACAACCAGTGCGTGTTGCCAGTGATGACTTATGGATCTGAGACGTGGTCCTTCACTGCTGGCCGTATGAGGACGCTTAAGGTCGCTCAGCGAGCTATGGAGAGGGCTATGCTCGGAGTTTCTCTGCGTGATAGACTCAGAAATGAGGATATCCGCAGTAAAACCAGAGTGACCGACATAACCCAACGGATTAGTAAGCTGAAGTGGCAATGGGCCGGCCATATAGCTCGAAGAACCGATAACCGATGGGGAAGAAAGGTTCTCGAGTGGCAGCCTCGTACCGGTAGGCGTAGTGTAGGGCGACCCCCCACTAGATGGAGTGACGACCTGGTAAGACATGCAGGAAGTCGATGGATGCAGGTGGCTCAGGACCGTGCTTTGTGGCATTACTTGGGGGAGGCCTATGTTCAGCAGTGGACTTGTGAAAGGCTGTAATGATGATGATGATGATGATGATGATATTGATGTTTCTGTATTATGGTGTACAAAAAAGAATAAATAAATAAAAAATATAAATGAGGTACAAAAACTATTAAAAATTAAAAACAAGTGCAAATGTAGAATGAAAGAAAATGTAAGAAGTTTTGATGAATTGTGCATGAATGTGTTAGACTTGGAGAATGTGTGGCACAATGTTAAAAAAGGTTTGGTGGATGCAGCTACCGAAGTATGTGATGTTAGTAAGAGAACGAATGAAAAGAATCATAATACGTCATAGTGGGATGATGAGGTACGAATGGAAGTTGAAGCAAAGAAGTGATCATGGCTAGATTTGCTAGCAACCAAGGTTGGTAATTCTGGCGGTACGAATGATGATATAGAAAGATAAAAGGCAGTCTTTAGACATCTAAATAATAGAGTAAAAGAAGTAGTTGAAAGGAAAAGGCAAGAAAGCACTGATAAGAATATCAGGTAACTTCTAGGCAAATATTAAAATGTTCTGAAAACTTGTAAGAACTGCCAAGAGAAATTCAAAACAACCTAGATTGAATGCTATACGAGACGAGAATGGCTGTATTCTGAATGATGAAATTTTGAGTTTAAAGAGAAGAAAGGAATATTTTGAAAGCGAGTTTATGCGTGTGGATACGTGTAAATTAAATGAAATGGAAACTTCGAAAGAAGAGGAGAGAAAATATAGAGATCTAAGTATAGATAAAATATTGAAAGCAATGAAAAGCATGAAAGCACGTAAGGCAGCCGGATATCATAGAGTTTCACTCGAAATAATATAATATATAATAATAATATAATATTCCACAACTATCACACAACGCCATCTAGTCCCAAGCTAAGCAGAGCTTGTGTTATGGGTACTAGACAACTGATAAACATACTTATATATTTCTTAATACATAAATATTATAGATAAATTACACCCAGACACAGAACAAATGATCGTGCTCATCACACAAACATTTGTCCTGGGTGGGAATCGAACCCACGACCTCCGGCATAGCAGTCAGGGTCACTAACAACTAGACCAACAGGCCTGTCAAAAAAATACTAAGAGCTGGAGAGGAAGTGGTTGCAGGCCTGTTGTACACCTTGCTTAATTTATGCTGGGAACTAAAGCGGCTACCAGAAGACTGGCAAAGCCGTGATAGTCCCAATACATAAAGGAAAAGGGTCGCAGCAGAACTGTAAAAACTACCGTTTCATCAGCCTTCTTAGTATTGTGAGAAAATTGTATGCTAAATAACTAACTGAAAGAGTTATAAAAACTGATGGAAAATTTGGGAAGTGCAAGCAGGATTAAGAAAGGGAATGGGGTGTACAGATCAAGTCTTTTCCATACGTATAATCGCGGAGAAGTTTTAGAGAAAAACCAAAAAGTTTTTTGTGCATTCATGGACTTGGAAAAGGCTTATGACAGAGTGGACAAGGATTTGTTGTGGGAAACACTAAACTCATTTGGGTTGAGTGCTGGTTTGACACAGGCATTGAAGTCTCTTTATAGAGACTCCAGTGCTTGTGTTAGGATAAACGGCGTCTAGTCAGACTGGTTTGGCATCCATAAAGGTGTCAGACAGGACTGTGTGGCTTCCCGGTGGCTGTTTAACGTGTTTATGAACAGTTGTTTGAAAATTTGAAAGCTGAGTAATGTGGGTTAAGAATGAGTGAGGTAACCATCAAATGCCTTTTGTATGCTGATGATCAAGTTATATTTGCATCGTCGGCGGCCGAGTTGCAAATGATGTTTACATTAATGAACAGGTAGTTAAAAGAAAGTGGAATGAAAGTGAACGCAAGTAAGACGAAAGTTATGATTTTTGAAAGAGAAGAAAGTAAAACGATATGTGAAATAAGAATAGAAAGAGAATTGCTCGAGCAAGAAGATGAGTTTGTATATTTGGGATGCGTATTTAGCAGGGATGGGAGATATGATAATGATATAGAACGACAAGTGAACGCAGGAAATATAGTAAATGGGGCTCTACATTCTATTATGAAAAGTCAGAATCTGTCAAAAAAGTCACGTATGGCAATTCACAATGCTGTGTTAGCCCCTACTATATCATATGGTGGTGAAAGTTGGGTATGGCAGAAGAAACACGAGAGTAGAACAAACTCAGTAGAAATGCAGTTGTTAAGGAGTATGTTCGGGCTGAATCTGAGTGACAGGGTGAGAAATTATATAATAAAAGAAGAGTGTGGTATGCAAGATGATGTTATGACGAGTATAAAGAAAGTAATTCTTCGGTGGTTTGGTCATGTATAAAGAATGAATGAGGAAAGAGTGACAAAGAAAATTTATGGTGCAGAAGTGAATGGCAGAGTCGGAAAGGGACACCCTAGGCGAAAGTTTGTCGACCAAATTGGCGATCCATTCTCAGAAAAGGGGCCAAATTAAGAGGCCCTTAACCGACAAGCATGTATGCATAGGTGTATGGACGTGACAGAGGCGAGAGAGGTGTATCCGGATCGTGCCAAATGGAAGTCGGTAGTCTCTGCCTACCCCTCTGGGTGACAGGCGTGAGTGCTTATGTATAAAAGACAATATATGTTATTGTTATATGAGAAATAATAGCAAACCTACACACCTAAATATTTATGCTCATATCTGTGGCCCGTATTATGACACTGCATGTGCATACCCTGCAGTAACAAAAACAGACAACATAAAATAGGTTTTAATTAATTTCGGCAAGCACATCGATTTACTTTGTGCTAGAGTTTGTAAATTAATATATACAGTCGACTCTCGTTAATTCAAACCTGCGATAATTTGAACCTCTCTATAATTCAAGTACATCACGAGTTCCCTACAAAATCTCTTTATAATTCGAACTAAATCGATACATTTTTATACACTTGGTAATTCGAACGAAGAAGTCATTGCTACGTAACAAAACGATGCGTTAATTTGAACTCATCGGCGTCAAACACTCGATAATTCAATGTTGCAGAGAAAAAGGGACAGAAAGATTGTAAGTAAATCTAGTGCTCCTTTTAGAATCTCTCGACTAGCAGCTAACTGTGAATAATACGGTTCTGACAGCTATTTTACTGATTGACAATGCATGGAGAGCGGTACCACCCCTAACGATTCTCAACTGCTTCAAAAATCCGGTTTTGTGAAAGAGGATTAGAAAAGTCTTCTAATAATTATGTATGATGAAGAACAAGCAATAGAACCACTAGTTGAAATCAGCGGTGTGAGTTTTTCTGACTTTTCAAGTGGATAAAGATGTTGCTGTCCCAGGTTTACAAACCGATGGCGAAATTTTATCTGGACACATACGGTTGAAAAAAATCAACAATGAAGATATGGAAGATACATCAGAACCTTTTCAGACGTGTCAGTTAAGGAAGCAAGAGCTTACAAAGCTTCCGTCTACAAAACGAAAGTAATGAAAAAGCATTTCAGGCACTTTTTCTCTTATAAATACTTCTTGAGCAGTCTGAGCAGCAGCAATGTGCTTTGAAGCAAACCAGTATAACAGAGTTCTTTCGCAAGATTAATTTAATCAATTTACATTAGAATGTACCTCTAAACTTTTGTCATTGTTTAAAGAATAGCGGTTAATAATTAGTAATTGATCAACACTTAACAATTCGAAGTTTTATTTACTTTCTCCCAAAATTTCGAACCATTTGATATTTCGAACACTCGATAATTCGTAATATCTAAGAGTCCCTCGAGTTTCGATTTAACTGTAGCATATACAAGTTATATTCATAGCTACAGATGGCATAATTATTAAAAGATGCAACCTTATACACACGGGGGATTAGGTAGAATGTGTAACGACACTTCACTTTTTAAATATTTATGCGTTTAAAGATAAGAGGATGGTACTATGATACCATCCGACAGATTAGGGCGAATAAGGATATCAAATGCGATTTTAGTTATGTCAAACATCAATCCATCAAGTATCTTTTATATATGTCAAACATCAAGAAGTCTCAAGAGCCTAAGATACGTCAAGGACCAACGTTTCACGTTGGTGATTACGTTCGTATAAGCAAATATAAAGGAGATTTTACGAGAGTCAATTGTATTTTTTAAATATCTCCATAACATCGCTGATTTTAAATCAATAGGACAGGTCTACTTATCTTTGTGTCAATCCATACTCATTTATAGCATTACTTCTTGGGGTGGTCCTTCTAAAACAATATTGCTCTCTCTAGAACGTGTTCAGAGAGCAGTTCTAAAGGTAGCCGTTCTTTCATGTTTTCTACACAACAACTTTACTTGGCATGTAGTTGTAATAACTGTCAGTCAGTTGTTTATTCTGAACATCGTATTAAAACAGCATACCGAACTTCAATTTAATTTAAAATCCATAGACAGGAGAAGAATGGACTTAGTTTGTGTAAACCCTCAAACCAAACACGCATTTGTAAACAGATTTTACATATTTTTAGGACCATTTCTGGATAACAAGCTCAACAAGTCACTAAACGTATATAGTGTAAGTTATAAGAAATGGAATATTCTGAATAAATTAAATTACGAAGACAGAGAAGTTGTTAGAAATTATAAAATAGTTTTGTATTAATTGGTAGGTTACAAATAATTTTTATTTAGTTATTTTATTTATTATATAATATAGTTTAATTATTTAAATATTCTTGTGTCCTACATTATAAAATCCGTAGTGTAGGTGATGATCTGGAACACACGTACTCAACCTAGTTCAGGCAGGTCGATAATATTATAAATTTCAGTTTTCAAATTCTCTTTTGTAGATTCTACATTATTAAGCTACACATAGTTTTAATTTTTATTATTGCATATTATTTTTATTAGAGTTACTTCCTTTGATTCTAATCATATTTGTTCCTGTATGTAAACATGTGTTTGAAAATGAAATAAAAATTATTATTTATGGTAACGCTGAACATGTGTAAATTGCGAGGCGGCACTACTCATGTTTCTGTATTTTTGACAATTTCATCCATAAGATCGTGGAAAGGAAAATGAAATATTGTTTTAAATTCTACCACATTTTATATTAAAGTCTGACATGTCAAAAGGAAGCGATGCGATCTCGTAATTAGCGAGACACGTGTGCGTGGCGATTTATTTATTGCTTTTTGCTTTCATTAAAATAAAACATACTCGTTTAATTATTTTTTCTCATTCACAAAACTTCAGGCATTCAGATAATATTACCATCCATTCATCCGCAAACATGTCGCACTCAGGATTTGTGTCCAACAGAGCGCTAAAAGCGATGCTTGCTTAGGGCACGGAAAAATTTATGCTTTCGATTACGACAGTAGTTACAAAATCATATAAAAATGTATAAATGAAGCATATGATCATATGCGAAAGGCTAGTCTACTATATTTAATAATTGTCATATTACATCAGCCATTTATTTTTGAGATCTAGTAGCACAGGTTACAGAGCTTTTTTATTTTGTATGGTGATCAAACACCCCACTAATATTTATTTGCTTTTCCCAGATTTTCCGTATCCTGTATCGATGCTCTATACCATCTATATTTATTTGGATTCTATCAGGATACTTTGTAAAGGACATCAGTTCACCGATCAGCATTGCTGCGTACACAGCACTTGAACGACCAGTGTATTGCCTATTTGTTGTCGTAGCTATGTTTGGATTTATAAAAAAAGTCGACGGTAAGTACATTTTAACAATTTTGTAATTGGATAGTTAAATAGCTTTAGATTTTTTTTAAAATACGCCTGAACTCAAGCTACTGTATCTATTCAACCTATTAGATGTATTTCAAATATATAGTAACATAAATATCTATTAAATTTAGAGATACCAGTATAAGAAATCTTTCTAGCGTTGCATTGCCCGCTTTTCTTGTTTCCATGCATATTATCGTCAATGGCCTATGAAACAAAATAAAAAATATTAAAGTAGATTAGTTATTGGTTACATATTTTATCATCAATTAATCTCGGCTTGTTACTTGATGGATCTGTCAACATCATTAGTACCCTTGTGGTGATTTTCATGTAAGAAAAGTGCTGATGAATTGTCCTGTCACAGTTCTCTGAACGATGTTTTCCGAAGAGCTTTTGCCTTAATAAGTCCACGGCTTCAAAGCCTAATACCCTGAATACTTAGAGACGATGGCAGGAAACGTGACAGTATGACTTAGAAACCCTTGAGTGAGAGGTAAATCTCTAGTGCGGGATTTACGTAGGAAGACTCTTTAGCAGGCTCTCATCTTACAAATCTTACCGCCTTTTTGAGCCGGGGTGGCATCAATATTTTAGAGATGACTACATAATAATAAACATAAACACTCATGTCTGTCACCCAGAAGGGTAGGCAGAGACTACGTATTTCCTTTTGGCACAGTCCTGAATTACCTCTCCCACCTCCTTTACATCCATATGTTTTTGCATAAACGCTCATCGATTAAAAGACTCCTAATGGCCCATTTTGAAAATATCGCCAATTTGGTCGATAAACTTTCATCTAAGGCGTCCCTTCCCGATTCTGCCGTTCACATCATCCATATAAATTTGCTTTGCTTAATCCTGGTCACAACATCATCTTATATACCACATTTTTCTTTTATCACACAATTTCTCACCCTGTCATTCAGATTCAACCCTAGCGTACTCCTTAAAGACCGCATTTCTACAGCATTTATTCTACTTTCGTGCTTCTTCTGCCATACCCAATTTTCAATACCTTAAAGTAGAGATTAACACAGCATAAAGAATTACTATACGTGCCTTTTTTGACACATTCTGATTCTTCATAATGGAGTGTAGAGCCCCATTCACTCTATTTCCTGCATCCACTAATCGTTCTATATCCTTTTCATAACTACCATTCCTCGTAAATACACGTCTCAAATACTCGAACTAATCTACTTGCTCAATCAACTCCCCTCCTATTCTTATTTCACACTACTTTACACTTTCATTCCCCTTTCTTTTAATGCGCAGTTCATTAATATATCTATCATTTGCAACTCAGCCGCAGCAAATATGACTTGATCATCGACGTACAAAAGACATTTGATGGTTAACTCAACAATAATTCTTAACCCACATTCTTCATCTTTCGAAGCTTGCAAACAACTGTCCATAAATAGGTTGAACAGCCAAGGGAAGCTGCACAGCCTTGTCTGACGACACCTTTTTGGATGCCACACCAGTCTGAGTAGACCCCGTTGATCCTGACACAAGCACTAGAGTCTATATAAAGAGACCTTAATGCCTGTATCAAACCGGTGCTCAACCCAAATGAGTTCAGTGTTTGCCATAACACAGTTCTGTCCACTATGTCATAAGCCTTTTCCAAGTCCAAGAACGCACAAAAAACTTTCTGGTTTTTGGTCAAAAACTTCTCCGCAATCATGTGCATCGAAAATCTGAACACCGCATTCCTTTTGTAAGTCCCGCTTGCACATACCAAATTTTTCCATCAGCTTCTTTCATAGCTCTTTCAATTAACACCTTAGCTTACAGTTTGCTCACAATACTAAGCAAGCTGATACCACGGTAGTTCTTGCAGTCTTGCTGTGACCCTTTTCCTTTATATATTGGAACTATGACTGCGTTAGACCATAACGATTTCTTAAATTTATTTATTTAAGAAATCATTATGGTCAATTAATATTAAGGTTAATATTATGGTTTGCATTAGACCAGTCTTCCGGTACCCGCTTCAATTCCCAACATAAATTAAACAAAGTTTACGGTAGGCCTGCCACCATTCCCTCTCCAGCCCTTAGCATCTCGAGTGATACTCTATCATATCCAGCTGCCTTACCTGCTTTCATGCTTTTAATTGCTTTCATTATTTCATCTGCACTTATCTCCATACCCTAATAATCCTATAATACGTATTCTTATATTCTAAATGTATAAATATATATTTTATGTTTACTAACGTTATATGTCTAGATATTTTGAACAGTTTTTTTAGCACATTCCAATATTTATTTATCTATTTCTCCCAGGATTTAAATATAGAGAATGTCATAACGCCTAAATCTGTCCATTGTAATACAATGAATATAGATTAAGGTATATTAAAATGAAGATAAAATACATATATGACCAATAAACATATCATGAAATGGCAGAGCAGTAAAATTTGTATGCCTGTTCTGTCTTAATTTTGTTAGTATCGACTGTAAATATTGAGAAACTAGGGATAGAACCAGCTATTTAATCGTAGTTGGCTACTGATGTATGTAGAAACAACGGTATACTTATATTAATACATAAAACGGTATACATATATGCATATTACATAAGCCCGTTATCTATCTTGAACGAAACTTCAAATTTAAATCATATCCGACATCCCCATATTAATATGACTAGTTTTTACCTACAATTACAAAATGGGTGACACAATCAACACAATAAATGATTTGGACGCATTAGAAATTGCTCGCTCATTTGAATGTGATATTTCAGAATTAAAAAAATGTATTGAAGTAAAAAAAAATGATTTCACCATGATCTCTCAAAATATACGCAGTGTATATAAAAACTTTGATGACTTTCAACTAATATTATCAAACCTTGAATTTGAAGCAGATGTCATTACTTTAACTGAATGCAGATTAGACCAAAACAAACCTATTCCACAAATAACTAATTATCACTCTTATTTCACTAAAACTCAATTAAATCAAAACTCTGGTGTAGTCGTTTATATAAAAAGTAATTTAAAACATAAAGTAAGTGAAATAAAATTAGCTCAAGCTAATTGTCTTCAACTCGAAATATTAAATAATACCATTCTGTGTATCTATCGTTCTCCTTCCTATATTAACGCAGATGACTTTATCGATTCCCTAAGTACTCACTTGGACTCTCTAAACTCTTCTAAAAGTATAATAATTGCGGGTGATATTAATATCAACATAACAATCAAGTCTATAGAACCACCATATGAATTAAAAGATCGCATCAATTACTTAAATATGCTGGCAGTGTACGGTATACTACCTGGTCACACAATCCCTACTAGGGAAAAAATTGTTTGGACCATTTTATGATGAAAATGAATAAAACCAAATTCCATGCAACAATAGCTGTATTACATACTAGTACTACGGACCACTTTACCACATTTCTTTCGATATCAAAAATAAAAAACCATCAAATAGCAAGCAAAACTAGAACAATTGTAAATTATGAAGCTGCTGCGCTAGACCTTGAAACTAAAAACCTCACAGAATTGCTCTACTGCAATGACCCGGATGCTGTGATAAATGGTCTAGTGTATAGTCTAAAGGAGATAATTAAAAACAATACTGTCGTTACTACTATACCTAAAAAAAATCGTAACATTAAGCCATGGATCACGCCTGGAATTCTGCGCTGTATCCGAAATCGAAATAAATTGCAAAAGAATGTAAAAGACGACCCCTACAATGAACTTAATAAAATTATATATATTAGATATCGAAATTTTTGCAACAATCTTATTAAAAAACTAAAAAGACAATATGAAAGAGAATTATTGAATAAATCTATTAATAATAATAAAAAATTATGGAAAAATATTAAAAATATTACCTTTACCAGTATGAGTAATAATAACAATAATATAGATCTACTAAACGTCATGCCCTCTCCAGCTGCATCTGCGGATTACGTAAATCACTTTTTTGCAAATATAGGGAGACAACTGTCTCAACAGGTACAGCTGTCTCAAGAGGAATTGAATGATTATTTGCGCAACTTACCAACTCAGTCAAACTCTTTTGTTTTGCTTGACACTGATCAGGATGAGGTGTCTAGTACACTACTGTCACTAAAAACGAGCAGTGCCCCTGGCTGGGACAACATTCCTACCATATTTCTCAAGCGTGTGAGACTTCAAATTGTACCGATCTTAACTCATTTCATAAATCTTTGTTTTCACAAGGGGACCTTTCCATCGCTATTTAAACAGGCTATCATTACTCCAGTCACAAATCAGGGGATAGAGACAGTGTAACTAATTATAGACCGATCTCTGTCTTGCCCGCCATTTCTAAGATAATGGAAAAGTTGCTCAATTCGCGGTTACTTAACTATCTGAACAGATACAATATTTTATCTTCCTCTCAGTATGGTTTTAGACAGGGAAGATCGACTGAAGACGCAGTTTCTGCGCTGAGCTCGCTGGTGGTTGAGAAACTTGATAGTCACAAAAAATGCATGGCAGTATTCCTTGACTTACAAAAAGCGTTTGACACTGTCTCTATCCCTATCCTGTTGCGTAAACTGGAAGCAATTGGTATGAAGGGAACACCACTTAATTTGCTCAAGGACTACCTGTCTAATAGGATACAGAGGGTAAAACTTGATTCCTTCATTAGTGGAGACTCGGAAGTGACATATGGTGTACCTCAAGGTAGTGTCCTTGGGCCTACTCTTTTTCTCATTTACATTAATGACCTTTGTGATATGAAAATAAAAAATGCTCAAATCCTTTCATACGCTGATGACACAGCCGTAGTCTTCAGTGCAGACTCATGGGAAAACGTAAGGAAACAGGCTGAGAGTGGCTTGAAACAGATAAACAAGTGGCTAAGCAATAACCTCCTTTCTTTAAATACCACCAAAACTAATTATATTTGCTTTAGTATTTATAACAATACACAACCACCAAAAGACTTTTCTATAAAAATACATAAATGCAATACTAGCCCAAATGTAATAACTTGTAGTTGTCCTGAAATTCAGAAAGTTGACCAAGTAAAATACCTAGGCGTCTATGTAGATCAGAGGTTGTCATGGTATCCGCAGCTGGAATATGTTTCCTCAAGACTCAGAAAATTAATCTGGATCTTCAGGATGCTGAGATACATGGTGCCCAGGATGATTGACAACCAAACTAGCTCTGAAAAAGGTCTCCTTATTAAAATATATTACTCGCTGGTGCAATCTATCTTGATATATTGTATATCTATCTGGGGTGGTGCTGCCAAAACCCGTTTTATTGAGGTAGAGCGGGCCCAGCGAAGACTAATTAAGACCATGTGTTTTCAAAACTTGGGGTTTTCGACCGAGCGTCTTTACCAAAACACTGGTATTCTTTCTGTTAGGAAATTATACATAATGCAGGCAGTTTTAAGAAAACATTTATCCTTGCCTTACAATCCTGATATCAAGAATAGGAGAAGACATGACATTGTTGTACGAGCTCCTCGAAGCAACACTGCCTTTGCTAAAAGACAATATACCAAACGGTCAGGACATCTATATAATACAGCAAACAAGGTATTGGGAGTATATGATAAAGTCTTTTTTGAATGTAGAAGACTTCTTAAGATATGGCTACTCCCTAAGTCTTACGATGACACTGAGGCTCTTCTAGAGTAATGAAGCAATAATTAAATTACATTATATTATTTTAGAATTTTACACACAAACACACCACTCAGTTTCACACACACACACACACACACACACACACACAAACAAACACACACACACACACACACACACACACACATACACACACGCACATACACACACACACTCACACACTCACACACTCACACACACACACACACACACACACACACACACACACACACACACACTCACTCACATACACACACACGCGCGCGCGCATTCAGGCTTATGTTGCTTAAGTTGCTTTGGCTGATTTATAAATGTAAATAAATAAGTATATTAAGTCATTTTTGTTAGACCACATATATTATTGTTACTTATATATTTTTATTTTGTTTCGTAATTATTATTTATTAAGTTTTCTTGTAAGAAATGACCTATTTTAAGGAAGAGCAGTGTCCCCTGGCACAGGCTGATTCAAGCTTAAAAGGAGACACTGGTCACATATATTCTAAGTACTTAAACTGTTACAGCAAAATAAAACATTATTATTATTATTATTATTATTATTATTAACATAAACACTCACGCCTGTCACACAGAGGGGTAGGCAGAGAATACGGACTTATATTTGGCACGATCCTGACGCACCTCTCTCGCCTCCTTTACATCCATATATCTACGCATACACGCTCGTAGGTTAAGGGTACTCCTTATGTGGCCCATTTTCAAAATACCGCCAATTTTGGTCGATAAACCTTCGCCTAGGGCCTCCCTTCCTGACTCTGCCGTTTACATCTGCAATATAAACTTCCTTTGTCACTCTTTTCTCGTTCATTCTTTCCACATGACCAAACCACCGAGGTAATCCTTTTTTGTTCCTGGTCAAAAAATCATCTTGTACACCATTTTTTCTCTTATCACTTAATTTTTCACCCCGTCATTCTAATTCAGCAATAACATACTCCTTACAGACCGTATTTCTATAGCATTTATTCTACTTCCGTGCTTCTTCGCCACACCCAACTTTCACTACCATACATTAAAGTAGGGATTAACAAAGCATTATGAAATATTCAGCAAAAAACACATTTAATAAATACGAATGTGTTGCCCAGGTTTATGGTTTCGGTTTCTGTCATGGGATGGCTGGCGACCACTCAGTCATATGTCGCTACCCATTCTGCTGGTGCATTGGAGCTATAATCTTACACAAATTGCTGTGAGGACGAACCTCACACGAATCTCTCTATAGTTATAATTTATGTTCGATAATTCACATATTTCATCTTTATTATATCAAAAATGCCCAATAAATTTTTTATATCAAAAAAAAATTATATTCAAATTATTACATAAATATAATTTATGTAATAATTTGAAATATATCACTGATGTTCTGGTTCTGTTACGAGAAGACGTACAGTATACAAAGTTAAATTTTGACTCTAAGTGTTAAAACCAAGAGGTAAATAGAGATAATAAGTAATTGTTTTTAGTCAATAATTTGACAAAGTTTGACTAATACCCAACCTGGGGATAAGTGGGGAAAATAGTTACAATATTTAAAAAAACATAAAAAATATATTTGACTCAACTATCGTTACGAAAACTTCATCATCATCATCTTCATAGTCATCGTCATCGTCATCATAGCCATTCACAAGTTCACTGCTGAATATAGAACTCCTCGAGTGAATGGCACAAAGCACAATCTTGAGCCACTACATCAATCAACTTCCTATAACTCGTACCAGGTTTTAACAGTAGTAGAGCCACGCGGCAGCCTTTGTTGTTGCACGAATGGGCCGGCTCAAACCGGGGTAATACCACGACCTCACAGAAGACCAGCGTGAAGTAGAGGCTTTGTTTCTGCGCTTCGTCTGGTGAGTGCAGGTGGTCGGGGTCCAATCCCCCCCCCCCATCAACATGGTAACGGAATTAAATGCAAGACTACTCCAGGAGGGTACCAGTACCCCTGGAGAACCGGGGTACAAATTAGAACACTTTTTTGTGCCCCGGGCTGGAGTTTGCGTCTACGTCAGGAAGGACATCGGTTTTTGACGCCTCGGCAGCCTTAAAGCCTAGGACTTGTCCATCCTATGGCTACGCGTAGACAGCGACGACCATATCCGCGTCAACAGGTGCCTCTATAGGTCCCATAGCGGTAATGCCGAAACAGACCGACTCATCGACCACGTCCAGATGGCTACAGACTCCGTGCTACAACAGATCCCATCCACAGAGATCGTGATACTTGGTGATTTTAACGCCCATCACGCTGAATTGTGAATTGATTCGCGTTTAACCCATCATGCGGATACGCTGAATGGTGAATTGGTTCTCATTTACCCGATCATGCGGGTAGATCTGTTTATGACTTTTCTTTAGCATATAGTCGGACACAACTGGTTACCTCGCCTACGTGGATCCCAGATGTGTAAGACCGTGTACCTTCCCTGTTGGACCTTTTGCCGACCTCACATCCGGACAGATATCAGGTCTCCGTCCATGCCACTCTTGGATCCTCGGACCATTGTCTGATCCGGAGTACGGTGCCACTTTCGCTCTCGTCGCGGTTGCGTACTGCAGGTTGCCACCGTGTTTGGCATTGTAGATCAGCAGATTGGGACGGGATGCGATCTTTTTTTTGCATCCCACCCTTGGAGGCGGGGTTACTTCTCGCCGGATGATCCCAGGGTTGTTGCTGATTCTGTCGCTGATGTGGTGCTACAGGAGATGGAACTTTTCATTCCATCATCTGTGGTACCTATCGGATGCAGAACCCAGCCTTGGTTTGGTCGCTCCTGCAAAATTGCACTACGTCATAAGGAGTGCAACCAGGCCTGGGCTCGCGCATCGACGTCTCGGTATGTAAATACCAGTGCTCTTAAAAAGAAGTATAATTATGCCACCAGGTCCGAGAAACTAGTTCGTCTTCCTTCGGGAACACGTGCATTCTGGTCTCTCGCCAAGGCCGTCCAAGGGAACTTCTGTCAGTCATCTGTCCCATCTCTGCACAAGGAGGACGACTCACTGGCTCATGCCGCAAAGGACAAAGCCGCTGCTGGGCTCTCTCTTTGCTGAAGACGTGTGCTTCGGAGTTGGCACCGGTATTCCGGTACGCCTACTTCACGGCGTAGACCCGAAATCATGGAAGACAGCCCTCGTGCACCCGATCCCTAAAATAGGTAACAGCTCTGATCCATCCAACTATAGGCCTATCGCCATCACATCCTTGTTCTCCACAATAATGGAATCCATTACTAACGGCCAGCTCATGTGGTACCTTGAAGATCACTAGCTGATTAGTGACCGCCAGGATGGTTTCCGTGGCGGTCGCTCGGTTGGTGATCTTCTGGGTTACCTCTCATAAATGGGCGGAGGCAGTAGAGTCAAATTTTGTTTGATGAACGTCGCTGAGTACCGGGACAAACTTGTGTTTGAAGTCGAAACTTTGTTGAACAAAGTCTCGGACTAGGGGCGACTAAATCTAGTCCAGTTTAATCCCCCAGAAGACACATGTTTGCACGTTTACCGCTTAAAAACCCCTTCGTCGTATCTCCTCAGATTCGAGGCGCTCCCCTTGTAACCTCAGTCAGTATCGGAATTCTCGGCGTCGACATATCGAGTGACATGCGGTTTCGTGGTCACTTGGAAGAGAAGGGCAAAAGGGCCTCCAAAAAGCTTGGCGTGCTCAACATAGTGGGACAGTTTTTCATGCCGGCTCACCACCTGCAACTTTACAAGGCACAGGTTTGGCCGCACATGGAATACTGTTCCCATATCTGGGCCGGGACTCCCCATTGCCAGCTTTTTCCATTTGATCGCATCCAGCGCAGAGCTGTTCGAATCATCGATGACCGAGGTTTTTCGCTCAGTTTTTCGAGGCTTGACTCACTGGCACTGCGAAGGGATGTAGCATCTTTTTGCATATTTTATCGCATCTACTACGGGGAGTCTTCTGAGGAATTGTCCGGACTAATTCTAGCCCCACAATTTCACCATCGCACATCCCGATAAAACTCGCGATACCATCCATACCATCTGGATTTAAAAGAAGTTTTCTTCCTCGCACAACCTCCTTGTGGAATCGACTACCACCAGAGATTTTTTCGGACCGATACGACTTAGGGACCTAAAAGAAAAGAGCCAATACCTTTTTAAAAGCCTGGCAACGCATCCACAATTCCCAAGTTGCAGTGTTCATGGGTGGCGATAATCACTTACCATCAGGTGAGCTTTATGCTCGTTTGCCCCCTGTCCTGCCAAAAAAAGATCGTCACTCCATTTAGTGGCAAGCGGCCTTATAATTTGCTTACCGATACGAGGCTGCTGCTTAAGAACCTTTCTTTCCTATTGATTGTCGGTTCTTTAAGCTATATAGCCCAACTATTGCCACTTCAGCTTACTGATCCGTTGGGCTTTGTCGATTACTTAGGATATACTGTGCATATCTTCATTTCGAAGTCTTTCATATGGAAAAGCTCCGAACATAGGCCCCTCCATAGCTCGCTGAACGACCTGGAGTTTTTCATAAGGCCAACAGTCTGACACGTCTTTGATACAAGTGCAACACACACTGGTTAAGGAAACAAATATGGATAAAAGATATATATATATATATATATATATATATATATATATATATATATATATATATATATATATATATATATATATATATATATATATATATTACCTATGACAAATTGACGATATTTTCATTCCATATTCACCGGTTTCCTGCTTCAAAATGGTCTAATTTCGAAAAAATCAAGTATCTACAAAAAAACAAAAATTCGACCGTATTGTAGCGCTATAAGAACAGCCTTGTCGGAAGGTGTGAAGCATAAAGATTAAGACTAATCCTCCCAAAAACAGAAGAGGTCAACGTCTAGCAGTTGGCTTTTGCCAACTGATGATAAAGAAGATAAATATAAAATAATATTTTATTTGTTTTTTGCAGGGTGGAATCTGGTTACTGACTATATTCATGACATATGTAACATCCCTACCGCTACATCTTCTCATCGAGTTGCCCATGATGCAGTTTTTCAAGGCGCTGTTTCCTTAATACAACTTATTACTAACACTAACTATAGTTACTAGTTTACACAAAACGAAATAAATATACGTCTAACTTTGTTTTAGATAAATTAAATTAAGTAATAGGCAAGTATAAAGCGTGCAAAATAACTTGAGACTCGCGTAATATCATAGATAAATAAATATGTAGCAAACTACAGATACGACAGTGATTTGACATTAACACAATATTATGGCGTCTTAAAATGGTGCCCGTGGACAGAGATTAAATAGCGACGGTAGCGCCAAAACACAATAGTTGGAACTAAGCTGTCATGGGCCTGTGTGAAATGTGACGCTCCCATCTGCTATATGTAGCACCTCCCCACTTGCGCCATGGCTTGTACAGCGAGCGACCTTTGTAAGATTTTCGTAAGATTGTATAATAAGTATACATTTTAAACTGTTTTGTACACCACACAGCTAATTAAGTATCGCTAACATATAGCTCCATTATAAATGGGAACGTTGGGAATGATGTTTTATAACAAGTAATACTCAATAATTGTGTTATTTGATATAAAATAGTGTGTATTTGCAATAAAGCTGTCATTATGTTATTTTACTCGTATTGTTATTAAATTAGCACAATTCACCAACCCTCTTCTTGCCACGCTCGTTATATAGGTAGGTATGGTAACGACGAAATTGTATAGATCTTCGCATAAATTAACTACTACTTCCGTAGTGAAAAAAGAATTAGTAATAACTTAACTACAGAAGTACCTAAATACAGAACTTATTTGACATGTGGTTCATTGTCGATGTACCTACTACCTATACCTATACCTATACTTCTCTTTTGTAATTAAAATATTTTAAGTTTTAATAACACAAAATACTGAAAATATACACAAAATAAGAAATTTTCACAAAATATTGAGAGATCAATTTATCCAATCCAGTCGCGTGATCGCGAAGAAGTTTTTAATATTGAAGTATTTTGTGCGTTCGTGGACTTGGAAGAGGTTTACGACAGAGTAGACAGAAAACTGTTACGGCCAGCACTGAAATAATTTGGTTTGAGCGCTGGGTTGATAAAAGCACGAAAGTTGACCCTTCGCATATGCTGATGGTTACCACCGTAGGGTCTTCACCACGGTAGTCGGTTGGAGTCCAGCATAAACTTTTCGTTGCCCTGCAGCGAAAGAGGTAGATTTCTCACGAAACAAAAGGCATTAAAGTTGAAGAATGTGGGTTAAGAATGGGTGAGTTAATCGTCAGAAGCCTTTTGTACGCCTATGATCAAGTCATATTTGCACCGTCGGCGGGTGAGTTGCAAATGATGGTTACATTAATGAACAGGTCATTAAAAGAAAGGGGAGTGAAAATGATCGCAAGTAAGACGTAAGTAATGGTTTTTAAAAGAGAAGAAAATATTATGTAAAATAAAAATAGACGAGGAGTTGGTTGAGCAAGTGGGTGAGTTTGTATATTTGGTATGTGGTGAATTTGGCGTTTGGCCTTCAACCACCAAACTGCTGGTTCAAATGTATTAAATAATGTTATGCGGTGCGGCTATTAATTTAATTAGAATAGTGGACTGTGTATGAGCGCGGTGCGAGAGGTGAATGAAATTTAATTTATTCGTGATACTGCAAATCCCCAAAATTCGGGATATAGGAAGGTCGTGAAGGAATGCATGTATATATATATATATATATATATATATATATATATATATATATATATATATATATATATATATATATATATATATATATATATATTACCTATGAGAGATTGACGATATTTTCATTCCATATTCACCGGTTTCCTGCTTCAAAATGGTCTAATTTCGAAAAAATCAAGTATCTACAAAAAAACAAAAATTCGACCGTATTGTAGCGCTATAAGAACAGCCTTGTCGGAAGGTGTGAAGCATAAAGATTAAGACTAATCCTCCCGAAAACAGAAGAGGTCAATGTCTAGCAGTTGGCTTTTGCCTACTGATGATAAAGAAGATAAATATAAAATAATATTTTATTTGTTTTTTGCAGGGTGGAATCTGGTTACTGACTATATTCATGACATATGTAACATCCCTACCGCTACATCTTCTCATCGAGTTGCCCATGATGCAGTTTTTCAAGGCGCTGTTTCCTTAATACAACTTATTACTAACACTAACTATAGTTACTAGTTTACACAAAACGAAATAAATATACGTCTAACTTTGTTTTAGATAAATTAAATTAAGTAATAGGCAAGTATAAAGCGTGCAAAATAACTTGAGACTCGCGTAATATCATAGATAAATAAATATGTAGCAAACTACAGATACGACAGTGATTTGACATTAACACAATATTATGGCGTCTTAAAATGGTGCCCGTGGACAGAGATTAAATAGCGACGGTAGCGCCAAAACACAAGATAATATTATGTAAAATAAAAATAGACGAGGAGTTGGTTGAGCAAGTGGGTGAGTTTGTATATTTGGTATGTGGTGGATTTGGCGTTTGGCCTTCAACCACCAAACTGCTGGTTCAAATGTATTAAATAATGTTATGCGGTGCGGCTATTAATTTAATTAGAATAGTGGACTGTGTATGAGCGCGGTGCGAGCGGTGAATGGAATTTAATTTATTCGTGATACTGCAAATCCCCTAAATTCGGGATATAGGAAGGTCGTGAAGGAATGCATGTGCACCCACCTGGACTTCCGCTGATCTGCCTCGTGTCTCGATGGCTGCCGGCTGTCTTCACACTTATCAACTTCAGAGATAATCACGAAATATAGCGTTATTGCAAATGTCTATACTTTTTACTATGTGACAACGCCTAGAGGCCACTGAAGCGGTGGAGTATTATCCACGTCTATTAGAACAATCGTCCCTACAGAAATGGCAGTAGAGTTCTTATTCCACTTCACTCTACTCTGTAATGTATGTAAGTATTCGAATCTGAAGCGTTTCCAAAAGGACTGAACTAAAGAATCTATTAAAGAAAAGCGTGATAACAGATTAATACGTTCCTTGCTTAAATCTGCAGCTGGTAAGCATTCAAGTGGTTTTAAATTTAGAAAATGTGCGATAGGTTCCGATGGATCACTGCTTAATACATAAAGCGGGCGAGAATTTAAGATACACTCGATCTGACAAAGAGTAGTAAGCATTTCTTCATACGTGAGGATTTGCTTACCTATTACGCGAAACAAATGGGTTTTTACAACCTTAATATTGGACTCCCACAAACCCCCGAAATGTGGAGCGCTTGGAGGGTTGAGTTTCCAAACAATGCGATTATCAGTGAGTGCCTGACTGAATGCCTTATAATATTCTTCTGATTTTAAAAATCCATGTAATTCATGTAAATATGAACGCGAGGCGACAAAATTAGTACCGTTATCGCTGTATATAAATCGACACGGACCTCTACGAGAGATAAATCTCTTAAAAGCGTCTAAAAAACCCGCCGAACTTAGATCAGACGCTAATTCTGAATGCACTGCCTTAGTAACAAGGCATATAAATAAACATAAATAAGCCTTCTGGCTTCGTATACCACGTTTACGCGTCAATGTGATATAAAGTGGGCCCGAAAAATCCACACCTGTGTGTGTAAACGCATTACACTGCTCTAGGCGGCAAGCAGGCAAGGCAGACATCATGGGGTAAATAGGTTTGGATTTATGTCGAAAACAAATGTTACACCTATGAATGCGGTATCTCACTACACGGCGAGCTGATAATATCCAATATTTCTCCCGTTAACAACATGCGAATAGATGACACACCCGTAAGCTTTTTCACTAGCGTCGGCGAAGGCTAGTAGCGACATATGGGATTTTTCATTTACGCCGATATGACCTGGAATCTGTAAATGTGAGATTAAAGGTAACTCTGATATATATCGCTGCCATGTATTGACAATATTAGTGGGTGGAGTCTTATCCCAGTTAAGTTTAAGAACCCACAAGGCTTTAATTAATAATTTGGCGTAGAGTATTACTGGACCGACAAGTCCTAAAACATCGTAGAAGCGAGCGGTTGCGGAGAGGATAGCGCGTTTGGTACAAGTGACCGGTGGCGGCGAAACAAGAAAGGAAAACTTATCGGTAGCGGGATACCAACGAAGGCCTAAAATTTTTAAAATGTCATTATCATCAAATGATACCGAGTCTTGTTGACGATGTGATGCTGGTATATGTTGTAAAAGCTCCTTGCAGATACTTGTCCACTTAACCAAATCGAATCCACCTCGGCGAAACATTTGGATAAGTTGAGTGGCGGTGTTGACTGCGTTGTTGACGCAAGGCGCGGAGGAAACGAAGTCATCCATATAAATATCCCTTTCCACTACAGAAGCAGCAAGGGGATAGGACTCCCTTTCGTCAGCGGCCAACTGGCGTAAAGTGCAAAGTGCGAGGAAAGGGGAAGAGCGTAATCCGAATGTGACGCGATTAAATTCATATGTTCGTATAGTTTCTTCAGTAGAAAACCGATATAAAATGCGTTGAAAAGCGCGATGGGATTTTTGGACTTCGATACACAAGTACATTTGCCTAACATCTGCAAAGAAAGCGATGCGATAAACTCTAACGTTTAATAAAATATTAAAAATATCTGTTTGTAAATTTTGCCCGGTGTGCAAAATGTCATTCAAAGAAATATCGTTATCCGACTTAGCACTAGCGTCTAAAACGATGCGCAACTTCGTTGTACTTTTATCATTCCGTACGACAGGGTGATGCGGCATATAAAAAGAAGGCTGTATACAAACATTATCAGAAACAGCGGATAAAATACCCTTATTAATGTATTCCCGTATAACAACATTGTATTGATCGCGAAGATCGCGATATTTGTTAAAGCGTTTTTCCAAAAGTAAGAGGCGTTTTTTTTGCATTCATTAAAGAGTCACCCAATATGTCGGGCCATTTCTTAAATGGCAGGGCGACCACATACCGTCCGTCGTTTTGGCTGTAAGTAGTAGAAGTATAAATGTCTTCACATTCCTGCTCATCACGGCTCAAATATATTTTTTGCGGAAGTTCTTCAATTTTCCAAAATTTTTCCATTATATCATTAAGACAATTTTGATTTAAATTTGTATCGTAAGAACAGGAAACAAATGAACGCGGGGAATGATGTGATATAGCGACTTCAGCATCACCCATAATAATATATCCGAGTGATGTTTCTATGGCACTAGGCCATTGCGAATGAATTAAGTTTTCAGGCGACAAAAGTTTTATGTAGGTATTAACCCCCAATAAAATATCTATAGACCCAGGTTGATAAAACTGATCATCTGCTAAGCGTATTTTATCTAAATAGCGAATTTTTGAAACATCTACTATCGAATCTGGCAACTGACCCGTGATGATCGGAACAACTAATGGTTCAATATGATAAAATTTGTTATCATTAAAACGAGACGTGAACTGCAGTGAAGTGACTCCTAAAATCTTTTGGGACACACCACCGATCCCGTGTACTTCGGTAAAACGATTTTTATTCGAAACGGAAAGAAATAAGCGTTTACAACAATCCTTCGTAATATAGTCGCTTTGGGATCCGGGGTCAACTAAACACCGAATAAAATGTTCATTGTCATATTTATCTACGACCTTTATTTTTGCAGTCCCCAATAAAGTAGTATAGCGTGGGAGAGTACTATAATCGCGAGAAATATTACATGAAGAGGTAAGTGTTTTTTCATCTTCCACCGTATTCGAATTGTGAGCGACAGAAGAATTAACCTTATTATCGTTAACTGCGCGGTAGGTAATCGAATGCGAGCTGCATGCATTAGCGTTAGGCGTCTGCACAACCTCTGAGTGTAACGTATTGCTGCTACGAAAAGCAGTCTTAGAACCATTCTGATGCGGGTCAGAATGAATTAAAGAATGGTGGCGCCGCGCGCACTATATACACTTACGCTTCGATTTACAAAAAGAAGTCGAGTGTTTATTACTTAAACAATGAATACAACAATTGTTTTGTTTAATAATATCGTAACGTTGTTGTGTATTTAATTTTAAAAAGCGTGGACAAACATACAAGTGTTCATGATCATTTGATTTACAAAAGATACATGAATGCGAAGGATCTGTATTAATAAATTTTTTACTAAATTTATTTGAAAGTGATTTGTTTCGACTATTATTGGATGTAGATAAAGTATGCGAATTATTAAATGTATGGCATATAGCCCTATTCTGTTCGTATAAAAATTGTACTAAAGAGGCGTAGTTTGGTATGCTAATTGTGCGACAAGACATTTCAAATGACTTAACAGTGTCATGATCTAATTTTCTAAGTGCAATATTTAAAAACAAAAAATCAGCTAAGTCCTCAATTTTTACCATAAATTTATGATAACCTCCTGTTGTGTTTGCGTTCACCGGTGTTAAATTCAATAGTTGGTTAATATACGTAGATGCGAGTGTGCGTTCGTCATTATATCTTTCTAAAAGCGCATTCCAAATAATGGAATAATTTTCTGCGGTAGGTGCTAACCCGGCACAAACTGATAACGCCCTGTCACTCAATTTGTTAACCAAATAATAAACACGTTCGGCATCAGTTAATTGTAAATTTTCGTGAATTAATGTCTTAAATTGTTGATAAAACGTAGACCACTGGCGTATGTCTCCGTTAAATGACATTAATTCAATTGGCGGAAGTGAAGTTTTTAATTTAGTAGGAAATCTATTTTCTAACGTAACAGTGGAAGGCGATGTGGATATTTTCGTAATTTGGCACTTAATACGACTATATAAATCTTCAAATGAGTTCCAAGCCTCGTAATCAACGTCTGCAGTAGGGTTTAATTTTAAATGTTTAGTATTATAGTTATCTAGAACTTCTTGAAACTCACTACGTAATTGTTCTATATTCGAAGCGATGCTAAAAAATAAATTCTGCTCGTCCAAGGAATTAAATGCGCCCTTTGAGGTCTCGTAAATTTTTTGTAATCGTTCGTAAATATAATTACGTTTAGCGATAATAATTTTTAAACTAACTTCTTCATCCGAAACCAGTTTAGATTCTTTGCTTCTCGTCGTCATTTTCATCAAACAAATGCGGACTAAAATTATTGCGATAAGTGACGGTAGAATTAGTTAACTGGGGAACGAAGCAATCTCGCGTTACTAGAAAGATGGCGGTTAATCAACAAGAAAAATATCATTAATGGAATAATGAAGCGGTGTGGTATGCGTTACAAAGGTATTATAATACGTGTAATAAGCGATGCGGGACAAATAAATATTGTAGTTAGTATAATTAGAACTACAATTTATTATGATTTAATAATATATACGTATATAATTTTTTGTAATATATAAAAAAAATGAATTTACTTCTCCGGGCCTAAAGGTTAATTTAATCCCGGCCGAAGTGACCAAAAAATATATGGTGGATTTGGCGTTTGGCCTTCAACCACCAAACTGCTGGTTCAAATGTATTAAATAATGTTATGCGGTGCGGCTATTAATTTAATTAGAATAGTGGACTGTATATGAGCGCGGTACGAGCGGTGAATGAAATTTAATTTATTCGTGATACTGCAAATCCCCTAAATTCGGGATATAGGAAGGACGTGAAGGAATGCATGTGCACCCACCTGGACTTCCGCTGATCTGCCTCATGTCTCGATGGCTGCCGGCTGTCTTCACACTTATCAACTTCACAGATAATCACGAAATATAGCGTTATTGCAAATGTCTATACTTTTTACTATATGCTTGTATAATTCAATATCCAAATTACACAAGGGCGGTAGCGATGATGCGAGATACAAGCGGTGCGGTTGATTGCGTGTCTTCTCAACTTGCGTGAGCCCGTTAACACACGAATGCACATGCTGGGCATAAAGCGGTAGATAGGAAACCGGAAATGGGCTTTGCAGTAATCTTATTGGATAATAATTAACGAATCCCTTATAAGCGTTAAGCGATAGTGCAAAGTGGCGCGAACAGTATGTGTATTTAGCAGGGATGTGATAAAGGTATACAGAACGACAAGTGAACTCAGGAACTGAGCCCCAGCTCTACTCTCTACTTTGGGAAGTCAGAATGTGTATAAAAAGGCAAGTATGGGAATTCATAACGCTGTGTTAGTCCCTATAAAAACAAAAAACAGATTTTTTTAAATTCAATATAGATAATAATTGATACTTATTGAAAGACACTGTTTTATTGTTCTAGGAACAAATAACCCAGCGCAAATAACCCAGCGGAACTTAAGAAAATAACAGCTTACGATCATTTATAGTAAAAAGACAAAACAAATTGGAAATAGCTTGGTAGCAGTCACCTCTTTCTCAGTGTATCCTCGTTTCCATTATTATATTATCATGCATAAATTTCTTAATATCCTAATAACCATTTTATACAAATTTGGTTTAATAATGTTTTTGAAATTCGACTAAGTCAAATTTTGTTTATTTTCTGGTATATTGTTGTAATAGCGTACATAAATTCTCCCCAAGAATAAATTACTGACTCGGTGGAGTCGAGTGACTGGTACTACTTGCATGTGTCTGTTTCTAGTATTTACAGAATGAGTATCACTTATTTTTGTAAAACTATTTTTATTTTTGTGTACGTAAATTACAATTTCATATATGTATTAAGAGGCCAAAGTTAATACATTAATTTCCTTAAGTTTTTGTCTCAGCGGCTCCCCCGGTTTTTAGTCATAGATTTTTCTTATGACCTTCTTCTGTAAAACAAATAAAATACAGTGACAGTCGCGTGTCCTCTTGACGAAATACCATACGACATTATGCTATGGATATAAGTTAGTCTAGCTAGTTTCAACATTGGTAAAATTTTTAATCTTTTTTACAGCATGTACTGCAGAACTAAGTCTTCTTGCCAGTTTTGACATATGGTGGGCCCCATCAAAGCTTCGCATGCAGTGTGATTCCAGGAAAAATGGGAGTATCGACAAGTGTCATTGGTTTTATCATATGACATTTGGAATTATGAATTTCATACATTTACTTTTAGTGCCATTTAATAGCAAATTATTAACGTTAAACCAATTTATTAATTTATATATAGCATTATTTACTTCGTCATATTTTAGTAATTATCATTTTAATTTGAAAATAATTATCATCAGCAACATATCATGGTTATCCCCTACTATGGAAGGTATGTCATCAATATACAAGAAACAGAAAGAGCCGAAAATGGAGCCCTGAGGTCGGCCCATTTGTAATATCGACCCGGAACTCACTCTCACATACAAGGACTCACACTATTAATGTCAACATTATAAGTTCTGTGTCATATCCATATCCATATCCATACTAATATTATAAATGCGAAAGTGTGCTTGTTCGTTTGTTTCTTTGTTTGTCCTTCTTTCACGTCACAACAGAGCGTCATGATTTTTGTATGGGGATAGTTAGGTGGCTGTAGAGTGACATACGTTACTTTTTCCGCGGAAAAACATCTCATTCCCGTGGGAAAATAGAATATGTTGCAAAAGTTTGTCCTTCTTTCACGTCGCAACAGAGCGTCGGCATGGCATGAATTTTGGTATGGGGATAGGTGGATGGCTGTAGAGTGACATAGGCTACTTTTTTCCGCGGAAAAACATCGAATATGTTGCAAAATTAAATTCAGGTAGGTGGCGTCACCATGATTCTACAAGACGGACGACGGTACGATAGACGAACACAGAGGGTCAGAATATCTGGGTTATTATGTCTTTTTACCAAAATTAAGATAAAAAATGTATGGATCTGTATTTTTCCACGCAGGACCGGGAAGAGAGCGATAAAGAACATAAAATTCAACAGCTGATTTTCTTCAAACGTTTGGTGCATTGTAATTCGTCGTAATACGTCTTTTTATAAAGACAGTTTTCAATCATCTTTCTATTTTAAAGCGCTGCAAAAACGACACGCCTCAGTCCGATAACAACTAACCTGTGATTTTTATAATCAATCAACGGATCATAATTGAATGCTGCGTCATTGAAAACTGACCAATTGTTTCTTTGAAAATTTTGTCGACGTTTAGCTTGGAGCTGAGCATTTGCATCTCTTCGTGCCTGTGTCTGTTCTGGTGTTTCAGATGCCCTTATATTAGATTGACGTTCAGCTTGCTCAATGAGTCTGTATTGAGTTTCATCCGGTGTTTCCGCGGCTCTTAAGGCGGCCTGACGTTCCGCTTGTTCGAATAGCCTTTGCTGACTTTGAGCAGGTGTTTCAGTAGCTCTTAAAGTAGATTGACGCTCTGCCTGTTCAAGACGCCTTTGCTGACTTTGATTAGATATTTCAGTAGCTCTTAAAGTAGCTTGACGCTGTGCCTGTTTAAGACGCCTTTGCTGACTTTGAGCAGGTGTTTCAGTAGCTTTTAAAGTAGCTTGATGAAATGGGAGGTTTATAGGATTTATCACTATACCTGAGGTTGTACCATTTTAAGGCGTTATTGCAAATGTCTATACTTTTTACTATATGCTTGTATAATTCAATATCCAAATTACACAAGGGCGGTAGCGATGATGCGAGATACAAGCGGTGCGGTTGATTGCGTGTCTTCTCCACTTGTGTGAGCCCGTTAACACACGAATGCACATGCTGGGCATAAAGCGGTAGATAGGAAACCGGAAATGGGCTTTGCAGTAATCTTATTGGATAATAATTAACGAATCCCTTATAAGCGTTAAGCGATAGTGCAAAGTGGCGCGAACAGTATGTGTATTTAGCAGGGATGTGATAAGGGTATACAGAACGACAAGTGAACTCAGGAACTGAGCCCCAGCTCTACTCTTTACTTTGGGAAGTCAGAATGTGTATAAAAAGGCAAGTATGGGAATTCATAACGCTGTGTTAGTCCCTATAAAAACAAAAAACAGATTTTTTTAAATTCAATATAGATAATAATTGATACTTATTGAAAGACACTGTTTTATTGTTCTAGGAACAAATAACCCAGCGCAAATAACCCAGCGGAACTTAAGAAAATAACAGCTTACGATCATTTATAGTAAAAAGACAAAACAAATTGGAAATAGCTTGGTAGCAGTCACCTCTTTCTCAGTGTATCCTCGTTTCCATTATTATATTATCATGCATAAATTTCTTAATATCCTAATAACCATTTTATACAAATTTGGTTTAATAATGTTTTTGAAATTCGACTAAGTCAAATTTTGTTTATTTTCTGGTATATTGTTGTAATAGCGTACATAAATTCTCCCCAAGAATAAATTACTGACTCGGTGGAGTCGAGTGACTGGTACTACTTGCATGTGTCTGTTTCTAGTATTTACAGAATGAGTATCACTTATTTTTGTAAAACTATTTTTATTTTTGTGTACGTAAATTACAATTTCATATATGTATTAAGAGGCCAAAGTTAATACATTAATTTCCTAAGTCTTCTTGCCAGTTTTGACATATGGTAGGCCCCATCAAAGCTTCGCATGCAGTGTGATTCCAGGAAAAATGGGAGTATCGACAAGTGTCATTGGTTTTATCATATGACATTTGGAATTATGAATTTCATACATTTACTTTTAGTGCCATTTAATAGCAAATTATTAACGTTAAACCAATTTATTAATTTATATATAGCATTATTTACTTCGTCATATTTTAGTAATTATCATTTTAATTTGAAAATAATTATCATCAGCAACATATCATGGTTATCCCCTACTATGGAAGGTATGTCATCAATATACAAGAAACAGAAAGAGCCGAAAATGGAGCCCTGAGGTCGGCCCATTTGTAATATCGACCAGGAACTCACTCTCACATACAAGGACTCACACTATTAATGTCAACATTATAAGTTCTGTGTCATATCCATATCCATATCCATACTAATATTATAAATGCGAAAGTGTGCTTGTTCGTTTGTTTCTTTGTTTGTCCTTCTTTCACGTCACAACAGAGCGTCATGATTTTTGTATGGGGATAGTTAGGTGGCTGTAGAGTGACATACGTTACTTTTTCCGCGGAAAAACATCTCATTCCCGTGGGAAAATAGAATATGTTGCAAAAGTTTGTCCTTCTTTCACGTCGCAACAGAGCGTCGGCATGGCATGAATTTTGGTATGGGGATAGGTGGATGGCTGTAGAGTGACATAGGCTACTTTTTTCCGCGGAAAAACATCGAATATGTTGCAAAATTAAATTCAGGTAGGTGGCGTCACCATGATTCTACAAGACGGACGACGGTACGATAGACGAACACAGAGGGTCAGAATATCTGGGTTATTATGTCTTTTTACCAAAATTAAGATAAAAAATGTATGGATCTGTATTTTTCCACGCAGGACCGGGAAGAGAGCGATAAAGAACATAAAATTCAACAGCTGATTTTCTTCAAACGTTTGGTGCATTGTAATTCGTCGTAATACGTCTTTTTATAAAGACAGTTTTCAATCATCTTTCTATTTTAAAGCGCTGCAAAAACGACACGCCTCAGTCCGATAACAACTAACCTGTGATTTTTATAATCAATCAACGGATCATAATTGAATGCTGCGTCATTGAAAACTGACCAATTGTTTCTTTGAAAATTTTGTCGACGTTTAGCTTGGAGCTGAGCATTTGCATCTCTTCGTGCCTGTGTCTGTTCTGGTGTTTTAGATGCCCTTATATTAGATTGACTTTCAGCTTGCTCAATGAGTCTGTATTGAGTTTCATCCGGTGTTTCCGCGGCTCTTAAGGCGGCCTGACGTTCCGCTTGTTCGAATAGCCTTTGCTGACTTTGAGCAGGTGTTTCAGTAGCTCTTAAAGTAGATTGACGCTCTGCCTGTTCAAGACGCCTTTGCTGACTTTGATTAGATATTTCAGTAGCTCTTAAAGTAGCTTGACGCTGTGCCTGTTTAAGACGCCTTTGCTGACTTTGAGCAGGTGTTTCAGTAGCTTTTAAAGTAGCTTGATGAAATGGGAGGTTTATAGGATTTATCACTATACCTGAGGTTGTACCATTTTAAGTTTAACCTGCTCCAGTCAAGATACCGGCACTTGAGGCTTCGTCCTGTATCATAATTTCATTTAATAACTATGAAGACTGTGAATCTCACAGATTCTTATATATTTCTTTTATAGGATAGGGTGTCAAATGAGCACACACGTCCACCTGATGGTAAGTGATTGCTGCTAAAAGCAGATGCATTGTCACCCGTGAGGACTAAGATGGAATGCCTCGTTTCTAGTAAAAAGGGTCTCCGGTTCTCTACACTCACCATATGGAACACATCAGCATTAAGCTACTATTTGACGCTGATATTCTGTGAGAGCGTGGTACTTCCCCGGTCGAGTTGACCGATTCATTCTCTACCACGTATTTAAAAGCAGAGTTAGAGATAAAATAGCCGTTTAGTAGAGACGATAATAGTTTTGGAAATAAAAAAGGAGTTTGTGTTGTACAGGTGTTTGATATAAAGTTGAGTGATAAATATACTTATTAATATTTTTGACCTAAGAGAGGAATAACGAAGATAAAAGAGCTTCAATTGTAAATACTGCATATGGTCGTTCTAGATGTGACACCTCGTAACTGCAAAATTTTTATAATTAATATTGAGCAACGTTTAATACCAGCTTCAAATAAACAGTGAACGTGCCTTGTTAATAGAACACTCGTACATACATTTAAAATTATGCGAAAATCAACCGAAAGCATCCTAGTCGTAAAACCGAATTATTTGTGCAATATCTAAGTACACACGACGGCATATTTTTTTCAAGAGATTTTTTAAAATCAACACAACACGTGACAACTCTATAAGCGCCTAACAAGTGACTGATTAAAGTGCGGTGTATGCACCGCAGTTGAGTGGAACAGAGTAGCTGAATGCAGTGTCGCCTCTAGTACGTAGTACATAATAGCTCAATGTGTATCTGGCTATTCCTATAATCGCCTCTTACCACACCCACGAAACTAAATGTTTTCAATGGAATACCTAAGTGCTACAATTGAGTACACAGTCCACTTAATGATATAATAGAATAGAATAACTTTTATTCAATAGAGAATAGAAGAACTTCATTTATGAATTTCATTTATGATTTTACCATTGGATCCGAAAAAAAAAACCCTGAACTGGGAAGAACCATGAAGAAATGCAGCGAGAATTATTTTAACATTAATTTACAATATAATATTTTGTAGAATTAACTACGAAAACATTTAAAAACATAATGGCAGCGATCGCCTTATTCCCGGGTGTTATAATCAATCGTGTACTCTTTAGTAGTATAATAATTCTTTTTAAATAATTTTCGCTTAGCAAAAATTTTAAACTTTTTGATAGATAAAACCTGCATATTTTCTGAAGCTTTGTTGTAAACGGCTTTGTTGCCCCATTAAGGAATCACAGGTACTTTTTTGGTGTTGAGTCACTGGTGTAACTAGCTTATGCTTGTTCCTAGTATTTGCAGAATGTGCATCACTATTTTTGGTGGCGGTCTCGTTGATGGTTGATGGTTGAGGATATTAGCTTTTTATATAATTATTTAATATTAGCTTTTTATATATGTTGAAAATATTAGCTTTTTATATAAAATGATTTCCATAATTACCTTAAATCATCTTGCAACCGCAAATAATTTTAGATGCATATGTGTGCGTTAGTGCGTGTTCTTACAATAATTGAGCATGCTTTTGGTTAAAGTTACAGCTTTTATACGTCCCACTGGTGGACACAGACCTTCTCTCATTTCTGAGAGGGTTTTACGACTAGGATGCTTTCGGTTGATTTTCGCATAATTTTAAATGTATGTACGAGTGTTCTATTAACAAGGCACGTTCACTGTTTATTTGAAGCTGGTATTAAACGTTGCTCAATATTAATTATAAAAATTTTGCAGTTACGAGGTGTCACATCTAGAACGACCATATGCAGTATTTACGATTGAAGCTCTTTTATCTTCGTTATTCCTCTCTTAGGTCAAAAATATTAATAAGTATATTTATCACTCAACTTTATATCAAACACCTGTACAACACAAACTCCTTTTTTATTTCCAAAGCTATTATCGTCTCTACTAAACGGCTATTTTATCTCTAACTCTGCTTTTAAATACGTGGTAGAGAATGAATCGGTCAACTCGACCGGGGAAGTACCACGCTCTCACAGAATATCAGCGTCAAATAGTAGCTTAATGCTGATGTGTTCCATATGGTGAGTGTAGAGAACCGGAGACCCTTTTTACTAGAAACGAGGCATTCCATCTTAGTCCTCACGGGTGACAATGCATCTGCTTTTAGCAGCAATCACTTACCATCAGGTGGAACGTCAGGCCGCCTTAAGAGCCGCGGAAACACCGGATGAAACTCAATACAGACTCATTGAGCAAGCTGAACGTCAATCTAATATAAGGGCATCTGAAACACCAGAACAGACACAGGCACGAAGAGATGCAAATGCTCAGCTCCAAGCTAAACGTCGACAAAATTTTCAAAGAAACAATTGGTCGGTTTTCAATGACGCAGCATTCAATTATGATCCGTTGATTGATTATAAAAATCACAGGTTAGTTGTTATCGGACTGAGGCGTGTCGTTTTTGCAGCGCTTTAAAATAGAAAGATGATTGAAAACTGTCTTTATAAAAAGACGTATTACGACGAATTACAATGCACCAAACGTTTGAAGAAAATCAGCTGTTGAATTTTATGTTCTTTATCGCTCTCTTCCCGGTCCTGCGTGGAAAAATACAGATCCATACATTTTTATCTTAATTTTGGTAAAAAGACATAATAACCCAGATATTCTGACCCTCTGTGTTCGTCTATCGTACCGTCGTCCGTCTTGTAGAATCATGGTGACGCCACCTACCTGAATTTAATTTTGCAACATATTCGATGTTTTTCCGCGGAAAAAAGTAGCCTATGTCACTCTACAGCCATCCACCTATCCCCATACCAAAATTCATGCCATGCCGACGCTCTGTTGCGACGTGAAAGAAGGACAAACTTTTGCAACATATTCTATTTTCCCACGGGAATGAGATGTTTTTCCGCGGAAAAAGTAACGTATGTCACTCTACAGCCACCTAACTATCCCCATACAAAAATCATGACGCTCTGTTGTGACGTGAAAGAAGGACAAACAAAGAAACAAACGAACAAGCACACTTTCGCATTTATAATATTAGTATGGATATGGATATGGATATGACACAGAACTTATAATGTTGACATTAATAGTGTGAGTCCTTGTATGTGAGAGTGAGTTCCGGGTCGATATTACAAATGGGCCGACCTCAGGGCTCCATTTTCGGCTCTTTCTGTTTCTTGTATATTGATGACATACCTTCCATAGTAGGGGATAACCATGATATGTTGCTGATGATAATTATTTTCAAATTAAAATGATAATTACTAAAATATGACGAAGTAAATAATGCTATATATAAATTAATAAATTGGTTTAACGTTAATAATTTGCTATTAAATGGCACTAAAAGTAAATGTATGAAATTCATAATTCCAAATGTCATATGATAAAACCAATGACACTTGTCGATACTCCCATTTTTCCTGGAATCACACTGCATGCGAAGCTTTGATGGGGCCCACCATATGTCAAAACTGGCAAGAAGACTTAGTTCTGCAGTACATGCTGTAAAAAAGATTAAAAATTTTACCAATGTTGAAACTAGCTAGACTAACTTATATCCATAGCATAATGTCGTATGGTATTTCGTCAAGAGGACACGCGACTGTCACTGTATTTTATTTGTTTTACAGAAGAAGGTCATAAGAAAAATCTATGACTAAAAACCGGGGGAGCCGCTGAGACAAAAACTTAAGGAAATTAATGTATTAACTTTGGCCTCTTAATACATATATGAAATTGTAATTTACGTACACAAAAATAAAAATAGTTTTACAAAAATAAGTGATACTCATTCTGTAAATACTAGAAACAGACACATGCAAGTAGTACCAGTCACTCGACTCCACCGAGTCAGTAATTTATTCTTGGGGAGAATTTATGTACGCTATTACAACAATATACCAGAAAATAAACAAAATTTGACTTAGTCGAATTTCAAAAACATTATTAAACCAAATTTGTATAAAATGGTTATTAGGATATTAAGAAATTTATGCATGATAATATAATAATGGAAACGAGGATACACTGAGAAAGAGGTGACTGCTACCAAGCTATTTCCAATTTGTTTTGTCTTTTTACTATAAATGATCGTAAGCTGTTATTTTCTTAAGTTCCGCTGGGTTATTTGCGCTGGGTTATTTGTTCCTAGAACAATAAAACAGTGTCTTTCAATAAGTATCAATTATTATCTATATTGAATTTAAAAAAATCTGTTTTTTGTTTTTATAGGGACTAACACAGCGTTATGAATTCCCATACTTGCCTTTTTATACACATTCTGACTTCCCAAAGTAGAGAGTAGAGCTGGGGCTCAGTTCCTGAGTTCACTTGTCGTTCTGTATACCTTTATCACATCCCTGCTAAATACACATACTGTTCGCGCCACTTTGCACTATCGCTTAACGCTTATAAGGGATTCGTTAATTATTATCCAATAAGATTACTGCAAAGCCCATTTCCGGTTTCCTATCTACCGCTTTATGCCCAGCATGTGCATTCGTGTGTTAACGGGCTCACGCAAGTTGAGAAGACACGCAATCAACCGCACCGCTTGTATCTCGCATCATCGCTACCGCCCTTGTGTAATTTGGATATTGAATTATAATGGGATTAAATTAACCTTTAGGCCCGGAGAAGTAAATTCATTTTTTTATATATTACAAAAAATTATATACGTATATATTATTAAATCATAATAAATTGTAGTTCTAATTATACTAACTACAATATTTATTTGTCCCGCATCGCTTATTACACGTATTATAATACCTTTGTAACGCATACCACACCGCTTCATTATTCCATTAATGATATTTTTCTTGTTGATTAACCGCCATCTTTCTAGTAACGCGAGATTGCTTCGTTCCCCAGTTAACTAATTCTACCGTCACTTATCGCAATAATTTTAGTCCGCATTTGTTTGATGAAAATGACGACGAGAAGCAAAGAATCTAAACTGGTTTCGGATGAAGAAGTTAGTTTAAAAATTATTATCGCTAAACGTAATTATATTTACGAACGATTACAAAAAATTTACGAGACCTCAAAGGGCGCATTTAATTCCTTGGACGAGCAGAATTTATTTTTTAGCATCGCTTCGAATATAGAACAATTACGTAGTGAGTTTCAAGAAGTTCTAGATAACTATAATACTAAACATTTAAAATTAAACCCTACTGCAGACGTTGATTACGAGGCTTGGAACTCATTTGAAGATTTATATAGTCGTATTAAGTGCCAAATTACGAAAATATCCACATCGCCTTCCACTGTTACGTTAGAAAATAGATTTCCTACTAAATTAAAAACTTCACTTCCGCCAATTGAATTAATGTCATTTAACGGAGACATACGCCAGTGGTCTATGTTTTATCAACAATTTAAGACATTAATTCACGAAAATTTACAATTAACTGATGCCGAACGTGTTTATTATTTGGTTAACAAATTGAGTGACAGGGCGTTATCAGTTTGTGCCGGGTTAGCACCTACCGCAGAAAATTATTCCATTATTTGGAATGCGCTTTTAGAAAGATATAATGACGAACGCACACTCGCATCTACGTATATTAACCAACTATTGAATTTAACACCGGTGAACGCAAACACAACAGGAGGTTATCATAAATTTATGGTAAAAATTGAGGACTTAGCTGATTTTTTGTTTTTAAATATTGCACTTAGAAAATTAGATCATGACACTGTTAAGTCATTTGAAATGTCTTGTCGCACAATTAGCATACCAAACTACGCCTCTTTAGTACAATTTTTATACGAACAGAATAGGGCTATATGCCATACATTTAATAATTCGCATACTTTATCTACATCCAATAATAGTCGAAACAAATCACTTTCAAATAAATTTAGTAAAAAATTTATTAATACAGATCCTTCGCATTCATGTATCTTTTGTAAATCAAATGATCATGAACACTTGTATGTTTGTCCACGCTTTTTAAAATTAAATACACAACAACGTTACGATATTATTAAACAAAACAATTGTTGTATTCATTGTTTAAGTAATAAACACTCGACTTCTTTTTGTAAATCGAAGCGTAAGTGTATATAGTGCGCGCGGCGCCACCATTCTTTAATTCATTCTGACCCGCATCAGAATGGTTCTAAGACTGCTTTTCGTAGCAGCAATACGTTACACTCAGAGGTTGTGCAGACGCCTAACGCTAATGCATGCAGCTCGCATTCGATTACCTACCGCGCAGTTAACGATAATAAGGTTAATTCTTCTGTCGCTCACAATTCGAATACGGTGGAAGATGAAAAAACACTTACCTCTTCATGTAATATTTCTCGCGATTATAGTACTCTCCCACGCTATACTACTTTATTGGGGACTGCAAAAATAAAGGTCGTAGATAAATATGACAATGAACATTTTATTCGGTGTTTAGTTGACCCCGGATCCCAAAGCGACTATATTACGAAGGATTGTTGTAAACGCTTATTTCTTTCCGTTTCGAATAAAAATCGTTTTACCGAAGTACACGGGATCGGTGGTGTGTCCCAAAAGATTTTAGGAGTCACTTCACTGCAGTTCACGTCTCGTTTTAATGATAACAAATTTTATCATATTGAACCATTAGTTGTTCCGATCATCACGGGTCAGTTGCCAGATTCGATAGTAGATGTTTCAAAAATTCGCTATTTAGATAAAATACGCTTAGCAGATGATCAGTTTTATCAACCTGAGTCTATAGATATTTTATTGGGGGTTAATACCTACATAAAACTTTTGTCGCCTGAAAACTTAATTCATTCGCAATGGCCTAGTGCCATAGAAACATCACTCGGATATATTATTATGGGTGATGCTGAAGTCGCTATATCACATCATTCCCCGCGTTCATTTGTTTCCTGTTCTTACGATACAAATTTAGATTTAGACCGAGACTAACTTTCGAAGACCATGTGAGCAAATTGCTCGAAGAGGGGAGGGTCAAGAGTACTCGGATACCTAGACGTGCATGTATGAAGAAGTTAATGAACCTGAAAGAAGCGAAAGAGGTATGTAAGGATCGTGACACTTGGCGATCTGTTCTCTCTGGCTACCCCGTTAGGGATTGTGCGTGACGATAAAAATAAGTAAACGATACAAATTTAAATCAAAATTGTCTTAATGATATAATGGAAAAATTTTGGAAAATTGAAGAACTTCCGCAAAAAATATATTTGAGCCGTGATGAGCAGGAATGTGAAGACATTTATACTTCTACTACTTACAGCCAAAACGACGGACGGTATGTGGTCGCCCTGCCATTTAAGAAAAGGCCCGACATATTGGGTGACTCTTTAATGAATGCAAAAAAAACGCCTCTTACTTTTGGAAAAACGCTTTAACAAATATCGCGATCTTCGCGATCAATACAATGTTGTTATACGGGAATACATTAATAAGGGTATTTTATCCGCTGTTTCTGATAATGTTTGTATACAGCCTTCTTTTTATATGCCGCATCACCCTGTCGTACGGAATGATAAAAGTACAACGAAGTTGCGCATCGTTTTAGACGCTAGTGCTAAGTCGGATAACGATATTTCTTTGAATGACATTTTGCACACCGGGCAAAATTTACAAACAGATATTTTTAATATTTTATTAAACGTTAGAGTTTATCGCATCGCTTTCTTTGCAGATGTTAGGCAAATGTATTTGTGTATCGAAGTCCAAAAATCCCATCGCGCTTTTCAACGCATTTTATATCGGTTTTCTACTGAAGAAACTATACGAACATATGAATTTAATCGCGTCACATTCGGATTACGCTCTTCCCCTTTCCTCGCACTTTGCACTTTACGCCAGTTAGCCGCTGACGAAAGGGAGTCCTATCCCCTTGCTGCTTCTGTAGTGGAAAGGGATATTTATATGGATGACCTCGTTTCCTCCGCGCCTTGCGTCAACAACGCAGTCAACACCGCCACTCAACTTATCCAAATGTTTCGCCGAGGTGGATTCGATTTGGTTAAGTGGACAAGTATCTGCAAGGAGCTTTTACAACATATACCAGCATCACATCGTCAACAAGACTCGGTATCATTTGATGATAATGACATTTTAAAAATTTTAGGCCTTCGTTGGTATCCCGCTACCGATAAGTTTTCCTTTCTTGTTTCGCCGCCACCGGTCACTTGTACCAAACGCGCTATCCTCTCCGCAACCGCTCGCTTCTACGATGTTTTAGGACTTGTCGGTCCAGTAATACTCTACACCAAATTATTAATTAAAGCCTTGTGGGTTCTTAAACTTAACTGGGATAAGACTCCACCCACTAATATTGTCAATACATGGCAGCGATATATATCAGAGTTACCTTTAATCTCACATTTACAGATTCCAGGTCATATCGGCGTAAATGAAAAATCCCATATGTCGCTACTAGCCTTCGCCGACGCTAGTGAAAAAGCTTACGGGTGTGTCATCTATTCGCATGTTGTTAACGGGAGAAATATTGGATATTATCAGCTCGCCGTGTAGTGAGATACCGCATTCATAGGTGTAACATTTGTTTTCGACATAAATCCAAACCTATTTACCCCATGATGTCTGCCTTGCCTGCTTGCCGCCTAGAGCAGTGTAATGCGTTTACACACACAGGTGTGGATTTTTCGGGCCCATTTTATATCACATTGACGCGTAAACGTGGTATACGAAGCCAGAAGGCTTATTTATGTTTATTTATATGCCTTGTTACTAAGGCAGTGCATTCAGAATTAGCGTCTGATCTAAGTTCGGCGGGTTTTTTAGACGCTTTTAAGAGATTTATCTCTCGTAGAGGTCCGTGTCGATTTATATACAGCGATAACGGTACTAATTTTGTCGCCTCGCGTTCATATTTACATGAATTACATGGATTTTTAAAATCAGAAGAATATTATAAGGCATTCAGTCAGGCACTCACTGATAATCGCATTGTTTGGAAACTCAACCCTCCAAGCGCTCCACATTTCGGGGGTTTGTGGGAGTCCAATATTAAGGTTGTAAAAACCCATTTGTTTCGCGTAATAGGTAAGCAAATCCTCACGTATGAAGAAATGCTTACTACTCTTTGTCAGATCGAGTGTATCTTAAATTCTCGCCCGCTTTATGTATTAAGCAGTGATCCATCGGAACCTATCGCACATTTTCTAAATTTAAAACCACTTGAATGCTTACCAGCTGCAGATTTAAGCAAGGAACGTATTAATCTGTTATCACGCTTTTCTTTAATAGATTCTTTAGTTCAGTCCTTTTGGAAACGCTTCAGATTCGAATACTTACATACATTACAGAGTAGAGTGAAGTGGAATAAGAACTCTACTGCCATTTCTGTAGGGACGATTGTTCTAATAGACGTGGATAATACTCCACCGCTTCAGTGGCCTTATTTGTTATTTTGAGTCATTGCCCTTTGAAAATATATTTATGAGATAGATGTGAGGCAGTGGATGCTGTTACGCCGTCACTATACGACAGCTGCCTGTTATGTAATTTTTGTCCCCGAAAAGATCGAACTATAGAGAGGCGGAGGTGAATGCAGCGTAGTAGTATGTGTATGTGTGCATGTACACACAAACACAGACCACAAACACACCCACGTACTAACACACACACACACTTACTAACACACACACACACACATACCCGCACATACACTCACACACGCGCGCGCGCACGTACGAACACACATACACGCACAAGCACATACAGAAACACAAAACAACAGTGGACACACGCACACACTCGTACCCACACACAAAAACAAACACACGCACAACCGCACACACACACACACACACACACACACACACACACACACACACACACACACACACACATACACATACAAGACAACACACGCACGCATACATGCACTCAGACGAATACCTTATGTCGCCGTTGCCACCACTTCCGCTACAAGAAGGGGCGTCGTCGAGTAATTCGTTAAAAAAAGTCGTTTATTTCGACCACAAGGATCATAGATGTTAGTAATAATACAAATATTAAAACTAATTTTCGTAAAACTTAAAATTATTTACCTAATTTTAAAACTATATATAAGACAGGCCCGATTAGTCAACGCGTGCACCGTATGACAATGGTTCAGGTACTGACCTCAAACCTGTTAGAAAATGCCCTCAGGATACCATTGGAACTGGCCCGCACCCAACGCACCAGGGATGTGCATCGTTTACGCATGGTGGTCTAGAAACAATCCACACGCGCATCCGCGAACATACCCGGCGCATTACAATAACGAGGTAGACCAAACAGCACCCTGAATACATTACATAACACGCATTTAATCTGTAGCTTGTACCGCCAAAGATACGAAACGGCAACGTCGCGGCTGCATTCAGCCAATCCGATCGTTTATCTTATCGTTTGCTGTGCTCTGATTGGCTCATTTAAATCGGATCAACATTTTCCGTAACCATCGCAAGGTGGATTTGTATATCGGATCAACTTTGGCCAACGCTAGCAAACAGTCTCGTGAGTGCAGATGTTGATCCGGTCGGAGCCACATTAGTTACCAGAGATGCATATTGGATCAACAAAAGGCGCCGGATCAACATGCGTTTTCGGATCAACAAAGTGCTCGCGTGAAGTCGCGTCTGATCAACATTTACCGTAAAGAGATCTCTCTCTCTCTCTCTCTCTCTCTCTCTCTCTATATATATATATATATATATATATATATATATATATATATATATATATATATATATATATATATATATATATATATATATACAGAATGGGTCCCACATATATGCAATAAATGAAACCATATACTTGTTATCGCCTTTGCTGACGATATACAAAAAATGAACGTAATCGGTCCAGTAATTAGGTCAAAAAGTAGAGTTTTAATTTTAAGCAAATTTGAACACTCTATAGAATTGGGTCACTAAGTCAATGATTCAATGAACTTGAATGAATCCCTGAACATTAAAAAGCGACGTTGCCACGCAGTGCAAACTATTGGTATTGCGACATATCGACAGCTGTGTCTTTTGTCGGCGTGCCACCCGCGTGCAACGTTGTCACTCTTCCAAGGGGTCAAGGTACGTTGTCTAAACAGAGTGTTCACTTTTACTGAATTTATTTTAATATTTATTTTGTTTGAAAATTTCACTTTTTTATTTTCCGGGTTTTAATTTAATATTTAATTTTTCTACACTTCTACAGACTAGTATTACTTGTGGTTTCATTTATTGCATATATGTGGGACCCATTCTATATATATATATAAATATATATATATATACATATATATATATATATATATATATATATATATATATATATATATATATATATATATATATATATTTATATATATGTGTGTGTGTGTGTACGTATATAACTCCTATACCATCCCATGGGTGTCGCAAGAGGCGACATAGGGAAACAAAGAAGATGGGTAGCAACGTCCTAAGAACAACTAGAAAACAAAAAATCTGTGGTTGCCAAATCGCATACTAAGCGTGGCAACTATTGCAAATGTTGCATGCAACTATGTGAGAAGAACCTGAAATGTGTATGTAAGGATCGTGACACTTGGCGATCTGTTCCTCTGGCTACCCCGTTAGTGATTGTGCGTGAAAATAAGTAAGTAAGTAAGTAAGTAAGTAACTATGTGAGACAATAAATAAATAAATTATTATTATTATTATTATTAATCAGACAATCTATGGGGAGGCCTATGTTCAGCAGCGAACAGCATGATAAATAATGTATTTATAATTAGAAACTATTATTACTGACTATCTCCAGTTTGTGTAATTTTGGTCCAACACAAAATAAAACCCTGTTAAAAAAATCTGACAAATTATCCCTTACAACGGAACGTTAATCAATTAACTTTACGATAAAATTATCTCAAGTTATAATAACAATAAACGCTACTCCTTGAAAAATAACTCACGAGATGTAACCGTAAAATTTCATGACATATACTTCTTTTTATGGACACGCAAAATGGAATATTATGCTAAGTACGACGACAATTTATTTTTAAAATACTATGAAGTTTGTGTACAACTTCACACGGGATTTTATCTTAGTTCCTTCGGTAAGATGTTCTTAAAGTGTGCATTTTATTCAAAATATATTTTTATTGTATACTGTTCTCTGATTTACCACGTGCTCGACGGTGAAGGAAAATATCGTGAGGACATCTGCATGTCTGAGGAATGAGAAAAAAAATATTTCGAAGATATGCGAAGTTCGTCAACAAGCATTGGGGCAGCGGTGGACACTTTCTTGCCCTAAAACCCTGTCAGAAATGAGGGGAGGCCTGTGCCCAGCAGTGGGACGTGTATAGGCTGTAACTTTACTTTTTACTTTTATGCTGTTCTCAAAATATCACAATTTGGGCAATCAGCACAATTCTCAAATTACGCATTTATTTTCAAAATATCATCTTAAAGTATAGCTGTTCCCAACCAAGTAAGCCTACTTGTGATGGGCTGTATTATAAGTTGAACGTGAGCCTTACCCAAGGAACGCTACTAAGCACGGTCCTGAGCCACCTGGATCAACTGAATTTATTCTCTACTCACCATTTCATTATTCCATCTATTGGAGGGAGCGTCCTATACTTCGCTTAATTGGGCTTACCGCCATCGACAGTCTGTTATTCGAACTGTATGACTGGCCCATTTTAACGAAAAGTTGTCAGTCGCCTGGATTTCCTCAAATTATTTCTATGCATTATTTGTAAAATTCATAAAACTTAAACATTTGACGGCATAAACAATGAATTACAGCGCTAAGGGCCGCGAGTTCGGAACAAGTTAAAAGTTAATGTTATAGCCTATGTACGTCCCACGGCTGGGCACAGGCCTCCTCTACTTTCTGAGAGGTTTTTGGGGCAATTAAGTGTCCGCTGCGCTGCCCCAATGCAATGGCGAACTTCACATGTCTTCGAGATATATTCTTTTTTCTTATTTCTCAGACATGCAGGTTTCCTCACGATGTTCCTCACGGGTTGCTCGCGTACTGTGAAATTTACAGCGAGCGCTAACCCTCTGAGCTACCACGACTCGGTATAATTAATTGTTCCGCGTGTGTATATTTGTCCGTGTGAAGTTTATATATGTAAACTGCCCCGAAGGTAAGTACTGGAGAAAATCCTAGCGTGGAGGTTACGTTTTAAAGAAACTATTTTAAGAACCTACCGTCGTCATCATTATAGCCTATAAAAAGTACATTGTTAAACATAGGTCTCCCATAAATGGGGGATATTTGCAATTGTTGCCACAGTTGGCAGGCTTTTGCACGCATCGAACGCGAGGAGAAGACGTGGAGCTCTTTTGGCACCAAATCAAAAAAACGCTATCCACTCAGCTTAAATCACTTCAAGCAGCTTTATATTGCACTTGTATAATGCAAAAGTACACCAATAGTAAGAGAGGATCTCAATTAATATTTTTGATGTACTTATAAGAAAAAGAAGTTATTAAAAAAAGTTAATTGAAAACAATTTCATTTGAACTTCAGTTGTTCTGCATGGATGTGAATAAGAATCTTTCGAAATACTGCACTTATCACTTTGATTTTTTTATTAGCTTTAGAGTTTAATTGTCAGGAAGATTTTTGAATTTTACTATTATGAACCGTACCGTTCATTATTTTTTTCTTATAAACTATTTGACAATTTATGGTAACAAAATACGAACCACCGATATCAAGCAGTCAAAAATATTTCGTGTAAATTAAAAAGAAACGTGTTTCAGTAACTAATAAGAGCCTACAGGTTAATACTGGCATAACAAAAATGTCGCTTTTATTTCTTCGTACGCAAATACTACGAGTATCATTTACATCGTTTATATTTATTACTGACTTCGTCATCGACTGAGGCTGTCGGAGTCAAGTATGCACTCATCAAACAAATCAAGTCAAAGCGGAAGGTTTCAGACCTTCTTGCTGTCACTGATCTCACTATCTGATAACATTTGAATAATTAACGCATTTAATTTATTTAAATCGTGGCTGTGACTAAATACACGGACCCGCGAATATGTACTTTGTTACACTAGGTAATAGTAATAAAGTAGCATAATGGTCAGAGCCCCTGACTGCTTAGTACTTTTTTATTTATAATTGATCAAAAGAACTCATCTAAAACGCCTTCTCTATGTATGTATACTATGTAGATATAAATAGAAGGACCGAATCACATGAATTTTAACCTTCCGGGGGAAAAATAAGATTTTCACTGGTATCCCAATCTATATCAGTTCCCACTGGCACCACTGTAAGCCTCATGTCATTGTGAATTTATATTTCCTATCCGTGCGTTATGGACCCACTACGGGCCAGCAAGCGACCCAATGCGCAGATGGCTGGGGTATCAAACCAGTTCGGTCTTGTCGCTCGGCGTAAGCGGTATTCGGTTTTTTTTTTGATGAATGATGATTTTAGGTGCTATTTTACTCGGGATATAATTGCGCACACTTACCTCTTAAAACTTTATCTTGTCTTCACATTATCTCTCATATTTCACAAGATATAGCGATCCGCTCAGGCTTCGCACGGGTGATTTCGCCCCTTACCGAGTCAAGTTGTAATTCTATACCATTTTCGAACCATTTTAATTACACATACATAAAATTTCATCAAAATCGGTCCAGCCGTTTATGAGTTCAGTTACATATAGTCACATACACGGACAGAATGATTTTATATTAAAGATAATATTTTTCGTAATTTGAATAAGATTTTGGCTCTAGTGTATAACTACAAAGTCTTTACTTACTTTCCTACGTAAACGTTATTCTTCTTCTTTTTTATAGAATAAAGATGACAAACGAGCACACGGTCCACCTGATGATAAGTAGGTGCTGTGGGCCAAAGACTTCTAAATTCATCATCGATTAATAATCAACATGCAGATGCGTTGTCAACTCCGAAGACTAAGATAGAATACCTCATTTCCAGTAAAAAGGGTTTTCGCTTCTCCACACTCACCATTCGAAACACAGCAGTATATTAAGCTGCTATTTTACGCTGGTATTCTGCGAGGACGTGGTCCTACTTCAGTCGAGCCGACATTTTCATGCTACAATCATAATATTGCTGCAGCGTGCCTCCACAACTTTTAAAACTTCTTCATCATCATCATCGACCTGGTAAACGCTCGGAAGAAAAATTGCAACAATAGACGTGGCGCCTTTGTTTCTACTACCTGGCACAAATCTGAGTATTTTACATTTGGTGTGAACCACACATATATATATATATATATATATATATATATATATATATATATATATATATATATATATATATATATATATATATAATCATCCTTTCACGGTAAATGTTGATCCAGTGAGAAGTTAGAACAATTGTTGATCCACCTCTTTGACGTGTTTGCTCAGCTCCTCGTCGCACAAATTGTTATACTTTGATCCATTCTTGATGCGCGTGTGACGTCGGTGGATCTGCACTAACAGGATTTCAATATACTCGTCAGCGATTTGACCAACATTTGTTGATCTATCAACGGTCGAAAAAATCATACTGAATATGATTTTTTAGATCCAGAGTATATTTAATTTATATGCGACATTTACTTAGACTAAGTGGATCCGGAGCCATAATTGACGAATAGGTACTCGAACACGAAGCGGCAACGTCGCGTTCTGTGTGTGACAGAGAACCCAGTAGGCTACTTCGTTACAGTAATAAGGTAAGAAAATACGTTATCTGCTGATTTTGTGGATCAAACTTTGGCAGGTTTTATTGTGGAAAGACGTTTGTTCGAGTTTTTGTTATCGTGTGAGTGAATTTGTGTTATTTATTCATTTGTTATAGATCACTTAGAAGATGATGGATAGTACTTTATTACAAATTAATTTGTCACTCGAGTGTGTGTGTGTGTGTGTGTGTGTGTGTGTAAGGGGGGGGGGGGGGGGGGTGCCATTTAGTTCGCACTTGTGTGTTTGCGTGTGTGTGTGTGTGTGTGTGTGTGTGTGTGTGTGTGTGTGTGCGTGTTATGCGAGTTTGTGTGTACGCGTGCGTGTGAGTGTATGTGTGCGTGTGTGCACTGTTGTGTTTTTTTAGAACGTGTGTGTGTGTGTGTTAATATGTGTGCGCACGTGCGACTGCGCACGCGCATGTGCGCGCGTGTGTGTGTGTGTGTGTATGTGTGTGTGTGTGTGTGTGTGTGTGTGTGTGTGTGTGTGTGTGTGTATGTGTATGAATGTGTGTGTGTCTCTCTCTCTCTCTCTCTCTCTCTCTCTCTCTCTCTGTGTGTGTGTGTGTGTGCGTATGTGTGTGTGTGTGTGTGTATGTGTGTGTGTGTGTGTGTGTGTCTGTGTGTATGTGCGTGTGCGCATGTGTGCATGTTTGCGCGCACGCTTGCGTGTTTGTGTGTGTGTGTGTTTTCCACATCTTCATAATCAAGATTTTTAAGGACGTGTTTACAAAATTGATAGGTATAGAATCGAACTATTGCATGAGATATTATCATGAGACCTTACCTCTGGTCTTGATGAAGTGACCTCAAAATATAATTTGGGATTACTAGTGGATCTCTTGGACTAGTAGAACTGGGTGTGCTGAGTTTGGGCTCGTTTTGTTAGTTATGATGAGTCCTTACCTCCGGACTTGCTGAAGTGACCTGAAGGTGTACTTCGGTAAATAACATTGTAACATTTGGACTAGTGGAACTAGGTATGCCGAGTTTGGGTTTGTTTTGTTAGTTATGATGAAACCGTCACAAAACAAAAGTTCTTTTCACTTTGTCTCTAGTACCAATAGTTATCCAAGCTGATATTCGGAAAAATGAATAACCTCGTAGTAACATCTTTAGAGGCAGTATCGATATCCACTTACCAGCCACGTTGTTTTTCGCTGTAACCAACTGTCCTTTATATGAGCCTCACTTGCCACCCACTTTACTGCACTCCAGTGCACCCACCACCACCTCTGCCACCTACGCCTCCACATCTACCACCGCACCCCTCTCTAAGCCTTCGTTCTCCACCTCCGCTACCTCCGCCTCCACCATAAACTCTGCTCCATCCGCCTCAACAATAAACTCCGATCCCTCCGCCGCCACCACCACGTGCCGTCACTATTCTTTCCGCCTCCAACACAATTCCCCGTTTCCACTATGTCCGACTTCACCACAAATTCTTCTCCTCCGCCTTCACCACATACTACGCTGCATTCACCTCCGCCTCCAAGTCTCCATTCTCCGCCTCCGTTTTCTGGGCGCGCGCACACACACACACACACACACACACACACACACACACACACACATACACACACACACACAAACACGCACTCAGACGAACACACACGCACGCACACACACATACACACACACACACACACGCATACACACGCGCGCTCTCTCATGCTCTCACATAAATACAGACACACACACACACGCAAACCTACACACACACACACAAACGTGTGTGTGTGTGTGTGTAGGTTTGCGTGTGTGTGTGTGTGTGTGTGTGTGTGTGTGTGTGTGTGTGTGTGTGTGTGTGTGAATGGGTGTGCGGGCGCCCAGAAAACGGAGGCGGAGAATGGAGACTTGGAGGCGGAGGTGAATGCAGCGTAGTAGTATGTGTATGTGTGCATGTACACACAAACACAGACCACAAACACACCCACGTACTAACACACACACACACACGTACTAACACACACACACACACATACCCGCACATACACTCACACACGCGCGCGCGCACGTACGAACACACATACACGCACAAGCACATACAGAAACACAAAACAACAGTGGACACACGCACACACTCGTACCCACACACAAAAACAAACACACGCACAACCGCACACACACACACACACACACACACACACACACACACACACACACACACACACAACAGTGCACACATGCACACATACACACCCGCACACCCATTCACACACACACACACACACACACACACACACACACACACACGTACACGTACACATACGCACACGCACAAACACAACAGTGCACACACGCACACAAGCACTCCCATTCACACACACACACACATACACACACACACACACACACACACACACACACACACACACACACACACACACCCGTACACATACGCACACGCACACATATGCACACAAATACACGCACACACACACACACACACACACACACACACACACACACACACACACACACACACACACACACACACACATACACATACAAGACAACACACGCACGCATACATGCACTCAGACGAATACCTTATGTCGCCGTTGCCACCACTTCCGCTACAAGAAGGGGCGTCGTCGAGTAATTCGTTAAAAAAAGTCGTTTATTTTGACCACAAGGATCATAGATGTTAGTAATAATACAAATATTAAAACTAATTTTCGTAAAACTTAAAATTATTTACCTAATTTTAAAACTATATATAAGACAGGCCCGATTAGTCAACGCGTGCACCGTATGACAATGGTTCAGGTACTGACCTCAAACCTGTTAGAAAATGCCCTCAGGATACCATTGGAACTGGCCCGCACCCAACGCACCAGGGATGTGCATCGTTTACGCATGGTGGTCTAGAAACAATCCACACGCGCATCCGCGAACATACCCGGCGCATTACAATAACGAGGTAGACCAAACAGCACCCTGAATACATTACATAACACGCATTTAATCTGTAGCTTGTACCGCCAAAGATACGAAACGGCAACGTCGCGGCTGCATTCAGCCAATCCGATCGTTTATCTTATCGTTTGCTGTGCTCTGATTGGCTCATTTAAATCGGATCAACATTTTCCGTAACCATCGCAAGGTGGATTTGTATATCGGATCAACTTTGGCCAACGCTAGCAAACAGTCTCGTGAGTGCAGATGTTGATCCGGTCGGAGCCACATTAGTTACCAGAGATGCATATTGGATCAACAAAAGGCGCCGGATCAACATGCGTTTTCGGATCAACAAAGTGCTCGCGTGAAGTCGCGTCTGATCAACATTTACCGTAAAGAGATCTCTCTCTCTCTCTCTCTCTCTCTCTCTCTATATATATATATATATATATATATATATATATATATATATATATATATATATATATATATATATATATATACAGAATGGGTCCCACATATATGCAATAAATGAAACCATATACTTGTTATCGCCTTTGCTGACGATATACAAAAAATGAACGTAATCGGTCCAGTAATTAGGTCAAAAAGTAGAGTTTTAATTTTAAGCAAATTTGAACACTCTATAGAATTGGGTCACTAAGTCAATGATTCAATGAACTTGAATGAATCCCTGAACATTAAAAAGCGACGTTGCCACGCAGTGCAAACTATTGGTATTGCGACATATCGACAGCTGTGTCTTTTGTCGGCGTGCCACCCGCGTGCAACGTTGTCACTCTTCCAAGGGGTCAAGGTACGTTGTCTAAACAGAGTGTTCACTTTTACTGAATTTATTTTAATATTTATTTTGTTTGAAAATTTCACTTTTTTATTTTCCGGGTTTTAATTTAATATTTAATTTTTCTACACTTCTACAGACTAGTATTACTTGTGGTTTCATTTATTGCATATATGTGGGACCCATTCTATATATATATAAATATATATATATATATATATATATATATATATATATATATATATATATATATATATATATATATATATATGTGTGTGTGTGTGTGTGTGTACGTATATAACTCCTATACCATCCCATGGGTGTCGCAAGAGGCGACATAGGGAAACAAAGAAGATGGGCAGCAACGTCCTAAGAACAACTAGAAAACAAAAAATCTGTGGTTGCCAAATCGCATACTAAGCGTGGCAACTATTGCAAATGTTGCATGCAACTATGTGAGAAGAACCTGAAATGTGTATGTAAGGATCGTGACACTTGGCGATCTGTTCTCTCTGGCTACCCCGTTAGTGATTGTGCGTGAAAATAAGTAAGTAAGTAAGTAAGTAAGTAACTATGTGAGACAATAAATAAATAAATTATTATTATTATTATTATTGTGGGGTATCTATATAGTTTTCTCATCTGGTTGGGATGTATAAATATATAATTATAAATGAAAATGAAAATGAAAAGATAAATATACATAAATATCAATAAAATAAAATAAATACAAAAATACATAAATAAATAAAAGCCCAACCAGATGGAAGCCCTCGGCAGGGGAGACCAAACGGCCAAGGGTTAGGGGGAAAGGGAAAGAAACCGGCGGACGATGCGGGCAGTATCAAGGAGCACCGCCTTCTGCATTTGAGCCCGGAGCGGTCCGTGACGGAGTCCCAGTCGCCTCAGATGACCAGAGAGGCTAACTGGGATTAGCCCGTTTGCAGAGACGACTACAGGAATAATTTCGGTCGGCAGACCACCCCACATGTCGGTCACCTCGTGAGCCAGGTCCAGATATTTTGATCGCTTATCTGTTTCGGCTTTCACGAGTTTCTCGTCATACGGGATGGTAATATCGACCAAAAATATCCTTGACAGTGCCCGGTCCATCAGCACAATATCAGGCTTATTCGCAAGAATAGTCCTGTCTGTGATGATGGCCCGGTCCCAGTAGAGTCTGGCGCGGTCATTTTCGAGCACGGCTTCCGGCAAGTACTTGTAATACGGCAATTTCCGGTCCACGAGACCGTATTTCAGAGCGAGCTCCTGGTGTAGAATTCTGGCTACTAGGTTGTGCCTGTGCAAGTACTCAGAGTTAGAAAGCGCCGAACAACCGGAGATGACATGCCTAAGTGACTCACCGGGATGGCGACAAGCTCGACAGACGTCGACGGTGCCATCCTTTAGGATGTATCTCCGATAGTTGTTGGTCTTAATAACCTGATCCTGTATTGCACAGACAAAACCCTCGGTTTCCCCGAAGAGGTCACCGAAACGTAGCCAGTTGAGGGAGGCGACTGTATCTACGAAGGGCTCATGAAGAGCCCTGTAGTACCTCCCGTGGAGCTCTTTCTCCTTCCATACGGTCTCCCGATCGGAAATGCTAAGCACTGCTGGGTCCTGCCATTGCTCGTGGGCTAAGGATAGAGGGGTAAGCCCTTTATCACTAGAAATGACGTCATTGTAGAATGGATCATCCGATCTCGTCAGGAAGTAATTACGGAGGCTGCACACTTCGCGATTATGCATGGTGAGCGCGCTCAAGAAGCCACGCCCACCATGCTTTCGCGGCAAGTACAGCCTCATTACCGACGATCTCGGATGATGCATCCTGTGGGACGTCATGGTAGTGCGGACTTTTCTATCCAGGGCGTTAAGTTCAGTCTGAGTCCACCTGAGTATGCCAAAGGTATACATGAGGACAGGCATGACCCAGCCGTTATATGCGTGTGTCTTATTCACACCGGACAAAAGGCTGTTAAGCACTTTGGTCAAGCGTGCATAAAACACGTCGCAAACTGACTGTTTCATACCAGCCTCATCGATACCGATGTTCTGTGACATACCCAGGTATCGGTATGTTTCAGCCTCGGAAAGGGTCCTTAAGTTGACGGGCATAGAGAAGTCTATGCCCTCAGAGTTAGCAACCCTCCCCCTTTCAACATGGAGGACCGCACACTTATCCGTTCCCAGCTAAATTCACAAGTGATGTTTAGCAGTTCCATAAGATGGGAGCGACTGGAGGCGAATAATTTGAGGTCATCCATATAGAAAAGGTGGGTCACTTTTGTACCTCCTTTCCTAAGCTGAAATCCCCTCCCGGAGCCCTCCAGTAAGGTACTGAGAGGGTTCAGAGAGAGGCAGAACCAGATTGGACTCAGACAATCGCCCTGGAAGATACCCCTTCTTATCCTTATGTGGTGCTCCGCAGCCATCATCCGCTCGCCCAGATGACAAAGGATCGTACTCCACTGCCCCATACACTGCTCGAGGAAGTCTCTAACTGTACAGTCAATCTTGTACAGCTCGAGGACCCTCTTTAGCCATGTATGGGGCACCGAGTCGAACGCCTTTCTGTAGTCTATCCAGGCGGCAGAGATGTTCCGACGGTTGCGTTTCACCACTTTGCCTATGACCGCGTCAATGAGGAGTGGTTCCTTGGTTCCACGACCATCGCCCCGACATCCATTTTGAGCGCGTGACATCACCTGGTTTAGCTCCAGGTGCCGAGTGATTCTCGCGCTCAAAATGGATGTCAGTGTCTTATATATGGTGGGTAGACACGTGATGGGGCGGTATTTGCTCGGGTCTGTGGTATCCTGATCTTTAGGAACCAAGTGAGTGATCCCAGTAGTGAAGAGGCTCGGGAGCGACTTCTGGTCGAGAGCCTCTTGAAACTGTCGGGCGAGCACAGCGTGACACACTATGAACCCCTTCAGCCAGTAATGATGCAACCCGTCGAGCCCCGGACATTTCCAGTTCGGGGCCCTACGGACCGCCTCAGCCACGTCTTCCGGCGTTATGGTGATGGGGTCCATAGGCGTAACACTCGCACCCTGGCTCGCCACAACTTCCATCCAAGGGCCCTCGCTGTGGTTTACGGGCTCTGACCACAGGCCACGCCAGAATGCGATAATGTCAGCCTGATCCGGTCCTTGGCCCGCTCCACATACCTTTGGTCGCTCCAATGATTTATAGAGCCTCTTCTGATCACTCTGGAAGAGACGATTCTGGTTGAACCGCCTTGACCTCTCGGTAAATCGTCGAATCCGCTTCCCCCAAGCAGCGATCTTTTGCTTCAGGTCGTCTATGCGCTCCGTTAGTTTCTGCGTGATATCCGGCTGGGACAAACTGATATTTGTCCCAGCAAACGCCATCCTAACGGTGCGCATAATCCTCGGTCTATTATTACCCGACCTGAAGCTTGTCAGTCTGCCGATAAGGGCCCTAGCCTTTGCGATACGGTCCTCGATTCTTTTTCTCCAGGCTGGGATGGCGCTACTTTGTGTAGTAGCGCGTCCAGCCATGGGAAGTTTGGCGCCAATAATACGGCAAACTGCCACTGCGGCGCCAAAGAGAATTGAGTCCGTCTCGCAAAGGTCCTGGCTGGCTTCCAAATAGGTCACCAGCATTGGGTTAAGAGCCCTCACGACAGCCCGATTTCGCTTGCTTAGGGGTATGCGGGGAAGTCGCGGTCGATTTTCGAGAGGGGTGCTGCGCGTTTCCAAAATCGCCTCTTCCAATATACTCCTCATTTTCTCTAGTTCGTGGGAGACTATTTCATCGTCGTTCGAATCAACCACAACTGGAAGATCCATGGCGGCTTCCACGTGTGGATGCTGGTTATTATTATTATTATTAATCAGACAATCTATGGGGAGGCCTATGTTCAGCAGCAAACAGCATGATAAATAATGTATTTATAATTAGAAACTATTATTACTGACTATCTCCAGTTTGTGTAATTTTGGTCCAACACAAAATAAAACCCTGTTAAAAAAATCTGACAAATTATCCCTTACAACGGAACGTTAATCAATTAACTTTACGATAAAATTATCTCAAGTTATAATAACAATAAACGCTACTCCTTGAAAAATAACTCACGAGATGTAACCGTAAAATTTCATGACATATACTTCTTTTTATGGACACGCAAAATGGAATATTATGCTAAGTACGACGACAATTTATTTTTAAAATACTATGAAGTTTGTGTACAACTTCACACGGGATTTTATCTTAGTTCCTTCGGTAAGATGTTCTTAAAGTGTGCATTTTATTCAAAATATATTTTTATTGTATACTGTTCTCTGATTTACCACGTGCTCGACGGTGAAGGAAAATATCGTGAGGACATCTGCATGTCTGAGGAATGAGAAAAAAAATATTTCGAAGATATGCGAAGTTCGTCAACAAGGATTGGGGCAGCGGTGGACACTTTCTTGCCCTAAAACCCTGTCAGAAATGAGGGGAGGCCTGTGCCCAGCAGTGGGACGTGTATAGGCTGTAACTTTACTTTTTACTTTTATGCTGTTCTCAAAATATCACAATTTGGGCAATCAGCACAATTCTCAAATTACGCATTTATTTTCAAAATATCATCTTAAAGTATAGCTGTTCCCAACCAAGTAAGCCTACTTGTGATGGGCTGTATTATAAGTTGAACGTGAGCCTTACCCAAGGAACGCTACTAAGCACGGTCCTGAGCCACCTGGATCAACTGAATTTATTCTCTACTCACCATTTCATTATTCCATCTATTGGAGGGAGCGTCCTATACTTCGCTTAATTGGGCTTACCGCCATCGACAGTCTGTTATTCGAACTGTATGACTGGCCCATTTTAACGAAAAGTTGTCAGTCGCCTGGATTTCCTCAAATTATTTCTATGCATTATTTGTAAAATTCATAAAACTTAAACATTTGACGGCATAAACAATGAATTACAGCGCTAAGGGCCGCGAGTTCGGAACAAGTTAAAAGTTAATGTTATAGCCTATGTACGTCCCACGGCTGGGCACAGGCCTCCTCTACTTTCTGAGAGGTTTTTGGGGCAATTAAGTGTCCGCTGCGCTGCCCCAATGCAATGGCGAACTTCACATGTCTTCGAGATATATTCTTTTTTCTTATTTCTCAGACATGCAGGTTTCCTCACGATGTTCCTCACGGGTTGCTCGCGTACTGTGAAATTTACAGCGAGCGCTAACCCTCTGAGCTACCACGACTCGGTATAATTAATTGTTCCGCGTGTGTATATTTGTCCGTGTGAAGTTTATATATGTAAACTGCCCCGAAGGTAAGTACTGGAGAAAATCCTAGCGTGGAGGTTACGTTTTAAAGAAACTATTTTAAGAACCTACCGTCGTCATCATTATAGCCTATAAAAAGTACATTGTTAAACATAGGTCTCCCATAAATGGGGGATATTTGCAATTGTTGCCACAGTTGGCAGGCTTTTGCACGCATCGAACGCGAGGAGAAGACGTGGAGCTCTTTTGGCACCAAATCAAAAAAACGCTATCCACTCAGCTTAAATCACTTCAAGCAGCTTTATATTGCACTTGTATAATGCAAAAGTACACCAATAGTAAGAGAGGATCTCAATTAATATTTTTGATGTACTTATAAGAAAAAGAAGTTATTAAAAAAAGTTAATTGAAAACAATTTCATTTGAACTTCAGTTGTTCTGCATGGATGTGAATAAGAATCTTTCGAAATACTGCACTTGTCACTTTGATTTTTTTATTAGCTTTAGAGTTTAATTGTCAGGAAGATTTTTGAATTTTACTATTATGAACCGTACCGTTCATTATTTTTTTCTTATAAACTATTTGACAATTTATGGTAACAAAATACGAACCACCGATATCAAGCAGTCAAAAATATTTCGTGTAAATTAAAAAGAAACGTGTTTCAGTAACTAATAAAAGTAAATTGACAATTCAAGGTGTGCACTTTTTAAATTTTTAGTGCAAATTTCTAAATATATTTGTTATTTTGAGTCATTGCCCTTTGAAAATATATTTATGAGATAGATGTGAGGCAGTGGATGCTGTTACGCCGTCACTATACGACAGCTGCCTGTTATGTAATTTTTGTCCCCGAAAAGATCGAACTATAGAAGGCACAAGACGTACAAAAACACATATGCACTGAATACTTAAATATCATCATCATCATCATCGTCATTACAGCCCTTAACAAGTCCACTGCTGAACATAGGCCTCCCCCAAGTAATGCCACAAAGCACGGTCCTGAACCACCTGCATCCATCGACTTCCTGCATGTCTTACCAGGTCGTCACTCCATCTAGTGGGGGTCGCCCTACACTACGCCTACCGGTACGAGGCTGCCACTCGAGAACCTTTCTTCCCCATCGATTATCGGTTCTTCAAGCCATATGGCCGGCCCATTGCCACTTCAGCTTACTAATCCGTTGGGCTATGTCGGTCACTCTGGTTTTACTGCGGATATCCTCATTTCTGAGTCTATCACGCAGAGAAACTCCGAGCATAGACCTCTCCATAGCTCGCTGAGCGATCTTGAGCGTGGCATACGGCCAGCAGTGAAGGACCACGTCTCAGATCCGTAAGTCATCACTGTCAACACGCACTGGTTGTACACTTTAGTTTTCAGTGATTGAGGTATACCTGACGAGAAGATGTGTCGTAATTTTCCGAACGCTGCCCAGCCGAGTTGAATCCGTAGATTGACCTCTCGGTCGAAGTTGGACTTACCTAGTCGGACTATTTGTCCCAGGTAAACGTACTCGTCAACAACTTCGAGCGTAGTGCTCCCAACAACTACCGGCATAGGTGTGACATGGACATTAAACATGATCTTTGTTTTGTCCATGGTCATCTTAAGACCTATCCGTTGGAAGACACCATTGAGGTCATTGAGCATAGTGCTAAGGTCCTCCAGCGATTCTGCCATAAGGACTATATCGTCGGCAAATCGAAGGTGAGTGATGTACTCGCCATTGATGTTAATACCGTATCCTTTCCAGTCCAGTAGCTTGAAAACGTCTTCAAACGCAGCGGTGAAGAGTTTCGGGGATATAACTTCACCCTGTCTTACACCTCTCTTCAGTTGGATAGGTTTCGAACTCTGGTTCTGTACTCGGATAGCCATCGTAGCCCTCCTGTACAAACACTTCAGCACTTCGATATACCGACAGTCAACTTGGCACCGCTGAATACTTAAATATGAAGTTGAGATATTCCTTAGTTCATTCAAAGGGAAAAAATAACTAAACTTTAAAAAAAATTTAGCCCGACTGCAAAAATGAAAAAAGAAGAAAAAAAGATAAACATGCTTGGCACCAACTTCAGAATCTGTTATGTGGAAATTATATTATTATGTTTTTGTTCGTAGTAGGTTATTGCTTTTTAAATTAGTGTCATTAAAATAAAATAAAAAACTTTAAAATGCGTCACATTTTTATCAAAAACCTGATGTACCGGTGCTTTGTTAGAACGATGCATAAACTGCCTTTTGGCAATCAGCAGGTACTCGAATGTTGCGAATTTCGCAATGCAAATTTGTCATATAATTCACTGCGGATGGATAAAATTATAATTATACGATTTCTTTACGAGTATTATCTGTAGATTATAATTATAGCTATGAGGAATCTTTATTATACTATCCTTGCATAAATAACCTATAAAAATGAAAAAGTTATCGAGTATTTAAATGTTTTGCTTTCTGAGACCACGACATCTATTAAAATAGCTTTTATGTGCGATTATTCTACTCCATTAAAGGCTACGACTATATATGGAAAATGCAATTACCATCACCTAAGGATTCAAAAAAATGATAACATCATGTCAAATAACATTTGCGAACTCATTGAAAAAGTAGCGCACACTAATACAATTTATATATGTTCTGTGGTTAATCTCACTTACTTATAAACCCACCCATTTTAATTTAATATATAAACCCATTTGTTTGATTCCATAATATACCTAAAATAATTTGAGTTTTGAAATTCAATATTATCTTATTACCAATAATATGACACTGCGATATGACATTCTTAAAGTTTAATAACATAACATTCCTAAATTTTTTCTAACCTCGCAATTTTAGGAATAGATGTTCATTTTCTAAATTAAAGATAGAGCAGAAATAATAGAGAAATATTTCATATTGCTTTTGAATTTGGAGCAGTGTTGTAGTTTGTGAATAAAATTTTGGCCTTCAAACAACTAGTAGATAGATAGATAGATAGATAACTCTTTATTGCATTTGAACAAAGTTATTATAATAACGGAAAACTTACGACTACAAACGGTGGTCATATCGCTTTGAGCGATTTCTGCCTGACAAACCGAACATGACAACGTGCAATATGAAAAAAACAGAAAAAAATATTAAAAATAATATTTATAAAAATATATTAATAATATATACAATATTTAATATATATATATATATATATATATATATATATATATATATATATATATATATATATATATATATATATATATATACTTATAATATAATATACATAGATATATACATACATATGTACATATATAGGTATGTACAATAATTTTAACTTAATATATTCAAATATACACTGCAGAGAAAATTTAACAAAAAAAAATCAAGTATAATATATGAAAAGAGGAAATACATATAATTTATTATTATGATGGGAACTTCAAATAATACTCCTTGAGTAGTTTTTTAAAAGACTTTAAAGATTGCGCTTTCTGAATGTTAAGTGGTAATGAATTCCAAAGTCGCGTTGCTAGTGAAGTAAATGATTAATTATAAAATGAAGTTACGCTGTAAGGAGTAGTTAAAGCCTAGTACAAGTATAGCTAGTTATAAATAAAATGTTTTAGTTTCATTTATTGCAAGCTGGTATGCATATTGGTTTGGAAACTGAGATACTTACCAATGGTGCAACGCGGAATCTTATAACTTAATAATCTTATAAATTATTATTATTATTATAAACTATAACGCCACTTATCGGATCCTAGTATAGCTGTGAACCGTCGTCTCGATGATATAACCTCAATCAGCTAAAGATAAATATTATAGGTAAAATAAGTGTCAATCTAATCTTATATCAAATAAGTGGAGTTTCATCAAGCTCAAAAAATGCAAGTTACCACGAGAATGAGACCAGAGTCATATTAAATCTTATAATAAAAACCTCAAGGAATGCAAATATCGGGACACAGTTTACCCGTGGTACAACCATAATATGGCTGCAGCGTAGCCCTATCACGCAAATATTTCCTAAATCTTACATGATTTAGGAAGATTCGTAATTATATTTTATACATACTAATTATTTCCTTAGTTCGATTCAGCCGTAATCTTTAGCGATAATAGGCATATATAGCTTTTTATATAAAGGCAGCTTTTATTTAACTTGCCATAATTTTATGAATACATCTCATTCTTTTTATTCGGACACTTTCGATCTCAAATGAGCAAGTAAAGTACCTTAAAATAAAATAAAGGTAGAAGCGACACATTGTATACTGCCGTTTTATCAACAAATTTATTAAGGTTTTTTTTCAAATTTATTTTTTACGTGGTAGAGCTATGCTGTAGCTATATTAATTTTATAGTTGTAGCACGAATGGGTCGGCTCGACAGGGGAAGTACCACGCTCTCACAGAGTAGAAACGTCAAATAGCAGCTTAACGCTGCTGTGTTTAGTATGGTGAGTGTAAAGGACCGGAAACCCTTTTTACTAGAAAAGAAGCATTCCATCTAAGTCCTCAAGGCTAACAAGGTATCTTCATTTTGATTCGCAAACGAGGATGGATGTAGATATCTATGGGCCACAGAAACCACTTACCATCAAGTAGGCTGTTCGCTCGCTTGTCACCCTTTTCTTATAAAAATGGTATAATTTTAAAAAAATGCGGGGTTTTCTGATATTATTAAATTTTACTTAACTTTCACTTTTATTTTCAAGACGTTTATATTATTCTGTAGTAGATCTATGTTTCAGCATATTAAGGCTATAGCACTTATAGGTCGGCTTAACCGGACAAGAAGAACGTTCAAACAGTACACCAACAATAAATTTGTCAAATGACGAGAAACCGAGTGTTTTTTTAATAGTCTACTACGGCATTCGGTCTTAATCCAACGCGATGACAATGCATCTGCATTGACGTACATGTGACGGTAGATGACGTCTCTGGGTCATAGCATCCACTTACTATCAGATGAACTGTGCGCGCGTTTGTTACCCTTACTTTTGTTTAAGAAGCTACCATTGATGATGAAATCATTTAAATGCTTCTACCACAACGTTCAACTACATCAGTACGGCTAACGGAAACCTTTACTTTTAATACACACCAGACATTTCGTAAGCCAGTAAACAACATTTTAACCGCAAGATATTGCTATGACTCAAAGGTCTCGCAAAATACCCGCAGCCTTAGAATAATTTTTAATTCAAGGTTTTAATATATCATCGTGTAGGTACTAACAGAACTAGTTAAAATTTTAATATCAAAATATGATTTATTACTTCTGCCTACAAATGAATTCATTTTTGCCCATTCATTACAGTCTACCAAAAGTTATGATTATCAATCAACTTTTGGCCTAGTGGCCTAATTTTGACGGACGAAACGCAACCATTTCCCCAACGACAAAAACGATTGCATAAAACGGTCGTCGGTGCAACTGGTTTGAAGATTTATCCAACATGCAAAGAAAAGAGTGTATATAGGGAAATAGATAAGAATCTCAAACACAAAAATTTGCCGCGACAACAGCGCCGCCTGGAAGCTAGTTTATTAACTACTACTTCAACTATACATATTAAGAAATTGTAGTGTGTTATTTAGTTATAAGGTACAATGGGACCTTATAAATATATATATATATATATGAACATGTTCAAATTTTATCACCGACTCACAGTGGAACTGAGTTTTACAATTACAAGGATACATACAGCATTGTTCTCATGGCTTTGGTAGATAAGAAGTATCGCTTCATGTATGTAGATGTTGGTTGCCAAGGTCGAATTAGTGACAGTGGAGTATTCAGAAACAGCTCATTATTTGTGAAACTACAGACAAATGCCCTTAATTTACCAGCTCTTTCTGCGCTTCCCGGTTCTGATATCATCGTGCCTTTTGTATTTGTGGCGGACAACGCGTTTCCTTTACATACAAACATAATGAAGCCATACCCTGGAGATCACCCAGAAGGCAGTATTAAAAGAAAATTTAACACTCAACTGTCAAAAATACCGTATAGTTGCAGGAAATGTGTTTGGAATTATGTGTGCCGTATTTCGCGTACTGAGAAAGCCGATCGCACTTCAACCAGATCGCGCCTATAATGTTGTCATGTCTTGTATATTACTACACAACTTCTTAAGAAACAGTTAATCATCAACTAATATGTATATACCACCAGGTTTTGCAGACACTATTATAAATGGACAAGTACCTGGAACGGTACATGGCGAAATGAACAACCAGAAGAAACTGCCTTGCGCCCTTTTTCGGCGGTAGCTAGAGGGGCGGTTTTTACCAACACAAATCAGGGACAAGTTTGCTCAATATTTTTTCCATCAATAAAAAGTATGTTTTTATTTTGATAAAGTCACGCTTGTGGAATATGTATAAATATAGGATGTACCTATTAAATAAGCGTGTTTTGTTATTATTTACCTGCGTATCTATAGTCCGGCGGCAATCGTATATAGGCTGAAGAAAACTATTCATAGCCGAAAAGGCGAACCAATTTGTCTGGTATATGTCTATGTATATGTCATCGATTTCTTAATTTTATTGAGATGGACTCTGTAATATGACATCAAAGAATCTTTTTTCTTCTTCATTTCTTCTACTGTGGTAGACCAACTGAGCTTGTTTTTAATTCTAACCCACGCATCATGTACCAAATGTTTCTTTTTGTGGTCGGGGTTACTAGGATTCAATATAATATTCTCAGTTTCATAAAACTGAATGAACTCTAACACTTTTTCGTTACTCCACTCCATAGTGTACAAAAACATAAGAACGTCAGTCCCGCTTCAAAGTCTGGACGACAATGAAGTGACGTAGGTGTGGTCACTCAAGCGAATATTGACGCGACAAGTCCTTTGAAGCGCGCCAGTTTACCAACAGTGCCGCGATGCTACATCGTCTGCACGCGAATACATCGCGTTCCAACGATGTACCCGGCCACATACATCACCGTAGCCCGAATGTTCGCCGTAGCCCGCTAATGTAGCCCCACAGTTAGTATTACTCCTTATAATATAAACCTCATGTATGTAGCAAATATAAACTAACTTGAATATAGAACTATGAAGGGATTTTTTATTATTTATTACTTTGGAAGACAAAATTAATTAATTTAGTAACACCGATATGTTTTTTTTTTCACCGCTGCATTGGAAGACGTTTTCAAGCTATTATACATCTTCGATTTGCCGACGATATAGTCCTTATGGCAGAATCGCTGGAAGACCTAAGCACTATGCTCAATGACCTCAATAATGTCTCCCAACGGATAGGTCTTAAGATGAACATGGACAAAACGAAGATCATGTGTAACGTCCATTTCACACCTTTGCCAGTAGTTGTTTGGGAGCACTAAGCCCGAAGTTGTTGACGAGTATGTTTACCTGGGACAAATAGTCTCACTAGGTAAGTCCAACTTCGGCCGAGAGGTCACTCGACGGATTCAACTCGGCTAGGTAGCGTTCAGGAAATTAGGACATATCTTCTCGTCAGGTATACCTCAAAACCTGAAAACGAGACTGAACAACCAGTGCGTTTTGCCAGTGATGACCTAGGAAACTGAGACGTAGTCCTTCACTGCTGACCGTATGAGGACGCTCAAAGTTACTCAGCGAGCCGTGGAGAGGGCTATGCTCGGGGTTTCTCTGCGGGATAAACTTAAAAATGAGGATATCCGCAGTAGAACCACATAGAACAACGGATTAGTAAGCTGAAGTGGCAATGTGCCGGCCATATATCTCGAAGAACCGTCAACCGATGGGGGAAAAAGGTTCTCGAGTGGCAGCCTCGTACCGGTAGGCAAAGTGTAAGGTGACTCCCTACTAGATGGAGTGGCGATCTGGTAAGACATGCAGGAATTCGATGTATGCAGGCGGCTCAGGGCCGTCCTTTGTGGCATACCTTGGGGAGGCCTATGTTCAGCAGTAGACTTGTGAAAGGCTGTAATGATGATGATTATCATGATATTTTTAATGAAGTTAATGAATACAATAACATACAACAATAACTTGCTTAATAGAATATGATTTCCTTTTTAGTATTTCATTTATACCTATCATTAGAATTATTATTAATAATGCTTAATATTTTGTGGCGATCACACTATCTTGATTGTTTTACATAAAGTAACTAAAAGTGCAAGATTCCGGAGCAGCTATAAATAAAAAAGTATTAATTGTTTCATAAATCAATGACTAGATGGCGGTAGTTTAACCAACAATGAATTTTCTTAGAAGATACCAACATGGAATGGAATTGCGTTTTTGCCGTGTGTAATGAAATTCTTACAGCTTTCAACGAATAGAAATGTATGAAATGGTTTACTAAATAATTCGCTTTATAGATTGACTTTACTTAACGATGAAATGAACTTCCCTTAATACTTTTCCAGGCTTAGGACTGGCTGAGACGGACTTAGCATTACCATTAACATTAGCGACTGTACTTCGTTGTCAAAAGTTCACATTTTATGGTAAGGACTGTTTAGTCTAATTCTGTCTACGTTTGTAAACGAACGCGAAACCAAAGACTACAGTACAACGCGGAACTTTAAAGACGGCGACGCGACGAGTGAGATAGTTGAATCATTCCGTTCTCAACTATATTTTCAAAGGCGTAAAATTAAAAAATCGCACCAAGTAATTCGAAGACTGGTTTGTGCAACAGAGACTGTTTGAACCCGGGACGTAAACGGTTTCATCGTCGCAGAAAACACAACGGTCTTTGTAAACGGTTCGTTGTCGCAACGCCCACCCTTAACATAAGCCTTCGTCAATAGTTGTGTATTATTTCCAGGATTAAATTTCAATTTTTAATCAAGAAACATTTTCCATACTATTGTTAATGGTTTTAAATAAACACACAATTAAGTGGCGTTACAGGGAATACGCCAGCTTTTTCTCTAAATGCCAATGTCACCTCATTCGCGGTATGATGGAATTCTTCGGGAACTCTTTCGGGATTTGAACTTACTTAGAAACTATCGTTCAATACGTCTCCTTCTGATGTGACTAATTGTAATTGGTAGAATCAGGCGTTCATCATCATCATCATCATTACAGCCCTTCACAAGTCCACTGCTGATCATAAGCCTCCCCCAAGTAATGCCACAAAGCACGGTCCTGAGCCACTTGCATCCATCGACTTCCTGCATGTCTTACCAGGTCGTCACTCCATCTAGTGAGGGGTCGCCCTACACAAGCAGTAATTAGGCGTTACTTTGCGGAAATTCGTTATAATAATGATATTAAAATTTAATTCGCAACCATCCGCTTAATTAAATATAATGATGTAATTTATATAAAAGCTCAGAATATAATACCTAAAGGTGGGTTTTAAGTTATCTCTATTGGAAAATCAACGACGACACTCCTCATTAATCCAAACATTCTGAGCTTTGGAAATGGCAACACTGGCCGCTCGACGTATGCCAGAACGCATTTGGATATAATTGGGAATAACATGAAGTAGTTTGCACTGCTGATTAAACCAATAATTTTGGGCAGCAATACGATGTAGTTTTGTTAATTTAACATAGAGTGATAAGGTTCTAAGCTTAATATATAGCAAAATGGGCCTTTCTGATGTGAGCAGAACCTCGATCAAACGGTGTCATAGATTGGGCTCACAAGGTAAAGATCAAGTTAGAGCAGTCCTCGTCCAGTTCCATGATCACCATACAAAATCATTAGTTTGGAAGTCTAAGGCTAAGTTAAAAGGTATGTCTTTCACATTGTTTGAGTTCCTCACAAAGACGCGTCAAAATATTCACAAACAGGCCAGGAAGTACTTTGGCATGAGGAATGTGTGGACGCTTGATGGCACAGTCTATATTAAACTGCCTGATAGTAGTCGGGCAAAAGTAACTTCAGAGGAAGACTTCAATAATCTTGTCACCAAGTACTCGCCAGGGTGTCCTCCTCTTTCAAATACATCACCTCCCAAAACCGAAGATAGCACAGGTAATCTCTCTGGTGTATCACAACCAAGTACATCTAAATGTAGTCGCCAACAAGAAGTGGTCTCACGCTATCAAGGGGCACAATCGGGTCCAGGAAACGAAAAAAAAGGGTACGCCGCGTTGTGACCAAAAAATAATGACGTTGTTGATATTTTCACACACTTTCTCAAGGTTGTTACGATTCTTTAAAATAATTAAATTTACTTTATTCAGTCCTATTTTACTTGGTATCATTCAAGCTTTTTATTATTTCTAATGATCGTATCGTAGTAATTATCGTTGCATTGTATTAATCTTCTTAGTTTAATTGATTTAACTCAACTACTAAGTGTTAATATTGTTTATTATTTACTTTTTATAATAAGAATAAAGCAGCTAATAATAGTATTAAAATATTGTTGGTAATAAAGTAGGTAGAAAAATATAAACAAACTGTTATTTTGTTACTTTGTAAAGACAAATAATATTGTTGTAATTACGATACGGCAAGTACAGACAAAGGTATTATACCTTGCATCCTAGTATGTTTTAATGTTTCTAAAATACTGTTAGCAAACGGATGTTATTTTATGTTATGACTAAATTTTACAATTTTTACTATATCCCTGTTAACATTGATTTCAAGAAATGATTTGTTTACACAGACACTAACAAATTAAACGTTTGATTTTGTTTTCGTTGGGAAAGATTAAATGTGGACTTACTAGCTTAATGTTGATGTTTTGTTATACCCTGTTTCTGTATTTACTTGTATAATAGTGTATTTTAATGTTCTATTAATTTAAGGTTACTTTTAAAAACAACGATTGTTATCTTTATCAGTCAACTGATGGGATAGAGCAGTGATAGTAGAGTAGTTGATTTTCTGATTTATACGTATAGAGTTGTAGATATTTTATACTTAGACTTTGTTTTATCTCTTAATATATTTAATATTTTATTATTTATTATTATCTAATATACATATTATATATAAATCTATTTAGAAGTTAATAATGTCTGATGATGAATCTTTTATTCCATTTATAGTTCAGATTCCTCATACGCCTCTGGTAATGATCTTACAGATAATTTACTTCCCTTACGCGATCAGTTAAGTAATATTTTTCTGCCTCATAAAAAATATTTTAATGTTTGTCATATTAATGCACAGAGCATTCCAAGTCATTTTCCTACTTAGAAAAAGCATTCTCACTAGACTGTGTCGATGCTATCTTAATATCTGAGATTTGGCTAAAACCATCTATTATGTCGAGTTTGTACCCATTACCCAATTTCATTCTTATACGCAATGATCGGACTGAGAAGGGGGGAGGTGGTGTCGCTATATACCTACGAAAAAATATTCCTTATAAAGTTGTTCTATCTTCCCCCTCCCCATTTTCTGCCACTGCTGAGTTTTTATTTCTAGAAATAAACATTATGGGTGCTAGAGCAGTTTTAGGTGTTGTATATTGTCCTCCTTCTGTGGATTATTTTACCACACTTGAGACGGCTCTTGACGCCATTGGATCCGAGTACATACATTGCATGATAATGGGTGATTTCAACACTGATTTGTTAAAAAATACTTCTCGCTCCCGAAAACTTCGATCAATCATTGAATCAGTCGCACTCTGCATTCTCCCATTGGCGGCAACTCATAGAAATACTGACACGGATGATTCGTTGATTGATCTCATCATTACTTCCTCGTCTGATCGCGCGATTCAGTTTGGACAGCTCTCTGCTCCTTGTTTCTCACGTCACGACTTGATTTATTTTATATATATATTAACTTACGATAACTTAAACCTCCAAAACAGAGACCTATTTTTCTGCAGTTACGCAATTTTTCAAGAATAAATATTGAGAGTCTCAGGAGAGACGCATCTTCAATTGATTAAAATATCCTTTCTAAATAATAGCATCCTGAATCTGTATAATATTCATGCTCCGGTACATTATGTAAAATTTAAGCGTCATCCTGCTCTCTGGATGACTAAAGGGGTACAAGTGGCAATGGCACGGCGAGATCGGGCTTTCCAGAAGTTTAAGAAGAATCGCTCAGAAAAAAAAAATGGTCTAACTTTAAAACGCTAAGAAACAGATGCAATCAGGTCGTACGAAATGCTAAACGCCGCTACATTCATGACAAAATAACTAATTTTTCGCCCACTGATTTGTGGAAATTCCTCAAGTCTATCGGAATTAATAAATCTAATTCTCCGGAATATGGCGCCTCTCTCAATTTGGATGACATTAATCGTCACTTTGTTTCTATTACTTCATTGGACCCTCAAATCCGTTCTCAAACTCTTGCTTCTACAGAATCAATGCAGCCTCTCCAAATCCCTGACTTTTGTTTCTCCCCTGTTACTCAGGATGAAATTAAAAAAGCTCTGTTAGCCATTAAATCCAAGGCTGTGGGTTATGATGAAATTAGTAAGCAAATGGTGTCTATGATTCTTGAGTACCTTCTTCCAGCTATAACACACATTATAAATTATTCTCTGGACTCGGGTCAATATCCCTCTGCACGGAAAAAGGCTTTTGTAAGACCTTTTCCTAAAATACCTAATCCTGTTTTCCCTAACCATTTTCGTCCTATTTCATCCTATATTCTCCCATACCTCTCTAAAGTTCTGGAAGCCTGTATTTTTAAGCAAATATCTGTATTCGCTGCAAAACATAACTTGCTGAATGAATTTCAATCGGGTTTCGCTTATCAAATTCACAGACGATAGAAGAAAGGGCTTAGATGAGCAAAAATTAACAGTGGTGGTGCTTATTGACTTTTAAAACGCTTTCAACACAGTGGATCATGGTATCCTCCTATCCATCCTTAAACACCTTAAATTTTCATTCCCAGCCTTGAAATGGTTTTCTTCTTATATTCGCGGTCGCCAGCAATCAGTTCGCTTAGGTCAGCGGTTTTCTGCATGGGCTGAAATTGAATCTGGTGTGCCGCAAGGCGGAATACTTCCTCCTATTATGTTTTCCTTATTTATTAACTCTATCTCCTCAGTTTTAGATTGTTCGTACCATCTGTATGCGGATGATCTCCAGTTATATGTACAGTCAAGCTTAAATAATCTTAACTTTGTAATACACAAACTAAATGATAACCGGGAAGCCATAAAAGAATGGTCATGTAAATATGGCGTTTCTGTTAATCCTGCCAAATGCAAAGTTATAATATTCGGAAGTTCTCAATTATTGGCTAAGATTGATTATGGAAATCTGTCTCCTATAATTTATAATGGAAGTTTGATTCCATATTGTGATTCCATAAAAAATCTTGGTCTGTACATGGATAAAACTATGCCTGGTATTGGAAACAAACTACCTACTAACAAGCAACAGGTAGCTTGAACAACCTGGAAATTGCAGATCTCTGAAGTTAGTCGTAAAGTTGTTGCTACCTTGCGTTCCCTATATTGTCTTAAAAATTTCCTACCTTTCAAAACCAAGCTTACGCTGGTTCATTCCCTTATTCTACCTACTATCGACTATGCCGATGTATGTTACCCAGATCTGTCAGAAAATCTTCTAAACAAGTTGGAGCGCCTTCCTAATAATTCCATAAGGTTTATTTTTGGTTTACGTAAGTATGACCACATATCATCCTATCGTTCCGCCTCAGTTCCGTCTGCGCACCTCCTCCAAGCGGTCATGCATACAGTTCGTGCTCCGACCTCGTGCGGAGTGCAACCTCTCGCCCGCGCGCTCCATTCTCCCCGGCTAACACCGGCCGAGCAGACGCCGTTGGTGAGTTCCTTTGTTTTCGCGTCGTTCTTGCCCTCTCGCTCCGGCGGAGAGGTTTGAGCGCGCTTTGCTTTGTTTTGTTTTATTTTTATTTTTTCTGTTATTGTTTTATGATTGTTATACTGTTACCTTGTTGTTGTTACTGTTCTTGGAAGATCGTCTCTTGCTCTTCTCAAAGCGAGCCCTTGTTATTTTCAGAACATAGGGACCCCAGATTCTGGGAATAGAACGTCAGTCCTCCCCATCTACCACCCAAGGCCCTGTTCTTCTCAGAACAGGGACCCCTAGATTCTTAGAATAAATCGTCACCCCCCCAGTCCAAATCATCATGTCTGCCATAGATATGAGCCAAGTTGTGAGCATGATGGCGGCCGTGATCCGTCAATATTGCCAAGATCAGGGAATAGCCGTCAATATTGACGTAACCCTCCTCCAAAGGGTTTTTTCCCCCACTCACGTCCCCATTGCCCCTCAGGCATGCAACCCTCCACCCGTGGTCAAGTCATTCTTAGCAGAGGATGACTCCGAAGCCATGAAGCACTCGGACACCCTGTCTGAAACTTCCAACCGTAAGAGGTCCGCTCCTACGTCAATCTCCTCATTCAGTACCTGCTCCTCGGACTCATCACAGTCCGATCAATCAGTTATAGATACGACCCCCTTTACGGAAGTGAAATCCAAGCGCGGTGCGAAACGCGCTGCGACCTCTTGCGCACCTGCCGCCCCCGCAGCCCCCGCGCGTGCTCCATCCACTGCAGCCCCCACGCCTGCCCGTTTCACCGCAGCCCCCATCGCTGCCACAAAGAAACAGGTCCCGCCCCCTGTCTTCCTCAGGGACAAGGCGCAATTTAATAGACTTTCCAAAGTCTTTTACGACGCAGGCATTAAATATGACCAAGCCACCAACCTTGGTGAGTCAATTAAAATCGTTCCGTAGTCTATGGAAGACTTTAGAAACATCACCAAACTATTCACATCCGAAGGTGTGCCCTATCACACCTACTCTCTCCCTGAAGAACGTAAAATTAGGGCTGTCCTCCGCGGAGTTCCCTTTGAACTCACCAACCAGGAAATCCTGGAGGACCTTAAGTCCCAGGGATTCCCAGTTGAAACTGTACACAAGATGCGCAGCAGTAGGGGCAAGAGGTACTCGCTTGCCCTCCTCATTTTGTCCAACTTGCCGGAGGCGAAAAACATATTCCGACCGGTACACACTGTGTGCGGCCTGTCGAGAGTCAAAGTCGAAGCCCCCTATAGGCGCGGTTTTCCGGCGCAGTGCCACCGCTGCCAACTCTACGGGCATGCGGCGGCCAACTGCTCAGCCCCTCCCAGGTGCGTTAAGTGCCTAGACCCGCACAGCTCGAAAGAGTGTCCTCGGCCCCGTGATACCGAGTACCCACCCGCTTGCGTCCTTTGCGGACAGACCGGCCATACGGCCAACTTCAGAAGCTGCCGTCGCGCGCCTCGCCCCAATCTGCCGAGATTGGGGCGAGGCGCGCGCCTAAAAACAAATCCTAACAACAAAGCTGCCAAAAAAGCTCCGCCACCGGTCAATAAACGTACATTCCCGGCTCTCCCATCCAAAAAGCCCCTTCAGGGCAACTCCCAGTCACCTCAGGACCTATATCAACCCCCTCAGGGACCCTATAGGCCACCTCACCTTCGCCCACTAGGGCCTGACATCAGGTGGAACCCTCTTACGCCGATAACGTTGATACAGTATACACTGCTATCCGCAATATCGACGTAAGAGAGATCGCAATTTTAGCACGCAAACTGCGCGCTTCTCAGTCCCCTCAAGACCGTCTGCTAGCGCTTACCGAGCACCAACACCTTCTAAACTCAATATAAGTAGTCATCCCATTCGTAAGCTCCCTTAATTAGGCAGCAACTCTTCCCAGCGGCTACTCGCCCCTAGCGCCCCTCTTTCACCCAAGGGGGGTCGCGTTCGATACGGCTTAGAGATCTAGTTAGTCTGTTAAGCCAGTCCCTAAAAGGTGGGGTTTAGTGGGTAAAAGTCTCCACATAACCACGCAGCCGGCTGTGTGGTATGCTATGAGCATTCCCCACCTCCCTCCCCCGCTTTCCGGAGGGTTGCCCATATTTGCTTCAGGCGCAAAAAAAACCTATCGTTCAAAGCTTAAATGGCTACCTATACGTCAAAGGCGATGCTCTAGAATTTTACTTGTACTTTATTCAATTTTAAACGATCCAAGGTCGCCTTCTTATCTTAAGGATAATTTTCATTTTTTTCATCCGATCGACGGTCGAACATCCCAACAGTCAAACCGTCTGAGGTTGTTTCCACAGCATAAGTCAAATTTTTTTAGGTCGTCTTTTACGATACTAGCTATACAACTTTGGAACACCCTCCCCAACGATATTAAGAATGCCACAAATAAAAAAGTTTTCAAAGTTCTTCTCCGAGAACATTACCTGAAGGAAACTACTAATTAACATTATTTTTCCTTAATTTTTGTCTTTCTTTTCTTCTTTTTTACTTCAAATATTTATTTCATTATATATTATTCAAACATTATATTATGTATATCATTCATTTCGATATTTATTTACGAAGTTTATAAGCATGTATATATATTATATATATATGTATGCATTATTGTACGTATTGTTGCATGAATAAGTCAACTAGCGCCATCTAGTGTAAGGAACGAGAACGAGGGGAGCGTTGCAGTAAATGACATCACACATCTTTCGACCGACAGCGCCACCCGAAGAACTAAGATTCTAGAAAATCTATACTCGAACTCTCGGTACCTTGCGCGTGTTTACTTGAACATTCCGGATATTTTGCTGATTTAAATAAATAGGTGGCGCAAGATGCGATCAAGACAGAGTTGAACTCGGCGACACAAGCGAAGCTTCGGAGCGGAATTAAGTGAATTAGTGTGTTTAATTATTAGTGTTTTAACTTTAATTTGTGTAAAGTAAATTAAAGTGTTAATTTAGGTAATTTTATCGGCAATTTTTATTGTCCCGAACCCTAAGCTCGTAACAGTATATTTATACTATATGTGTGCATATTTAAATTTAATGTGTATGTATGTAATTTGCATATATGTATATTTTAATGTATAAGCACTTATTTACGTATAATGTTCGCACCTGCCGACAATTGTGCTTGGCACCCAGGGTTGACTGGCAGAGAATGACACATGGCATTAAGTCCGCCCTATGTACCCTTTAGCTTAAGGTGTTACGTGTAAGTTTTAACATAAATAAATAAATAAATAGAGTCTTGCCTGTTCGACCGTGCTAGACTTTTTAAGATAATTGATAGAATCAGGCGATACTTTACCAGTTACTCGACTTCACCGAGTCAGTAATTCATTATTGGGACGATGTACTCGTATACGCTTTTACAACAAAATCCCAGTAAATATACAAAATTTGTCATACGCAAAGTTCAAAAATTTTATTAAACTAAAATTGTATAAAAAGGGTTATTATAATATTAAGGAATTTATGGATGATAATAACCCCTGGGAAGGGTGATCGCTACCAAGATATTTCTAAATTGTCTTGTGTTGTTAATTGTAAACATGATTGTAAGCTATTATTTGAAAAAAAAAAGTTCCGCTGGGTTTCTTGCTGGTTCTTCCCAGGATAGAGGTTTTTTTTGCGAACCAGTGGTAAATAAAAAAATTGACTTTCAATGAGTATTGTTTATAAACTTAATTAAATAAAAAAAATTCTGTTTCTCTTTCTTTGCGGAAATTCATTATAATAAAAATATTAAAATTTAATTCGCAACCATCCGCTTAATTAAATACAATGTGACTAATTGTGACAGAATATTCGTGATATCATCGTCATCGTTACACCCTTTCACAAGTTCACTGCTAAACATAGGCCCACAGAATGCCACAAATGACGGTCTTATGTCACGAATATCCATCAACTTTGAGCATATATTAAAATGTCGTCACTCCACTACTTCGTGATATAGACATAGGTAAATATAGAGCTTTGTATTGAAGGTTTAATTTCGTAAATCGGTTCAACAGCACAAAAACACACTTCCAAACGGTTATAGTGTATGGCTGTAGGTTTATATTGAGTTATTCATCTCCATACCCGCGTAAAAGTGTCATGTTATTATAATATTTGAAAGAAGGAAAGCAATATTTTATTTGTCATAAACCAATTAAAGTACAAAACACAATCAAGAAACGTGTTAACATGTAAAATAATTTTTTCTCTTTAGTTTGTACTTCCTAAGTCACCATAAGATAATAACTTAGCATTTTTTTATTAAAGAATAAGGTTGATAATCGGGCACACCGTCTACTCGAAGTTAAATGGATGCTGTGGTCTATAGACACCTACATTTATCTTTAACTAAGGATCAAACTGCAGATACGTTGTAACCCCTGAGGACTAAGATGGAATGCCTCGTTTCCGGTAAAAAACTACGTAAATTGCAGTCACACTAAATCTGTACAGTCAAAACAAACTGAAATGGACCGTAACTTAAGGCAATAAGACTTTTAAGAGAAGAGTTTTATTTGTTTTATTACTAATTCTGTCATTCAATAAAAAATAAAGAAAAATGAACTTTATTTCAAGCATGTTAAAGTCTTTGCGTTGCGAAGAACCAGCAAGAAACCCATCGGGACTTTTTTAAAAAACCATATTTCACTTTACATTAATTTAGTTTGTACGAATTTAAATGAATTTTGATAGAACCAGCACGGTGGCGATAACTTCATTCAAAGGGATAATGAAAAAGTTAATAAAACTATTAAATAAATCTAATTTATTCAAACTATGTACTATTATAATTAAAACTATAGCCCGGTGACATAAAAACAGGACAAATTATTTCAACATAAAAAGAAAAATAGTTAAATTTAAAAAGTGCTGGTAGGTTTTCATATCACAGTTCCTTGAACGATGTCATCTGAAGAGCTTTTCTCTCTATATTCTTTGGTTTTAGAGCCTTGTAGAATATTTAGAGACTACGGCAAAAGACTCGGACTCGGCAGAGAAGAACTGTACGATAATTTGAGTGTTTAATTTTTTAAATTAGTTTTTTTTAATATTGTAAATAATTCAATATTGCGTAAATAATTGCATTTGTATTAATATTAGCACAAAAATTTACATAGATCAGCTCGACTGAGAAAGGACTACCCTGTGCCATGTTTAATAATAGCCTATTGCTCAAATACTATAATCACAACTCAATTTTAATACGTCGTAAGCTCGTAAGTCTCGTGCTGTCTCTATCACTTTAAGTCAAAGTGACTGTGACACCACGAGACTTTTCTTAAAGTTGAGTAGCGTTTGAGTATTTGGTCATAAGATCAACAAAGAATCCGTCTTTCTATACATTTAGAACTCCTACACATTTAGGGTGACGTAAAAACCAAGTTAAAACTGTTCTATATTATGGCAAGAGCACCAACCAACCACAACCAACAACATGGTTTTAGTTGCGTACCTATCTACGTGTTAGTTGTATATACGGGCTGTTATAGGCAGAATAATGTTTCTTTGTTTCAATAACGATTGACGAGAAACTTATTTATTATTTATTTCTTAAATACATCTTTCTAAGGGATCGAACACATGCGAGTGAGGAACGACATTAGTAGTATAAATTATTATCTTGTTTGTACCTTGGTAAAAGTAATAAGTGGTAGCATAGTATATAAACATAATATGTGAACCAATTAACTTCATTGTACTTAGGTTATGTTAACGGAATGTACAAATTTTTAGATAGTATTTAGTTATTTAATTTTTGCTTGCATCCTAATATTTATATAAATTAACGACGGGGATATGGCACTGACAACTGATGCACAGGTCTCCTAGTTCGGCTGCAGATGCTATGTTTTCAGGTATATGTACCGATGTAGCTTTATTAAATGTTAAGCAAATATCTTGATATACAACCTCTTGGAAATAAAGAACTTATTATTATTGTATCTTATTTTTCGTTCTTTAATAAATATTACAATTATTATCGTAAAATACACGTTATAAAAAACCAGGAAAGAATATAAAACAAACATATTTTTTTACGAGCTACATCTACTTTTAATTTATAATCGAGGTGGAGATGCAGGTGTCTGCGGGTCACAGCATCAGCTAATAACACCTAGCGAACTAATATTGAGGTTAATGTTATCCAAACCAATTGTTGTATCGTATTTAATTGTATGAATCAGTTTAGATTAAATTCATTTGCAAAAGCAATTATACGTCAACGCAACTCCACAAACAAGAGATGATGCACGTTGCCGAGTGGTCACGTGCAACAGTAACATAAGTTCAAGATCGAGACTACACGAGACAATAATTTAACGTTAGTGTATTATTGAATTCTTTCCTCTCAAACTTATTCCTTTTTATATGTAACCTTTATTTTGTTATTTGCGTGCTCGAAAGTACATAATACATAAAAATACATAAACACTCACGCCTGTCACCCAGAGGGGTAGGCATACACTACGGATTTCCATTTTTTTTATATAGGATAGGGTGACAAACGAGTAAGTGGTTGCTGTGGGCCATAGACATCTACATCTATCCTCGATTACGAATCAAAATGCAAATGCGATGTCACCCGTGAGGACAAAGATGGAATGCCTCGTTTCCAGTAAAAAGGGTCCCCAGTTCTCTACACTCGCCAAACGAAACACAGCAGCATTATGCTACTATTTTACGCTGGTATTCTGTGAGAGCGTGGTCCAGTTGTGCTACAACTATACTACTAATATAACTACAGCATGACTCCACCGCGCATAAATTTGGCACAATCCTGACATAACTCTCTCGCCTTAAGCATACACGCTCGTCGGTTAAAGGTACTCCTAATGGGGCCATTTTTAAAATATCGCCAATTTGGTGGATGAACCTTCTTTAAGGCATCTCCCGACTCTGCTGTTCACATCTGCAATATAAATTTCTCTTCCCTCGTTCATTCTTTCTACATGAGCAAAGCACCGAAGCATTCCTTTCTTAATACTTGTACATCATCATTGCTCAAAATTGTAACTTTAAAGGTCGCGAGCACGGAAATTATGTATCTAAATGGCACTAGGCTGTTATTCTATACCTGTCCTAGTTCAGTGATTTTTTTCTCAATCAAGTCAGTCTGTTACGAAATATTAAGCTCTGAGACTTACAGTATATAAACATAATTATTTGTAACAATTTACTATATTTGTTCTGCAGAAGAAAGACAATCTACGTCCAAATGAGTATCTTAGATAAAAATTAAAAAAAATTAACTTTGGCCTCTCAGTAAATTTACGTAAATTTAATGTATGCACCAACACAAAAACAAAAGTAGTTTTGTTAACAAGTGGTAAAATTAAAAATTTTGTACAACGGTCGAAGTCAGTTAAATACGCATTTTTAAGGATAACTCAAAAACTACTAATCTGATCTTAATCAAACATATATGACACCACATCAGAAGCACCAGCTTTCAAATAAAAAGGAACCATCAAAATCAATTCACCTAGAAAACAGTTCTGAGGCAGCACACATAACAATACCGTTAAATTGATAACCACCTCCTTTTTTAGAAGTCAGTTAAAAATAGTGATGTACATTTTGTAAATACTAAGAACAAGCATAAGTTAGTTATACCATTGACTGGATTCTAAAGTCAGTAATTCCTTCTATGTATATATACGCTTTTACAACAAAATCCCAGAAAATCTGTAGGACCAATCTATCAAAAAGCTTAAAATTATTACTAAGAAAATATTATTTACTAAGGATTATTATCTCCCTGAAATCAAAACTTTGACACTCAACTTTGCGTTTTTGATATAATGTAGTTTTACCGATACAAAACTAATGTGTAAAGTTTTCTTTTTCTGTCATATATACATACATAGACATAGATTCCTTCGATTGAAAAAAAATTCCCGGTATATTTCGGCAGGTGTGAATTTATACACGTACATTTTATTTTTTCAAATACTACGCCGTTGTATTAAGTCCTGGGTTAAAAAGATAGGACTATTGTTTAGTTGCTTATAAAAAAATTATAGACGATATCGTCAGCAAACTTGTAGAGGCATGGTTGTAAACTGATGTGTGAGTGAAATATTAGCATGATCTCCTTTTTTATACGATAATATTATGTCAGATTCTGCCAACTTTTTTGGTATCCTTATTGACTCTAGAATTTTAATTGTTGTTGTAAGGATTTGCGCTACTAAATATTGGAAATTATTATAAATAGCTCCTTATTATAAATAGCTCGTTGTGTATATTGTCTGGTCCTCAGCGTTTTCATTTCGTTAGAGTCTTTATCTTCTTAATGATCTCACATCATCATCTCAGCTATAATAAAACTTTGTAGATGTTGTGAACCTAGAGACGATAAATTTCCAGCATTTCATCATCATCATCATCATCATCATTACAGCCCTTCACAAGTCCACTGCTGAACATAGGCCTCCCCCAAGTAATGCCACAAAGCACGGTCCTGAGCCACCTGCATCCATCGACTTCCTGCATGTCTTACCAGGTCGTCACTCCATCTAGTGGGGGGTCACCCTACACTACGCCTACTAGTACGAGGCTGCCACTCGAGAACTTTTCTTCCCCATCGGTTATCGGTTCTTCGAGCTATATGGCCGGCCTATTGCCACTTCAGCTTACTAATCCGTTGGGCTATGTCGGTCACTCTGGTTTTACTCCGGATATTCTCATTTCTGAGTCTATCACGCAGAGAAACTTCGAGCATAGCCCTCTCCATAGCTCACTGAGCGACCTTGAGCGTCCTCATACGGCCAGCAGTGAAGGACCACGTCTCTGATCCGTAAGTCATCACTGGCAACACGCACTTGTTGTACACTTTAGTTTTCAGAGATTGAGGTATACCTGACGAGAAGATGTGCCGTAATTTCCCGAACGCTGCCCAGCCGAGTTGAATCCGTCGATTGACCTCTCGGTCGAAGTTGGACTTACCTAGTCGGACAATTTGTCCCAAGTAAACGTACTCGTCAACAACTTCGAGCATAGTGCTCCCAACAACTACCGGCATAGGTGTGACATGGACATTGAACATGATCTTTGTTTTGTCCATGAAAAGTGGTTACCAATCAATGTTTGACACATCTTCGCGAAGACTGTTAATATTCATAACACCAAAATTGAGTCACAGAAGAAACTTTGACTTAGTTTTAGGGAGACGTATTTTATAAGAAAGAAATATGAGATCATGATAACAAAACTCATCGGCTGAGCATTGACCATGGTTAGAGGCTAGTTCAGTGGAAGACACAAAAATTAGGTCAAGAAGTGACGGACTAGTATTACAAAAATTATGTGTTACCTTTAGAGGCAGAATAAAGTGATTAGTGGAATCCGCAATGGATTGAAGGGAAGCGGAACGGGGATCTTGTTTCAGGAGACAGGTATTAAAATCGCCCGTAATAATTTTTTAAGAAAGAAAGAAAGAAAAAATATTTATTTATGACACACACAAGGCACAAGAACACAGAAACAATCAAAATAAAAAAAGTTAAAATTTATGAACAACCAAACAGCCAGTTAAAATTAGTTACAATTTTCACAATTTATTTTTACAATTAGTTAAAATTAGGAAAACCTATTATACATAATATATATTCTTAAAACTAGTGCCTCAGGATGATGCCAAAAGATAGGAACCAATTCAGCATGATGTCAGGTTGGAAACCTAACGCTGATTTTCTATTGGCCCCCTGGATTACATTCGTCTTCACCTCCGAAACCAGTTACCGTGTACCTCCGCAAGAACAATCAGTATACGTGAACTCTATGAAAAAAAAACATAATATATAATTACTTATATAATAAACGATTAATAAAATATGTATATAATACATGACAGGATCAGATTAAATACTTTATTATTAGCAAGATACTGCGCGTGAAACTATAACAACATAATAACATCAGCAAAAAATAAAAAATGAAATAAATAAAAATAAAATGTAGAACATAAAATGTACCTCTCGAATAAACATCAGATATAGGACATGTTAGCATTAGTGTTAACCATGCCTAGGTCTTTTTGTGCATTTAACAAGTACAGTTTTAGGTGACTTTTAAAGGTAGTTATGGAGCTTAGCTGCCTTAGAGGTGGTGGTATGTTATTCCATATTTTCGAGGCTGCATAGCGAAATGCTCCCTTGAAAGATGCCGATTTGTGCTTTTGTACCGAAAGTTGCTGCGAGCACTCTCTTCTTTTGTTGCCTCCTTGTAGCAACCCAGCCAAGTTTATTATACAAGTCAGATGGTTCTTGATGTTTTATGACGCCAAAAAACAAGCACGCCAGATTCAATTTCTGTCTCGACTTCATTTTAAGCATTGCGTGATCTAATTACATTAATTTATTTTTATTATTATCCCGACGTTTCGGGTGCTTTACAGCGCCCATGGTCACGGGGGGGACTGAGATGTTTGACGTCCCAATGTCATAGTTATTCCGGCTACCTTCAGTTTTTTAATATTAATTTTTGGTCCGATTTACGCAAAACGCAAAAATTAATATTAAAAAACTGAAGATAGCCGGAATAACTATGACATTGGGACGTCAAACATCTCAGTCCCCCCCGTGACCATGGGCGCTGTAAAGCACCCGAAACGTCGGGATAATAATAAAAATAAATTAATGTAATTAAACGCGATAAAATCCGTAAATAATAGTTTTATTCAATGTGTAGTGTTCGCGTAAATTTAAGAAATCATTATTGCGTGATCATTAAAAAACGGAGTGACGTGCCACCGAAAAGGAACTGTGAAACAAAAACGGGCGCAAGCGTTTTGAACGCGCTGTACAAGCCGCTCCGTTCTGGCCAGTAGTCGTGGACCGTACACAGCATCAGCATAATTAAGCTCGGATAAGACTAACGTCTCCACCAGCTGTACACGCAATTCCTCCGACAAATACGGCCTAATTTTATATAACACTTTGAGCCGGTAGAAGCAATTTTTGACAGCTTCGGCAACATGTTCCTCAAACCGTAAGCCCTCATCAAGCTTTAAACCTAAGTTCCGTGCAATGTTTACCCTTTTTACTTTCTTTCCCTTCAGTACAATGTCTAAATCTTCCGGTAATTTATTTAATTGATTCTTTGTCCCAAATATCATATAATTAGTTTTATCAGGGTTTAATAGTAAACAGTTATGCTCAGACCACACAGTGACACGTTTTAAATCGTCATTTAGATCCTTAACTGCTGTTTACCATTGACTGGGTTTGAACGAGATGTAAAGTTGTGTGTCGTCTGCATACATATGATACTGACATTTTACAATATTTTTTGGTAAGTCCGCACAAGTTAAAAAGAATAGGGCCTAGAATGGAACCCTGTGGCACTCCTCTGTTCACAGGTGCTAGGTTAGAATCCACAAAGGTTTCATTCCCACGACACAAACTGACCAATTTCTTTCGATTGGATAAATAACTGTTGAACCAGGACAACGTGCTACGTCCGAAACCATAAAAGCTCATTAGTACATAATTGTACGTGAATACAAGGAAGATACATTTTCAAGAATTATTTCTAGAGAAGTAAAGTCGTTTATACGTGAAGAAGGACAATAGTATATCCCGAGCAGGACTTTGGTATGATTTAGCTCCAACGCTAAAAAAATGTGTGCTGACATATCAATCACAGAAGAAGAGATATATAGAAGATATATAGCAACAACTCCACCACTGCCTAGAGCATGATCATTCCTTGACAGTTTAAGCCATGATTCATAAACAAGAATAGCGTGAATGTCCTTACAATAAAAGGTTGCCAGCATATCTGGAAAATGAGCTGGAATGCTTTGCGGAAAGGTATTAAAAATGAATAGGGGTTTATTAAAATCATTTTTGATAATGTCAATAATTTCGGAAATAATCGCTCCAAAATTGAAAAACAATGTGTGCCCCCCCCCCTCTAACTTTTCAACCATAAGTTTAGAAAATATGAAAAAATCTGAAAAGTAGAATTTTATAAGGACTTTCTGGGAAAATCATTTTGAACTTGGATGGAAACAACAGTACCCACTACCGGGAGCAGTTGCAGGAGCGCGGAGCGCTGCTGGAGTGCGAACAAAATGGATACCCACCTTTAAACTCATAAGTGGGAACACTTATTGTGACGGACGGGAAACTACGGAACCCTACACTGAGCGTGGCCCGACACGCCCTTGGCCGGTTTTTCCTTTTGTGATTTTATCAAAAAACATTGTCAATGGCACATTGCCTTGTATTATTGTAATTGGTGTAACTTAAAACGTTGGGCGTTGAAGTTTTAAAATACTAGGTAACATCACATTTGTATTTATTTCTAGCGTCGTGGGCAAAACATATTTTGTTACATATTTTTATCATTACTACTGCAGTCTATCAAAATTTCACTGCATAAAACAAGCATCCCCATAAATCACCTCTTACGATCCCCTCAGGATGACATAGGGTAGTAGATATAGTATAGTACTCCGCCACTACGCGGTGTCAGTACACCTCGGATGAAGCCTGTTTACTAACTAAACAGCGCGAATACGGCGAGAAGCTGCTCTAATGATGAAGTAGATACTTTTCAAGTATTATAAGGTAATGTTTCAATCACAATCAGTTATGGTTGATATATTTTTAATAGAACAAGAGTGACAAACGAGCTCACAGTCCACCTGTTGGTAAGTGCTGTGGTCCTCAGATATCTAAATTTATCTTCGATTAATAATCGAAATGCAGATGTGTTGTCACCCCTGAAGACTACGATAGAAAGCCCCGTTTCCAATAAAAAGGGTCTTCGATTCTCAACATTTACCATAAGAAACACAGTAGCATTACGCTTCTATTTTACCCTGATATTCTGTGGGAGCCTGGAGCTACCCCAGTCGAGCAGATCCATTTGTGCTACTACAATAATATAGCTGCAGTTTGATTAGTTCACCTAGGAAAACTATTAAATTTATTATCACAAATTTCGTAAAAAAATTAAGACACAATCAATAGGCATAAAGTAAAAAAACCTGCTTACGTTTCCGTAAATTGTTTTGATGTTTTTGACTATAAATAATCTTCACTATGCCATTATTTGTTACAGCTAACCGATATTTAATAAGTTGGTCCTTAGCTGAGAGCTGGAAACGACTGACAAATAAGTATGAAAACGGAAACCGTAGGCTTACGTCTTTAAATCCTTTGAATGGATTGAAGTAAGTTACTATTTAAGGTATATTTAAATAGGCTAGCTTCAACTTTGCCTGGGAGTCCGTTTGGTTGTGGTTTTATTAGGTATCGCGTTCTATAAATTGTTACGTAAAGCTAATCACATAAAGTAACACGGACTACCGACGCACCGGTAAGGGTTTGCCATACGCAGACGTTAAAAGTACAAGTACACGCGGTCCTATGCGTACAATAAAACTATAATTAATAAATTATAGTTGCAGTCGCATTGCTCATTAGACTAAATCTAGTTGCGCGTCTGAATCCACGTCCTACAAAAATATTGATTTGTTCAGTTTTACCATTGAGTTATACAACACTAGAGGAGCAAACCACATTACCGCGCGTCGAAAAAAGTGTAACCACTATCCAAACGCAACGACGTAGCTTTGAAAGTAATAATAATTTTAAGAAAACATATATCTATCTCACTTACACGAGTTGCGATAACAATATCGTCGTCGTAAGATTAGATAAAGATAGACACACAAACATGCAATGGCGGGTTGGTGTGGCTTACTATATGAAATTTTACCTAAAATACGCAATAAAATGAGTTTTTTTAAGCTACAGTTAATTGTTTTTATATTAAAAAGGTATATTTTATTGAATAAAACTAAATTTACGGATTTTATCGCGTTTATTTCACTACTTTTACTTATTTTTAATTCCCGACGTTTCGGGTGCTTTACAGCAACCATGGTCACGGGAGGGACTGAGATGTTTGACGTCCCAATGTCATAGTTAGTCCGGCTACCTTCAGTTTTTGAATATTAATTTTTGGTCCGATTTACGCAAAACGAGCTTATAGTATCATGAAGTCTTGCAGTGGTATGCTTAGGTTTGGGTTTAATTTTGTTAATTATAGGATCCCAAGCAGGTGGCAGCACCCATCCATCTTCTCTATTGAAATTTGGATGTTTTTTAATTTCAATAGCCTCGCGTATCATCCTTGGTAGGAATCGGTGTTCTTTTGCGAGAATTTGTGGTTTATCAAATCGAATGTAATGGTGGGGACGATCTTGAACATGTTCGCAGACTGCAGACTTCCCGGAGCGTCGGTGCTTCACGTCAGCTATATGTTCTTTCACGCGGGTTTTTATGGATCGTTTTGTTTGACCTATGTAAGAGAGACCACATTCACAATCTAACTTGTACACTCCTGCATCTTGTAGAGGGATATTACACTTGACGGATGGTAAAAATTGACTAATCTTCTTCGGCGGCTTGTAGTATGTTTTAATGGAAGCTCGCTTCAAGATGTAGCCAACCTTGTCTGTGACTCCTCTGACATATGGTAGTACAGCAGGTACACGCTCGACTGTGGCCGGCTTCACTCGGTCACTGTGACGTAGGCGCGGGACCCGAAGCTTGTTGTCTTGCAATACTTGCTTGACGTGCTGAAGTTCGGCGGCCAGATGCTTTCTGTCACAGATCCCTCGTGCTCTCTGAAACAAAGATTTACCCACGGTAGCTAACTGTGAAGGATGATGGTGAGATTCACCATTTAAATATCGGTTGGTATGGGTCTTTTTTCTATACACAGTGTGACCAATTGTGTTATTAGGATTTCGTACGAAATCCTAATAACACAATTGGTCACACTGTGTATAGAAAAAAAAAAAAAGACCCATACCAACCGATATTTAAATGGTGGTTCGGAAGGTTCCTGCACCGAATCGGGCGGGAGGAAACGCCCGGGTGCTCCCACTGCGAGGATGGACCGGAGGACACGGTGGAACACACCGTGGAGGTGTGCCCTGCTTGGGCGGAGCACCGCCGTGTCCTCGTAGCGGCGATAGGCGGCGGCGACCTCTCGCGTCCGGCCCTGGTCGAAGCCATGGTCCGGAGCGAGACGGAATGGGATGCCGTCACCACCTTCTGCGAAGCAGTGATGCTAGCGAAGGAGGTGGCGGAGCGGGAGAAGGAGAGAGCAGCAGCTTTCCTCCCCGGCCGCCGCGGGAGACGCCCTGGGCGTCGGGGGCTACGTCGTGGCCCCCGGCCACCGTAGGCGCAGGCCTGTGGACGGCGAGCAATGGGTAGCTCGTCGTCCGTCCGTCTAATGACGACAGGCCGTGTCGACGGCGCGTTTTGTTCCACGCGCGCCTCAAAGAGCTGTCAGCAGCGTGAAGGGGCCCGCAAGGGCCGACGCCTGCCGGGGCTGCGGGCTGTTCGAAAGAGATACCGCGGCTCCGGAACGTAAGGGCACTGAAGGAACACGGATGGTTTTTAGTCAGTAAAAGTCTGACACTCCCTTGCGCTCCACCCAGAGCGAAAGGGGTCATTAGATGATTTTCCATCCGCAAAAAAAAAAAAAAAAAAAAAAAAAAAAAGGGGTTGAATTTTCAAAAATCTTTTCTTAGTACGTACGTAATAATAAAAGGCGTAGGGAATTGATGATTCCACATCGCCCGCTGACGTAACAGTTAAATGGCAAAACTATTACGTTAGAGCTGTCAGTCAGCGCCTTGCCAAGAGATATGAGCGCCATGTCTCGGCAGAATTGAGGGTGCAAAGGCCCATTTGCGCTTATGGCCGTACATTATACAGTGCCGGGCGTGGGCGTCTCTAGTTAATTGACGCCCGTTTTATGGATAGTGGATAAAAAAGTGCACAAAGAGCCGCTGCCTGGAGGTCGCCAGGGCACATCTGAAGCTCGCGCTGGACGCGACAGCATGAGGGCCGCCAACCAAGCACGGTCGTTGCAAGACCACCTAGCAGCTCCTGCATTCATCATCCCCACCAGATGGCTTCGTGTCAGCTGTGTCTTCTCGGACTCAGAAAGCGGCACCAGCAGCTGGTGGAGCATGTCGCATGCATTGGTCGCAAATAATGAACGCAAACGCATTGCGAGCGTACTTTAAGGCAAAAGGGAAGAAATTGGAAAGTTGACGTATCAGTCTCGGATACAACGCTTTTTTGCAGAGTTGGAGCCATTTCTAACCGTCACTGATCAAAACATGGAAGATAGAATTCGGTACATCCTGCGCTCTAATATATTTGGTGACGCCGAACTCGAACGACTACGACGTGAGGCTGTTCCCGTGTCGGATGAAAATGCTAGGGCTGGGAATGCGGCGCTACTAATTGCAGAGCAAACTGCAAACGTGGATGCCGCCGTGGATATTCCAGTTGTGGTTGATTCCGCCAATGATGGAATAGTCTCCGACAAACTAGAGAAAATGAGAGGAGCATATTGGAAGAGGTGTTTTCGGAAATGCGCAGTACGTCTCTCGGAAATCGACGGCGACTTCCCGCATACCCCTAAACAAGCAAACTCGGATTATCGTGGGGGCTCCTAACCCAATGCTGGTAACCTATTTGGAAGCCAGCCCGGAACTTTTCGCGACGAGCTCAATTATTTTTGGCACTACGCTGGCAGCCGCTGCCAGCTGCCGTACTATTAGCGCCAAACTTACCACGGCTGGACTACTAGACAAAGTGTCGCCATCCTAGCCTGGAGAAAAAGAATTCATGACCGTATCGCAAAGGCTGATAAGCTCTAGGTCGGATAATAATAGGCCAAGAATTGTGTGCACCGTTAGAATGGCGTTTACTGGGGCGTTGGCTGGGGCAAATATTAGTTTATCCCAGCCGAATATCACGCAGAAACTAACGGAACGCATAGATGACTTCAAGCAAAATATTGCTGCTTGAGGAAAGCGGATTCGTCGATACACCGTGAAGTCGAGGCGGTTCAACCAGATTCGTCTCTCCCAGAGTGATCAGAAGTGGCTCTATAAGTAATTGGAGCGACCAATGGTGGAGCGGGCCCAGTATCTGATCGGGCCTATACTGTCGCATTCTGGCGTGGTATGTGGTCAGAGTCCGTAAATAATAGCGTAATTTTACGCCTACAGACCCCGTCACCATAACGCCGGAAGACGTGGCTGAGGCGGTCCGTAGTGCCCCGAACTGAAAAAGTCGGGGACTCGACGGGCTGCATCACTAATGGCGGAAGGGGTTCGTAATGTGTCACACTGTACTCGCTCGACAGTTTCAAGAGGCTCTCGACCATAAGTCGCTCCCGAGCCTCTTCACTACTGGGATCACTCACTTGATTCCTAAATGTCAGGTACCACAGACCCGAGCAAATACTGCCCCATTACGTGTCTACCCACCATATATAAGACGCTGACATCCGTTTAGAGCGCGAGAACCACTCGTCACCTGGAGCTAAATCAGGTGATGTCACGCGCTCAAAATGGATGTCGGGGTGGTAGTCGTGGAACCAAGGAACCACTCCTCATTGATGCGGTTATTGGCAAAGTGGTGAAACGCAACCGTCGGAACTTCTCCGCCGTCTGGATAGACTACAGGAAAGCGTTCGACTCAGTGCCTCATACATGGCACAAAAAGGTCCTCGAGCTATACAAGATTGACTGTAAAAAACAAAGTAAAGTTACAGCATGTATGCGTCCCACTGCTGGGCACAGGCCTCCCCACATTTCTGAGAGGGTATTAGGGCAAGGAAGTGTCCGCCACGCTGCCCCAATGCGTGTTGTCGAACTTCACATGTCTTCGAATTATTTTTTTTCTTATTTCTTAGACATGCAGGTTTCCTCACGATGTTTTCCTTCACCGCCGTACACGTGATAAATCAGCACTTAAAATTGCAATTAACAATTTCATTGGTGCCGGCGGGGATCGAACCCTGTTTGTTCGCGTACTGTGAAATTTACAGCGTTCGCTAACCATCTGGAGCTACCAGGGATCAAAATTGACTGGGCAGTGGAGTACGATCCTTTGTCATCTGGGTGAGTGGATGATGGCTGCAGAAAGCCGTATAAGGATAAGAAGGGGTATCTTCCAGGGTGACTGTCTGAGTCCAATCGGGTTCTGCCTCTCTTTTAACCCTCTCAGTACTTTACTGGAGGGTTTCGGTATTTCAGCTTCGGAAAGTAGGTACAAAAGCGACTCACCTTTTCTATATGGATGACCTCAAATTATTCGCCTCCGGTCGCTCCCATTTTATGGAATTTCTAAACATCACTTGTGAATTTAGACATTCTATTGAAATGGAGTTAGAGACGGATAAGTGTGCGGTCCTCCATGTTGAAAGAGGAAGGGTTGTTAACTCTGAGGGCATAGACTTATCTATGCCCGTCAACTTAAAGACCCTTTCCAAGGCTGAAACATACAGATACCTGGATATGTCACAGAAGATCGGTATCGATGGGGCTAGTATGAAACAGTCAGTTTGCGACGTGTTTTATACACGTTGGACCATAGTGCTAAACAGCCTTTTGTCCGGAGTGAGTAAGACACACGCATATAACGGCTGGGTCATGCCTGTCCTCATGTATACTTTTGGCATACTCAGGTGGACGTAAACTGATCTTAACGCCCTAGATAGAAAAGTCCGCACTACCATGATGTCCCATAGGATGCATCATCCGAGATCGTCGGTAATGAGGCTCTACTTGATGCAAGAGCATGGTGGGCGTGGCTTCCTGGCATGGCACCGTCGACGTCTGTCGAGCTTGTCGCCATCCCGGAGAGCCACTTAGGCATGTCATCTCCGGTTGTTCGGCGCTTTCTAACTTACGAGTACTTACTGACTAGAGATGATTCAACGCTACAGTGGTGCAACGCTACAGACGTCGAATGGCCAGCCGTCAGCCACGGAGGCTAACCCATCAGCAGCATCTACGTCTGCAGCACCTAAATTTGGTGCTCTGATGATGATGCTGCAGGAACAGGCCCGCTGGCAGAAGGAACATGCAAATCGGTTGGTAGAGCAGCTGCAACTCAGACAGGAGAAACAGGGCCGTGTGCACGGGCATAACGTAGTAGCCAGAATTCTACACCAGGAGCTCGCTCTGAAATACGGTCTCGTGGACCAGAAATCATATTGTAACATATTACAAGTACTTGCCGGAAGCCATGCACGAAAATAAAACCTGATAAGCCTGATATTGTGCTGATGGACCGGGCACAGTCAAGGATATTTTTGGTCGACATTTACTTTCCGTATGACGAGAACCTCGTGAAAGCCGAAACAAATAAGCGGACAAAATATCTGGACCTGGCTCACGAGGTAACCGACATGTGGGATGGTCTGTCGGCCGAAATTATTCCTGTAGTCGTCTCTGCGAATGGGCTAATCCCAGTCAGCCTCTCGGGTCATCTGAGGAGACTGAGACCGCTCCGAGCTCAAATGCAGAAGGCGGTGCTCCTCGATACCGCCCGCATCGTCCGCCGTTTTCTTTCCCTTTGCTCCTAACCCTCGGCCGTTTGGTCTTCCCTGCCGAGGGCTTCCATCTGGTTGGACCTTTATTTGTTGATGTGTTTTTTGTATTTATTTTATTTTATTGATATTTTATGTATTTTTCATTTTAATTTATAATTAGATATTTACGGAACCCAACCAGATGAGAAAACTATTTAGATACCCCAAATAATAATAATAATTCATTTATTTTAGACCAATTATCCATATTTATTGATAGTTTATTAAAGAGAATTAGAATTAATAAATATATACATTAAATAAAATTAAAATTAACATACGAATCAAGGTCATGTCATGTCTAATTTGCAGTATGCAGATTCATCCAACATAATTCACTCAGGGTGGTGTTCACCCACAGGTTACATGTGAGAAAGACTGACAGTACGCTTTAAAAAAAGGCTACGCTTTTTAAAGCGTACTGTTTAGTACAGCTTGCAAACCTGCGATCCGTTATATTCCATCGGACAGCCAACAACCTGCGCTCCCGTTCTATATGAGTATTATCATAAAATAAGTCACTAAAAGGAAACTATTCCCTAATTTCCTGTTCTACGTCCAACAGTTGGGCTGTGCGTCTTACTATAATATTTTACGAATGAACTTTGCACTTTTTTATTTTCATTCAAGAGTTTTAAAATTATAAAATTATTCTCCATACAAATTTGAATACCCAAAGCGGTTATTTAAAAAAATCGCTTAATCCGATGTTATTTATTTTATTTACTGAGTAAAGATACTCAGTAAATAAAATAAATAACCTCGGAGTAAGCCAACAGTCAATCGACTCGTAAAATAAAAAGTTTTTTGTAAACTGTAACACCCTATTTTGTCATTCAGGGGTTGAATTTTCCTAAAATTTCTAAGTGGATGCCTACGTAATAAAACGCAGGTACTGTCTAAAGTTTTGACTTCGACGTGTAATGGTTTTAGCTGTGCGTTGTTAGATGAGTCAATCACTTTAATACATACAAATAGGTAGATAAAATTGAATTGTCTATCTGTAATGACGAAATTAAGATGCGAATAACCATTTTAAATTTTTTATCTATCTGTTTGTCCCAGGGCTATTTTGAAATGGCTGAATCGACTGTAATGAAACTTCACGAACAGATAGAGAACAATTCCAGGAGTGATCTAGTTTTTTTTCAAAAATAATCATATTTGATTATTATTGCCACGTTAATAGACTCTATACATAGCATTGCTAGTGATTGATATAGCTTATTTTTTATAACTGGTAGTTTTATTAACTTGTAATTTCTGTCGTTTATTTATTTTATTCATATATTGTGATATATGTGTAGAAAAAACGTTTCAATAATTGCTTATTACTGACTTACTATCCCGTCCGTTGATCTTTTGGTATAATATGTACTTTTGGATTTTCCAATTTTTTTATTATTTGTGTAAACAACATTCACGTTGTGTTGTTTCATATAACATGTTATTGCGAATTAACTGTCAAATGTGGTGATTACAGAAAACGTCCCTATTATTACCACCGAATTATCAGATATTATTATAATCTCTGATATTTGATATTAGAGACCTGAGATATCCCCTTAATTTATATACTCATATATTTTTGCCTAACAGTTTTCGAGGGCAATATTTTGCTAACTTATGTTACGTATTCCGTGATTGAGATGACGATATTAGTTAATATTGCATATTAACTTATATATACCAACATTGATCAAAAATGAAATATATTTCAGAATTTTACTCTCATTTCAGAGCATTTCTTATGATTTTGGTTATGCTGGCACATTCTATCCTCGCATTCCACATCTCATATCTTCAAAATCCTCAGTACCTGGAGAATGTAAGTTATTATCGGATGTTTTACAATATTTTGACAAAAATACTCTTTTTACTCGTAATCATCGTAATAAAAAAGGCATTCCATCTTAGTCCTCAGAAAAGACAATGCATATGCATTTTGATTATTATTTGAAGATAAATGTAGATGTTTATAGACCAAACCATGACGTGGTATATGTAATCGTCTATCCAACTATATTTTACATTCTTTGCAGTTTTAGTAGCTGCAGCAGACCCCACGCAACCGCGGGTGCTTCAACTACACGTAGGAAATTAAAAAAAATAGAGAATATAAAATAAATAAACATAAACGCGATAAAATCGGTGCATAAAAACGGTTTTATTTTATGTGTTATAGCTTCGTGTTGCTTCTACAACATATTTCAAACAACAAGGGTTACAGGCTACAGGTGTGTTGTTATATACTAATAAAACTCTTATTTTCTATTCACACAATACAGAAGTACGACATAATGTTGTGACAAACATCTATTTTAAATTTTAAAACTAACTAGTACAATTTTATTCTGAAATATTTAAGGAGTTAGTGAATTATAGATCATCAGGACCTAATTCCAAGTATACGTAAAACATTTAAAATTATCAATTTATGGATGGGCTAATAGTTGCTAATTTAAGTCCGGAACGAAGAAGAACGAAGAACACAAATATGATGGGGCCATATACATTGGGTCCGAATCCAGAACGAATGACCACAATATGGTGAGACGACTAGGTTGCCTATTCAAATCCGAAGCGAAGGAACCACAAAATGGTTTGGCCATAGGGTCCTGGGTTCGATTCTGGGAATAATGACCCCAAATTATTAAGTGTGCGAATAACTAAAGCACTGGGGTTGCCTGAACGTCACGAAGAATTACACTAGTGCACAACAAAACTGCACTATGCAAGATGCCACGTCTAAGGTTTTGTACTGTCCTATGGCTTGACTGTCACAGGGTGCTGTCACGGCCAAGATTGCACTCCAACTGGTCAAGTGGCGGTAGCGCACGTCGATAACTGCTGGTCTGCGTCAGCGGCGTGCTTGCAGCCTTTAACTTTTTACGGATCCCTCTCATTAGACCAAACAAAATGACGCCACCATGTCTACCCCCATATCTGACATGCCCATGCAGGAAGGGATCGGAAGTGAGAAGGGAGACAGCATCGGCTAATTTTAACCAACAAATTAACACAAATGCAAATATGTGTTTTGGCGCAACCAGTTTAAATTACATCAAAAGGCAATGATTACAATAACACAGCTATAATACATCATGTGATAGAAGAATAAAATAAAATTAAAAAATAAGTTTCTTACAACCTCAGTTGGTTTAGCTAAGTTGGAAAACCAGTCATTTAGCCTGCAATTATACTGGCAAGTTATAATCTTCAATACGAACCAAAAACAGATGCATTGTTTAGCTGTAGAAATAGGGAAGAATTAACACTACGTTTATAAATAGCACTTTTGTCAATTTTCTATCACCTCGTACATCTTACAGCTTAGAACACTTTTTTAAGGGTTAAAGAAACTGGAATATGACACGATGCGCTTGGGCAGACACGTGTGTTTGAAATATTATTGATTTCTCTTACATATTTCTTTGCGATGATTTCATAATCGACGAGTGTCTGGTAAAGCAGAACTCAAATTATGTTCACCAAAGTCAGCTGCACCAGCGCCTGAACAGTTGTTTACGAATCATGAATAAAATAACGAGGGCAAAGCTCGCGGATTACCGTATTTGAAAATATGTATATTTAATAAAAATATGTTACAGAAATATGTATATGTATATTTATCATATTCTTCCTCATTTGAAACTTGTTATTATATAATATGTTCCGTAAAAGGTATGGGTTGATGTCGCAGTTCTCTATTCTTGAAGCTATTCTCTTATCAATATTTTTGTATAAAATTAAAGTGAAAAAACCCTAAAGTCTACCTGATTGGATCTGCAAACGAAGAAGACTACAAATTCATTGTCACCACTGAGGGCTAAAATGGAAAGTGTCACAACCTGTAGCCATGCTGGTTCTATACCCTTCAGTCTTAAATACAATTGTATAGGCAGTTCTATTTTGCGACTCCTAGATCAAAAAGGAGTCTACCACCAGTAAATATCATAAATTAATTTATCACACGCTGTTTTCGATGATAACACAATTAGTAATTTTTACGAACAGATAAGTCGAAATCTATTAAGCACGCTTATTTACAACGGACCTGTGATCGTACAAACATTCATCGTGCTGTCCAGTTTTCTCCTCGCCTATAACCTGTTGATCAACGGTGAAAAAGACCCAAAGAATGGCCTTAACCTTCGCTTACTACCACGTCTTTTCTTTAATCGTATGGCAAGGTTAGTTACTAATTCGCAATATTTTATATCTTTCTATAATATTACAAATGTAATAATTTTATTAAAACAAGTTTTATCCACTTCTAGACGTCTAAATAATTTTAAAGTTTGTGTATTTAGATGTATTTAACAACGGATGACAATTTAAGCTATAAAAAATTAATGAGTTACAGGATCTTTTACCAACTCGCTCTGACAGCACGGCCAGTACGTTATTTGAAATGAAACAGGTAAAACTTTCAAGTTATGCAAGCCAGTAATGCATCCTTGAAAAGATCTATTTGTCGATGGGACAAAAACAATTAAAAAGTAAAAAGGTAAAGTTATACACTATATGTCTGATGGTAAGTGTCGACCGCTGCTCACGAACAATTACAACACCAGGGGAATTGCAAGTGCATTCCTAGCCTTTTAAAAAGGCGTAAGTGCGTTTCTTGAAAGTCTCTTAGTCGTATCGATCCGGAAAAATTGCCGGTGGTAAATAATTTCACAAAGTAGTCGTGCGAGAAATACAACTCCAAGTAAACACAGTAATGGACTGCCAAACATCTTGATAATGTGGATGGCGACGTTCGATATGTCGCGACGTACGTTGGTAAAATTTGACGGCTTTAACTAATCTGAACAATTCCTCAGAGCACTCACCGTGTTAAATGCGTCGCATTTCGAATATTTAGCTAAAATATTTATTTCTCAGATATATATGTTTCTATGCGAGGTTTACCTTCACAGTCAATCACATTGTTAATCAGCAGTTACAATTGAAATGGTGACAGTGATCGAACTGGCTCGGTCATGAGATACAGAAAGTTGTAAATTTAAAGTCGCCAGTCGAGATCTCCAGCCTGCATAGTGGTGGTGTAAGAATATTCACTACCCTATATCTTCCCGTGGGTGTCGTGCAACAGCGTGAGAGCCCGATCTCGGATCTCGAGCCAGAAGGAGGATAACAGCAAAATCCTATACCTTTAAACGAGCAATTCTTGTATATATATATAATCGGAATCTCGGAAATGGCTCCAACGATTTTCATAAAATTTTGTGTGCAGGGATTTTCGGGGGCAATAAATCGATCTAGCTAGGATTTATTTTTAGAAAATGTCTTTTTGTCCGTGTTTTTAGGCAATGAAAAACTGCTACAATATCTATACAATATATATAAAAGAATTGAGAAAGAAATCACCGGGATGGCGCTCATCTGTCCCAAGTAGATGTCGGATTTATCCACAAGTCTTTCGTTAACATCGTTGTTAAGATTGGGAGTGTGTCGATGAAGGTTGCGTATCTTATACTCGGAATCGCATCAACATCGTCACATCCCAATGAGGTGGTGGAGGAAATGTATAAGGATATTTCTAGGGCCATGCATTCCTCCAAAACCCTCCCCTTATCCCCATCGGTTCCCAAAGGCTCCCCCACTAAATGGATTAATGACCTGGTAAGACATGCAGAAAGTCGATGGATGCAGTTAGCTCAGGACCGTGCTTTATGTTATTCCTAGAGCGAGGCCTTTGTTCAGCAGTGGACTTGTGAAGGAATGATGATGATGATTCGAGATCTGCCACTAACAGTTTCTTCCTAATCCTTTGCGTGTTGACAAATTTTTGGAAATAATTATAATTAAATTGTTTGACAGAATCACGCCATTGAATGTTTTTATGGTTGGTTTAACGACAACTTGGTGGCGACACATGAGTGACGGTGCTCTATGGATACCATTGGTGGAGGGGGAGTGTGCACACTGCAGGGATAAGTGGTGGGCGCATTTCCTGTATATCAACAACTTCATTGAAGCGGACGAAAAGTGCCTGATACATACATGGTAACTACTTCTACTACTGTTAACTATTTTTACATCAATTTTATAAACAAGTTATGAACAGAAAATACTTTTTATTTCTCATTAGCAATTTATATCAGAAAAATAATCTCTAAAAATTGTCGCAATTACACAACCGAATACTTGCACACCGCGTTCGCCGGCGAACGCGTGCTCAAAGACATACGCCGGACACGAGTTGCAATAGCCGTGATACGGTGCGTTTTAGTTTTACAACCCGTCCCTCATTCCGATAGTGGTTTGAGCCGAGGTTCGTATCTCCTTCTATTCGTACCTCCTTGTGTTCGTGGCCTTAAATTACATCTAGCTCAAGAAGCCTTCGGGACTGCAGTCGACGTCGGCAAAATCATTGCACTCAATAGCTCACAAGTCCTCGCTTATGAATCTAGCAGTCGATGTCGGCAAAATCATTGCACTCAATATCTCACAAGTCCTCGCTTATGAATCTATTTTCATGAAGCTGTTCCAAAAGTGTGTACACTGATGGCCACAGGGCCAACAACATACACTTTTAGAAAATAATATGGCACTAAATTAAATTAGAAATCAACTGCCAATTATTAATAATAATAATGTCCTCCATACTAAATTTCGGCCACGGCGGCCTGTCTCAACGGAGGCTAGCCATCGGCGCAGGACAAGATTATAGTGCCTAAGTGTATGCACAAGCGCACCTGCACAATCTATTCTCTCACTCTTATAATCCGATGGGATGGTAAACCGACACGACCGGAGAGTGATCAGGCGCTGGACCAACGGCTTTACGTGCTTTCCTAGGCACGGGGTTGAGACACCGCCAACCTCCTGACTCCGGGCAACTACTGAGAATTTCTTGATGGAAAAACTCAATAACTAATTTTACATCCATTTTTCAACCAAAAATATTTTTGTTTATATTAAGTATAACGCTAGAAAGTAAAAGTAAATATCTATACCATAATTTTGTATATTGAACACTTGTTTTATACAAAAGCATCGCCTACAGCTTTTTTTTTAATCATCATAATCTCTGAAGAAAGCTTTGTTTCAACAGTGGTAATTTATAAACTACCATATGATTTTTTCTTTAAGATGAACATTTTCTTTAAAAAACATAGCTCATTTTGTTTATTTGAATTATATAATCAAAGTGCTTACATAGGAAAATTTATAGTCTTAAGGTCAAGGCTTTAACCTCAATATCAATTAAAATGGTCGCATTAAACTTTTGGCTCACTCTAGGTTTCTCGCGGTGGACATGCAACTTTATGTATTTGCGGGCTTTCTGACTCTCACCTTGGGCCGGTCACCGCGCAGGGCTGTTAAGGTCCTAAGCTGCCTTCTCGTTTGCGCAATCGTTGCTAATTTCACTATAGCCTACAACTGGAACTTCAAACCAATGCTCTTCCTCAATTATCCTAAGTAAGTATTTACAGGAAACCCTTTATGGCGTATCTCGTAAACTGTCAAGGCTTACAATAGTTATTATTTATGTGCAAAAACATACTACTCAAGCTTATCTTAATAAACTTATCATATCTAAATAAAAGAACGCCAACAGTTTTTTTTTATGGGAGCAGATTTTCCGGATCGGTACCATCTATAATCAGTTCACATTAATGACTTACCATATTTGGAAGGGCATAACAATGGTATAGTTTTATTCGATGATGATACTGTGTTGGTTTTCCGACTTAAAAGGCAATTATCGAAATATGACGAAGTGAATAATGCCATATAAAAAGTAGTACACTGGTTTTACCTCACTAATTTGCTTTTGAATAGTAATAAAACGAAATGTATTAAATTCAGCACACCGAATGTAAAACAGAACGATACCAGTGTGCTTTTAAATGGAGAGGAGCTCAGAGGAGCTCAGGAGAACAGTTGCCACAAAGCTTCAATGGGTAATATATATCTAAACTAACTGGTAAACTTAATTCTGCAGCATACACTGTAAGAAGGATCAGAAGCGTTACACGTGTAGAAATAGCTAGATTAGTCGTAAGTATTTTATTTATTTTCACTCCATAATGTCATATAAAACCTTGCTATAGGGTAATGCGGCTGACATTGAATTTTTTTTGGAGAGGGGGCAAATGAGCATGGCTCACTTAATGGTAAGTAAGTAAGTAAGTAATGGTAAGTAAAACTACCATTTTCATAATAACTTCATATATTTAAGCGAATACCACAAATGGAATAAAACAATTTTGCGGATTTTAGCGCGTTTAATTTTACTTTTTTTTATTCCCAACGTTTCGGATGATTTACAGCGTGAGGAATTAAAAATAAGTAAAATTAAACACGATAACATCCGTAAACATATTATATTTCATTGTAAAATTTTTATTCTCAATAAGTTTTCAGGGGCAGGCCGCTAGCATAAAATTTTGTTATTTCTTACAACAAAACGTAACTCGCAGTCGTTTCCTGGCTGCCATCAAGATCCAAGTTATAAAAACCGTTTTGATCCAAGTAATATCACGTGAAATGAATAAACACACTTGTAGCGTGTAGAGTCTGTAGGAGTTTATGTTGTTCTGTTTATATAAGTACTATCAATTTTGACGCCACGCCTACTTGCCCTGTTACAGGCTAGCAAGGCCTATATTAACAGGCCTTGTATGTACTAATATTGCAGATACTTAGAGATTACTAATTACTTAACTTTAATCACACCCTTCATTTGACCAAGACAATTATTAATACACAATCATGATATACGAGTAGCAATCCTATCTCACTCACCTTTTACACCACCCACTTGACAAAATAAGGTGATAGATTTTTCAAAATCCACAAACTTGCGGCAGACGTTGTATTAACATTAAATATTGATAACTCTTTCTTCACAAATTCTTATAGATTTTCGTACGCCCCAAACCTACGGCTATAAAATTTTGTATTGACTTCAAGTAGGCATATAAAAAGTAAAGTAGCAGGGTGCGGACCGCGAAATCAAAAGGTCGTGAGTTCGAATCCACCATTCGACTTCTGTCGTCTCCTAACACAAGTATTTTAAGTTTATCAGGAGTGATTAAATGGAATATTGGCAATGTTCATAGCATTGCTAGTAGTTCAATAAAAAAATGTCAAAAATAAACCCGTCACAGTTCTCTGAATGATGTATTTCGAGGAGCTCTTGCCTCTATAAATATTTCCTCGGCTTTAGAGTCTTGTAGAATATTTAGAGACGATGTTAGGAGACCTGACGCTATGGTTTTGATCACTTTTCATCAGATCTCGACATTTTGAGGTCTTAGAAAGATATTCTGACTATTCCTACGAGGATGTCACTATGTTTGTATGTATGTGTGTGTGTGTGTGTGTGTGTGCGTGTGTGTGTGTGTGTGTGCGCGTGTGTGTGCGTGTGTGTGTGTGTGTGTGTGTGTGTGTGTGTGTGTGTGTGTGTGTGTGTGTGTGTGTGTGTGTGTGTGTGTGTTTGTTTAAACAAACTTGACCGATGTGAGCCACTTGGTTTCACCAAACATAGATTTTCGATACTGTTTCAACCGATTTGGATTTTCAGAAATCATGGTAATAAAATTTTCAAAAAGTTTTTTTTTTAATAAATTTTAAACAGACGTAACGATGAATTCCAAAATCTAATCAGCTTTTAAACATCGTAGACGACGTCGATTGCTGCGAGCCGCTTCAAAATCGGTTAATGCGTTGAAGAGAAATCGATCACGAAAATTTTAGAAAAAGGTGTTTCTTTCACATAGCTTGAATTTATAGAGTAATCTTTTTAAATAGATTTTATTATTGTTCCTAAACTATCTCTTCGATTGCCACCAAATTATGAATTAACTGTTAATTCGAAAAAATATTTCACGAGCGTTTTGAGATCGAACATAGTTGGAAGTTCTAGGAATGGTCTGCAGGGTCATCCGTTTTTCAGATTTTTTTCTATTTTGTTATTACTTTGTATTTGTTTTCTTTTTTCCCTGATATTACTGTTCAGATTGGTAACAGTTATTTCTCCAGCGTTTTGAGATCGAACATAGTTGGAAGTTCTAGGGATGGTCGGCAGGGTCATCCGTTTTTCAGATTTTTTTCTATTTTGTTATTACTTTGTATTTGTTTTCTTTTTTCCTTGACATTACTGTTCAGATTGGTAACAGTTATTTCTCCAGCGTTTTGAGATCGAACAGAGTTGAAAGTTCTAGGGATGGTCTGCAGGGTCATCCGTTTTTCAGATTTTTTTCTATTTTGTTATTACTTTGTATTTGTTTTCTTTTTTCCTTGATATTATTGTTCAGATTGGTAACAGTTATTTATATTTGTCATTTAAATGCACAAAGTATTCCTCAACAGCATACTTTCTCTTCTAGTGTATTCATGCTCTGCATTGCATTCATTCAAATCTGACTGAAACCAGAACTTTCTTTTACGTCTTATACTCTTCCAGATTGTAATTTACTCCGTAACTAACGTACTAATAAAAGAGACGGAGGGGTCCCTAACTTTCTGCGTAGTGATTTTCCCTATAAAATATCAAACACATCTTCTTCCCTATATTCCGGTTCAATGGAATGCATTTTAGTCGAAGTTAATGCCAAGAGTGTTATAGAGTTTCTAGGAGTTATCTGCTGTCTACCTTAAATGTACTACTTCTCCGGTTTGGAAATAATTACGTTGCTATCCAGTTCTGCCTCCTCACATCGCATTATCACTGGAAATTTTAACACTGACCTATTAGGAGTTTCCATCAAATCTCGACCATGATTTCGCATGATTTCATTATTTTTCCTCTAAACGCAACACATCACAATTTCGACTCTGCAAACACCTGGATCGACTTTATAACTGTCTTCTCTGTTGAACACGTTGTCAGTTATAAACAATTACCTGCTTCTGAAATTTTCATCATATATTAAAGGCTTGCTTCATCCATGTATATCTCTATTCAAAGTTTTACTAGACTAGATATAGACAAGCTTAAGTATAATGCGGATGCTATTGATTGCATTGATTGCTGCTTACACAATTGATGAAAAATCTACTTCTGTAATAGGAACATATTAGGAATGTATAATAAACATGGTGCTAAACGTTTCGTTCGTCTCAAGTGTACGCCTGTTCCATGGATTACAATTAGTGTTAAAATGGCTATCGCAAAACACGATAGAACGTTTACCGGCTTTCAAGAAGAATTGCACTGATATAAAGTGGTAAGTATATAAAGCTGCAATAAACCGATGTAATCAGATGGAGAGAGCTGCTCGCTTTTTCTCCTTTAGTTGAAAACGAGGTACGCAAAGCACTTTCTTCTTTTAAATAGAAAGCCATTGGCTGTGATTAAGTAGGGTAATGGCTTTTTTTGCAAGTATTGGAGACTATTTTACACGTGATAACTCATATCATTATCTTTTCCCTGAAGAATGGTGCCTTCCCAACTTTATGGCGTAAAGCCTTTATTATTCTCATTTATATTTAATCCACCGATTGCAGGGCTATATTTAATTTCAGACCTATTTTATCCTACCTTTTCTCTTTAAGGTTCCGGAAGCTGTTGAACATAAATAGATGTCTTCTTTTGTTTTCTCAATGAATATTCGTTCCCTTATCAGTTGGGTTCTCTCTAGACATTATATAACTACTCATTATGATTATTATGAGCATGTTAACACACACACACACACACACACACACACACACACACACACACACACACACACACACACACACACGCACAAACACACACACACACACAAACACACACACACACACACACACACACACACACACACACTCGCAAAAATAGCTAGAATAGCTTCCTAGGACCTCAAAACATCGATATCTGATGAGAACTCGATTTTGAAAAACCGTGGTGAAAACAATAACTTCCCGATTATTCGAAAATTATTGATTTTCTGGCGGAAAGTCAAAAACATTTATAAAGAAACATACTAATGTTTCACCTAGGTCTATGGTTGCGGTTTCTGTCGTGGGATGGCTGGCGACCACTCAGTCGCATGTCGTTACCCATTCTGCTCGTGCATTGGAGCTATAATCTTACACAAATTGCTGTGAAGACGAACCTTGCACGAAGCTCTGTATTCGAAATAGTAAGTAATTATATTTTATACACTATAATTCTGATATAACTCCGTGCCAGAGTTAGCCAAATAGAATTCGCATAGAATTTTATCTTCCTGAATATAATTTACCTTATAATTTAAAACAGCGCATATATTGTGTGGCATACTTCTAAACGTACTGTATACAAAGTTAAATTTTGCTTCTATGTTTTAATTTCAAGAGGTAAATAGGGATAATAAAAAAACTGTCAGTTGTAAGTCTGCACATCAGAAGTGTAAACTTCTTAGCTTTACAAACTTGTAAACATTTTTGTATAGTATTTGTGTATCCGAGCATGTGTCTTTTTTTTTTCACACCGGCGTCAGTTGTCGCTAGGCTGTTATATAAACTTTTTGTCATAAACACTCAGATGAGAGCTTCGTAAATTGGAAACACTACACCTTGATTAAAACTACTTTTCTTACGGATTTTATCGCGTTTAATTTATTTTATTTTAATTACCACGGGATTATTTTTAATACTCACGTGACGTACGTGACAATGGGTGCTGGAAAGTACCCGAAACGCCGGGTATCTAACGTAAAATATGGTTTTGGTTGAGGTCCTGGGGCAGCAAGGAAGTGGAACTAAGTTTTACATCTGGTAAGGAAATACTGCAGCTTTATTATGGTTGTAGCACGAATAGGTCGGCTTGACCGGGAAAGGAAAATGCTCTTAAATGCTCCAGAATACCAGCGTGAAATAGCTCAATGCTGCTGTGTTTCGGACCTTTACTGGAACCGAGGCATACCATCTTAGTCCTCAGGGCAGGCCTGTCACTCTTGCTACCCGCTTGATGTAATTATATTTACAATCGCATGGAACCTCAGGTAACTTATGCAGTCAGAGCTGGCGGGTTTTAAGCGAGCGACGTCTTGTGAATTTCAAAAATTTTGACACTGTTTACATCAACAGACTTTTTTTGTAATTACTAGTATAAATGTTTTTGTTTATGATTTAGTGTATTTAGTTATTAGACCTAATATTTGCATATGTGTTAGTGTTGGTGCAGTTTATATGTATATTTACCTATATGTATGTTCTTTTAAAATACATTTTCAAATAATTTACTAAAACTATTAACGAATATTAATTTTATCCCTCTGTAAGCGGGACTCCGTCGACCGGGTTTCCCCCGACTGTGATACATTGAGTCACATGGTGCTTCCCACCCCCAAGTCTCTCCCGTAGCGCGGTCAAGGGAAGCGCGGTGGACGGAGCCCCGCTTCGCGGGTTCTCAGTGGTTTGTTAAATAATAACCACGAAGGAGATGGCGGGGTCTATTCGCTCGCTTCGCTCGATCTTACACTCAATAAAACACCAAAATAAATAATTAATAAACAAATATTTTTCAATGTTTTTAAATGTTCATTTTTTGTGTAGAATATGAAAGAAATATAATAAATTCATTCGATTATTTGTAAAAAATTATCAACGTGAATGAGTGCATTTTATGAAAATTTAAAGCCCTGAAACCAATATAAGTTTTAATTTTTTTCCTGTAATTTTTTTCGTACATCTGATGTAAAAACGAAGATTTAAAAAAGTCATCGAAATCGGTTAATTTTTTGATTTTCTAGAGCCAAAAAACGAGGGGACCGCGACAGTATAAAATTACCTAAAAATAATATTTAATCCATTTGTTTGCAGGGTGGACACTGGTTCAATACTGTAGTCATGACTTATGTAACATCCCTGCCGCTGCATCTTCTCATCGAGTTACCCATGATGCAGTTCTTCAAGTCGCTGTTTCCTTAATTGAACTTACTACTAACACTAACTATAGTTACTAGTTAATGCGACGCCCCCGCCCGCTCCACTTCGCATCTACTTGCACCATTTCTTGTACAGCGAGCGACGTTCGTAATTTCGTTAGATAATATACGATAATATACGTCCTAACAGGAATCTCGATTACTCGAACCTCGATATGTCGTAATTCTCAGTAAGTCAAAATGGAAATATATGCATTACTCAACTTTATAACTCAAACAAAATGTTATTTTTCTGTGAACCTGTGAAGTGTTGATAGTACATATTTATGCTCTATAACTCAAATTTCAACAAGCTCTGTGTAAGTAGAAGTTAGAAAAACATAATATCATGTCTTAATTAGAATTGCCTGAAATAATTTTTGTTACTTATAATACGTAAATGAATCTTAATAACTGATAAATTAGACTAATAAATGAATTAATTAAACTTTCTAAATAATATATCTGTGTACTTTATGTATGTTTATGTTTGGGCTCATCGCTTAAACCCTTTTTATCTGTCTACTACTTATGTAACTAGCAGCTTCATGATTACTAAACCGAATCCAATGACTTTAATTCTACGTGAAAAATTTGCCGTTATCAATGCGGTAAAAAGTGGCATAAGGAAAAAGACATGACAGATCAATACGAATGACCGATATTTTTCCGAATTAATTCAATTTTTCCGAATTAATTCAAATTTTTATTTAACTATTACTTGCAACTCGATAAAACATACTTAGGAATTGAGCCTTTTATATTTCTTTATAAGTCGAAATTTTAGCAATTAAGTTCTTTGTATCTCGAAATTCTTGTTAGCTTGAAAACATATTAACTCAAAGTTTTTAGCATTTCCCTTGAAATTCAAGTTATCGAAATTCCACTAAATATACATTTTAAACTTTTTGTACACCGCTGTGACATCATCGGACCTAGGTCTCATTTTATCAGGCATGAATAGTATAACTAAATTATTAAATAACTGGTATCATGAATATGGTTGGAAATGATGTTTTAGAACTACTAAAACAAGATTATTTACGTGTGACATAACGTATGTATTTCTTATAATAATATAATTACTTTTGTGCTTTTTTTAATTATTTGCGATGCAGGTCTAGGGAAAGAGACCAGTATCACTGCGACCTAAAAGATCTATTGTGATCGCTGCTATGGCTATAGTTCACTGCTAAGCCCTATGTCTTCAATAAATAGGAGTTGCTTAGCCGTGAGCAATTTCACTTCTTCTGGGCGGAGTAGATAGTTTCCCAGATAGAGAGTGTTACGTTTGCGCATTAAGGGTCCACAATCAGTTAGGATGTGCAGAGGCGTTTCTTCCGTTATGGAACAGAAAAAAAAACCTATCCTTGAGTTCCTTACTCCCAGGACTGACATGTGTTTTTAAGACAACTGTGTCCAGTTAGAGCTCTTGCCAGAATGCGCAATATATTTTTGCTTAATCTTAGGGCTTCTGAAGCGAATTTACGATCAAAAGCTCGGGTTAAGGTTTTATGTGTTAAGCATAGAGTGTCAGACCAGATGTTAAGTGATTTATTGTGATAATCATTTTCAAGGGTCAATCGGGCTAGGCTTCTTGAGACTCCACAAAATGGCTCAGGTCCAAATTTTGTACGCTTTGGGCCCTCTAGTACGTGTTTGTCGGCAAGTTCGTTGCCCACAATACTTTCGTAACCTGGAACTCATCTTAATACGACCCTGTTGTTATATCCCAGGACGTTTAAACGGTTCACGCAGTCTCCAACTAGCTTCGAGTTCGCTAAGTTTGACCTCAGCTATATCAATGCTGCTTCACTATCAAAGTTTATATCAATTATATGGTTGACGTAGTATTTTTGCAGATTGATTTCCGCACACTGAGTATGGCGAAATTTTCTGCCTGGAATATAGAGGTAAATCTACCCAAATTCATACTAAGTTTGAACTTGGGCCGTTCCCCATAAATGCCGAAGCCCATTTTGACCCATCGGTACACCATATGAGGCTACCGACCTCATAGATAACCTGGCCATTCAGCCAGACTTAGAAGTATACAGTATAACTATCCTCCAGAGAAGGATAGTTATACTGTATACTTTTTATCAAAGTGTATAGTGGACGCATGACATCTGAGATCATACATAAGATCGGTATTTCCTTAATTGAGTCGAGCATGGATCTCAATCTGTAGGAGAGCAAGCTCAAACCGCCCTGGACGTTAATCTTAAACAAACTGGCCTTCGCCTCCTTGTCTAGATAGAGATCAAGGGGCGTTAGGCATAGAAGTGCATTAAGAGCCGCTCCCCTTTTAGTTGGCCTTGTTGCACCATAGAGTGGAGACGTAGGTGAGGATCGTCCTCACTATGCCTGCTGTACAGCCATAGGACTATACTGGGACGCAAGCCCTAGTTGTTCCCGACCAAACGACTGCGCGTACCAGAAGCAATTTTACCTTAGGGCATACGTTGCTAAGGTGAGAATTCCACATTAGTTTTTGATCGATTATTACGCCCAAGTACTTAACTTCAGGTAAAAATGGTATTTCTTTATTATTGATTTTTTTGTGACTAATTTGTCCAACTGTCTTTTTTGGTAAAGATTGTTTTAACAGTTTTGTCAGCATTAACTGATAAACTGTTATCCCTACACCAGTTATTTATGGTGTTTAGGACTCTTTGTATGATTAACGATAAAGTACTTTGGCAAAAACCATCCGCCATCTTGTACAATAATCGATCAACCGCAAGAGTCCAAAGAAGGGGTGACAAAACACCTCCTTGTGGATAGCCTCTTGTAGTTGCAACCTCAATCGAAGTTTTGAAACAGCGCTCTTATTGCCTTTCTGTTTGAGAGCATCGACTCCACCCACCTGATGTTTGTGGGATCAACATTTTTAGATGTTATATATTATCTAGAATGGCACAAAGAGCTATTTTTTTATCCTCCGGTGCTTTTTCGACCCTGTCAATAACACTGATCAAGGCTATTTCCGTAGATTTGCCTCTGCGATAAGCATGTTGGTTGTAATTTTTGGGCATCGTAGCTAGAGCTACATCCCTTATATATTTATCTATAATCTTTTCCAATGCCTTGAGAAGAAAGGAAGATATGCTTATAGGTGTAAATGACTTTGCTAAAGCGTAGTCCTTTCTACTAGCTTTAGGTATAAATAGTACTTTTACAATTGTCCATCGTGCCGAAATATATCCCCATGCAAAACTTGCTCTGAATATTTTCACCCTCTATAGTTGGATGGGAATTATTCCATCCTCCCCGCTTATTTTAAATGGTTTAAAGGAGTCAACAACCCACTGTTCCAGGTTTGGACTTTTCTTTGCAGCCGTACACCAGTCCTCATTACAGGACCTTCTTAGGGCTCTAAAAGGATTTAAGGCAGAAGTCTTATGTGACACTGGGAAAGGGGTTGAGGCTAGTAATTCCAAAGTTTCTGTTTCACTATTAGTGAAGTTACCATCAGGCTTCTTAAGAAGCCCGAAATGATTAGGTTTGGCTTTCTATAGCATTTTGTATAGTCTTGCACTGAGAGACAGAGACTCAACTTCCTCGTATAGCTTCCTCCTTGATTCCATGAATCGACGAATCCATGAACTCAGTACAGTCTCTCACAGCATGAGAACGATACAAAGCTAAAATAAGAAAATCTCTATTTATCTTTAAAAGAAGACAATTCGCGTTACGAAGGCAAATGTCTTTCATTGATAATTTAAGATCACTGTTTATATATGCGACAACACCATCATTTTGTGTGTATTTGTTTTTTGTACTAAATGTCTTATAGCCGTTAACTACAGGATGTGTGCGAACAATTAGTAGCCAACACTCAGTTAAGGTAAGAACATCCCAGGCACTTTCGTTTTCACATTTAATGAAAGAAACTCAGAGAAATTGTGAAATATGCCTCTGATGCTATGACTTATAATTCTAAGGAAAGTTCTAGGGTTTGTATACAAATGGAACTCAACATTGCAAAGAGGAGATTTAGAAAACGAATAGGAGTCCAAATCATTTACTATATTGTCTAATTTATTTATCACTTAAATATATACAGGGTTACTGGGAACTCGAGAACTTTCGGGCAGGGCGTGATAGGAATTAAAAATGCTATACATTTAAACCCTCATATGTATGGCCGAAAATGAACAGGTCTTAAGATATACGGATTTTAAAGATTTTTCAATAATCACCCAGAATTTCGTATTAAATTCTTTTTTGAATGACTTCTTTTAAGTTGATTTATTTTTTTGAAACTTCGACCAAGCGAATACATTCAAAAAAGGACAAAAGGTATTCACTTAATAAATTATTCTTTTTCTTTTTTTACACTTTACGTATCATAAAATGTTATGTTCTTCAAAAAATTACTATGACAGCATACTTAAAAAACATACCCATTACATCAGCTATCCAAAAAGTAATAATATCGCTGTCAAGTCAATGAATAATAATAATAAAAGGGTATTTTACTTAACTCAAGTAGAGAACGGCAAAGAATGGATGCTCTTAGGAACGAACTTACACACTTTTAGACCCTTGGCATCTGGTTGATTGTTGACATCTATTTAGAAAGCAGACGGCCATTTTAAATTGAGTTGTGCGACGCCCGTTAGTTAGTTACAAATATCATTGCGCAAGCACATGTTTAAACTTCCTTCTAAACCTTTGAGTATTAAACTAACTGGAGAGGCCATGCCCGTTAATTCCTAAACAAAAAAGTCTGTCAATGTCAGGGGGGCGCAAGAAAAAATGCAAAATGTAAATTTGAATCGCGTCACTATACACACACACTAGAGCTTTTGTGTTTGTGTTCATTGCATTCACGCGTATCATCAAATTGTACACGTTTCGATACACTGTTGCCACTGTCTACATGCGTAAGCAACGTAAGGCGGGGACTAGACCGATATTATTTATCGATAAATGAATCATCATAGTCCATATCACAATAATCCGTTCAGCGTTCAACGTTGGTAAAAGTGATTTTTAGTATTTTTTCATTCATTATCCATAGCTTTTCACAAGTCCACTGCTGAACATAGGCCTCCACCAAGGAATGCCATAAAGCACACTAGGTCTTACTAGGTCGTCACTCTATTTAGTAAGTCTAAGTGGCTGTCACTCGAGAACCTTTTTCCCCCCATCGGTTGTCGATTCTTCCAACTATATGACCGACCCATTGCCACTTCAGCTTACCAATCCGTTGGGCTATGTCGGGCTCTCTGGTTCTACTACGAATATCCTTATTTGAGTGACTTTGAGCTTCCTCGTATGGCCAGCAGTGAAGGGTATTTATTGTTATGTAAAATTATAATTTTATTAGTAAATATAATTATGGCCAGTTTTTGAAAACCTGATCAAACTCAGATTTTGATTCAAACTTAATCAAAAAGTTGGCTATGGGTACTTTCCACGTTGTGTCGGTATAACATAGCAATTAAAACACTATTACTGACGAATATGTCAGTAGCTTCACCGAAATTATCGTATATTATATCAAAACCCATAGTAGCCATAATATCTTTGACTGCTATCATGGTTTTTCATCAACTGCTTAATTTTCATTTAATCCATGTGTTTAGTTTAATTTTCCTTGGTGTGCAGTCTGTTCGCTTAGATTCGTTCGTTTATGTGCTGCGCCGCCTCTGCACGTGCCGCATTTTGTCAAAGGTATGCTATTAAAATTCGTACTGTAAAGCACGCGAAACGTCGGGAATCAAAAATCAAAATTTAACGCGATAAAATCCGTAATATTAGTTTAATTTAATGTGAAGTGTTCGCGTAAATATAAGAAGTCATAAATGTAAACTTATCGAAATTTTAAAATATTTTCAAGAAGAATAATATTGGTGTCAAGGGTAATAATAAAATGATTTAATCTTGAAATAATACTAGTTTTAACGGAATTTATCGCGTATATTTAACTTTTTTACCCGACGTTTCGAGAGCCTTACAGCATCCATGGTCACGGGAAGGACTGAGATGTTCAACGTCCAGCTGTCATAGTTAACCGCGGTTACCATAGATTAAAATTTTAACTTTTGTTCCGATCTACACAGTATGAGCTTATGGTATCATGGACTGCAGGGAAGTCTGCAGTCTGTGAACATGTACAAGATCGCCCCCGTCACTACATCAGATTTGATAGACCACAAATCCTCGCTAAAGAACACCGATTCCTTCCAAGGATGATTCGCGAGGCTATTGAAATCAAAAAACATCCTAATTTCAATAGAGAAGATGGCTGGGTGCTACCATCTGCTTGGGATCCTATAATAAATAAAATTAAATCCCAACCCAAGCATACAACTGCAAGACTCCATGATACCATAAGCTCATACTGTGTAGATCGGAACCAAAGTTAAAATTTTAATCTATGGTAACCGCGGTTAACTATGACAGCTGGACGTTGAACATCTCAGTCCTTCCCGTGACCATGGGTGCTGTAAGGCTCTCGAAACGTCGGGTAAAAAAGTTAAATATACGCGATAAATTCCGTTAAAACTAGTATTATTTCAATGTGTAGTGTTCGCGTAAATATAAGAAATCATTATGATTTAATCTATTGATATAATTACAGCTAGACATTACCTCCCATAAGTTCAAGGTTGGTACAGCAGTATCGGCTAACCTTCTTTTATTGATAACTTGGGTATGAAATATGATTTATCAAAATCTCCTATGCAGATGGTACTGTAGTAATATTTACCGATGACTCCTGGGATTCTGTTCGTAGATCTGCTGTAGAAGGCCTTGCTGCGATCGCTAAGTGGCTGAATACTAACCTACTTACTTTAAATACTTTGAAAACTAGTTATATATGTTTTACAAATTATATTCGTACTCAGCCAAATATTAATTTCTAAATTAAACTTCAAACATGCTGTGATCCCTTACGTACTAGTTGCAGCAGTTCAATTCATTTATAAGTAATGTCTCTCACACTAAGTATTTAAGAGTCATAATTGACCAACATTTATCATGGCATAGACACATTGAATTAATCATGAATAGACTTAGGAAATTTACATGGACATTTAAAACACTAAGACGAAAAAGTTACTTTACCAAATATATTTTGTTTTGGCTCAAACTAAAACTTTGCCTAAATGTTAGTTAACAGTAAAGTACTGCATAATTTTTCGCTTGAATTTTTGAGGCTTACCAGCAAAAATATCAACGTCACATGTCTTGCAGAGCTGGTTATATTGCCTTTGCAACCCGTTCTATTCTGTTATAATTACAGCGAGCGTTAACCATCTGAGCTACCACGGCTCAAATGAAAAACTTATTGGACCTTATTTTATGGCACAAAGTTTAAACGGGGAAAAAATTTTGCGATATGATTTGGCAAACTTGCTAGTAGATGTTCCAGAAGAAATTAAAATTAATTTGATTTATCAGCATGACGGCTGTCCAGCTCTCTTCCGGTTATCTGTACGAGAGTGGCTAAATAGCCAATACCCAACCAGGTGGATTGCGAGAGGAGAACTAATTCCATGGCCAGCACGAAGTCCTGATCTGGTGCCACTTGATTTCTAAGTTTGGGAAGTTATGAAAAGAATTAGGACGTCTATCCGCAACCAAGGGGCTCATATTCAGCAAGATGTTTAATCTTTAAAAAAAACTTAGTAAAAAAATGTTTAAGTTTATAAATGACTCACGTTAGTGCAATTGACTGTACGTTATGAATAAATGTCTTCACCGGGATATTATTACCCTTTGGGATATCTGAATAAATAGGCATGTTTTTTAAAATATTTTTATGTCTCATGCTATAATATTTTTTTAAGAACGTAACATTATATGATACATAACGAGTAAAAAAAGCAAAAGAAAGTTTATTAAGACCCATAACTTTTTATTGTGGATACTTTTTGTACTTTTTATGATTGTATTCGCTTGGTTAAAGTTTCAAAAAAATAAATAAACTTAAAAAAAGTCATACAAAAAAGTTTTGTTTTTATTTAGAATTTAATACGAAATTCTGGGTGATAACTGAAAAATCTTTAAAATCCGTATATCTCAACACCTGTTCATTTTCTTCCATACATATGAGGGTACAAATGTGTAGCATTTTGACCCCCTATCGCGCCCTGCATGGAAGTTCTCGAGTTCCCAGTAACCCTGTATATATTTAAGTGATAAATAAATTAGACAGTATGTAAATGATTTGGACTCCTATTCGTTTTCTAAATCTGCTCTATGCAATGGTGAGTACTGCTTCCATTTGTATCCAAACCCTAGAAATTCCCTTAGAATTATAAGTCATAACATCAGAGGCATCTCGTACAAATTCTCTGAGTTTCTTTCATTCATCGTGAGAACGAAAGTGCCCAGGAATGTTATTACCTTTACTGAGTGTTGGCTGCAAATTGTTCGCACATTCCTGTAATTAACGGCTATAAGACATTAAATACAGAAAACAACTACAATTGGTTGAAGCTTCAAGAAAATAAATAAACTTAAAAGAAAGAATATAAAAAGTTTTGTTTTTATTTAGAATTTAATACGAAATTCTGGGTGATTATTGAAAACTTTTACACGTGGTAGCATCATACTGCAACTATATTAGTAGTATAGTTGTAGCACGAATGGGTCGGTCGACCGGTGAAGGTGCACGCTATCACAGAATACCTGCGTGAAATAGTAGCTATATATATATATACTTTAACTGCCGTAGGTCACGTTCTAAATGCAATACTTCGTACAAAGTGACCTATACGGCAGTCAAAGGCTTTAACTGCTATGTTTCGTATGGTGGATGTAGAGAACCGGAGACCCGTTTTACTGGAAACGAGGTATTGCATCTTAGTCCTCAGGGTTGTCAACGCATCTGCATTTTGTTTTATACTCGAGGATAGATGTAGATGTCTATGGGCCTCAGAAAAAAAAGTCGCAGAGTATCAACATTTATCTTATCAAGTAATAAAACTATGTAAAATATTAGTAATCTCCTCCTACTAAATACTTCATTTGTAACACGCCGTAAAAATATAAATAGTTTTTTTTCATACAGTGATGGAATTGTATGAAACCCATATGATACTTGTAAGAGCGCGAAACATTGAATGATTTATTAAGAGGACCCCATCAGGGCCATTTAGCAGTAGATAAAATGCCGGCTTACTATATTTAACACTATAGTCATTACAATATCGACAGGCCTGTTGGTCTAGTGGTTAGTGACCCTGACTGCTATGCCGGAGGTCGTGGGTTCGATTCCCACCCAGGACAAATGTTTGTGTGATGAGCACGATCATTTGTTCTGTGTCTGGGTGTAATTTATCTATAATATTTATGTATTTAGAAATATATAAGTATGTTTATCACTTGTCTAGTACCCATAACACAAGCTCTGCTTAGCTTGGGACTAGATGGCGTTGTGTGATAGTTGTGGAATATTATTATTATTATTATTAATATAGAGGACGTTTGAAATGATAGTGTGTGAAAGTTGTTGTTAAAAGACGTCGTGAATTAATCCACAACCACTATTCCGTTTATTATTACTGGTCCTAACCTAACTATTATTACTACATTCAATCAATAGAGGAATTTCGTATATAAGGATTGCGTAACAGTCATGTTGTATAACAAGCAGATATTTCTATGTGTTATCTACATGTTATATCTTGCGCAGACACAAAAATGAAGGTTAATGTATTTTAGGGGTCTGCAAGTAGTGCTTATATTTGAATATTATACTTACGACACACCTAAATATTTGTATGTATGTAAATAGGGTATAGTTTTATTAATTATTCGACAAATTTCTTCGACATGAGGCGACTAAATAATAATTATGAAAATTGGGCTTAAACATTGGGTAATTTACTAATATGTGTATATATGAAATGATACCCATTAAAAGTTCATGAAAATAAATATGCCCAATCACAATTTAGTAGGTATGTAAGATTGAAATGTGTGTATTTTCGATATGAAATAAAGTATATATATATATATATATATATATATATATATATATATATATATATATATATATATATATATATATATATATATATATATATATATATATATATATATATATATATATATATATAAGTAATTGAATGTTTTGACTCCGTATATATTTGTAAGTGATGTTTGAATGATTGTATGTAGCAAGAGTGAATTAGTGTTATATTGTGTGTTTGTACAGAAAACAAATAAATTACTTATTTTTACATAAAATATTACAAATGTGTTAGAACAATAAAAGAAATACTAAGTCATTATAAGCAAAACAATACAAATTAAGAAAAAAGTAGAAGTTATGTTGCAAAACACGATAATTCTGTCGTTGCAGCTTCATCAGATCCGCCATCAGCTGTACGTAGACCTTACCACGCGTCGTCCTAGCTAGTAGGCTAAACCGTTGGTCTTGGCAAAGCCTCGGGCCAAGAAGAATATTTTTTTCACCTTTTGTGTTTTTTTCGGAAATGAAGATTAGTATTGGATGCCTGCAATTTGTAAATGTAATAATTTTAGTTTATTTCCTTTGCTCTCCTTGTTAAATTTCTTGAAACTTTTCAGCATAGTCTGCTTTTGTAAGACAGCTGAACTCAAGTATTACAGCGTTTTGTTTATTTTTATTGCTTCTGCTAGACTATTTTTGAAGGTTGTACAGATAATTTAAGCAACCGAGCAAGCTTTACTACATAATTAGCTAAGTCTTCTTTTGATTCCCTTTGTTGTTTCGGAATACAGTACCCGGATGACCGAGCTTTGCTCGGTTTTTTTAAATTACATTCAGATACAAACTACATGAATAATATTTTTTGATCTTATTGACATAATAGAAGAAACTTAACTCGTTATTTGAATAAAAAATCATAAGTGCAATTAATTTAATTAAAATTTTCGTTTTTTTAAAATACTAAAAAAAGGGCTCGAAATAATAGATTTTCTCACAAAAGAAGGGAACTTTCTAAAAATAAATCCTAGCTAGATCGAAACTCCCTGGACACTAAATTTTATGCAAATCGTTGGAGCTGTTTCCGAGATTTATTAGATTATATATATATATATATATATATATATATATATATATATATATATATATATATATATAAATATATATATATATATATATATATATATATATATATATAAGAATTGCTCGTTTAAAGGTATAGGATATTTTTAATTTCGAGACGGGCTGCCCGGAGTTGTCTTTCCATATTTTCCAATTTAGCCTCAATAGCTTGAATGTAAATAAAATTCTTATTTCTTCCAGACACTAGTTTTTTATTTTGAGAATTATTTCATCATACTTTTCAGACATGAGTTCTTGGGACTGGCGCATGTTGGAATTTTGCTCTTTAATGTCGTTTATAACAGACTGAATAGTGGTAAATTTTGTGTTGAGTAGGGCCAAAAGTTCAGACTTAAAAGCTTTGGAGTTTCTCACTACAATCTCCATGTCCCGTTTCCGGTTATTTCTACTAGCGACATTTTTAGACGAACCTTTTGGGCTTTGAATTAGACTCACAATTTGATGTTTGCAGATCCTTTGGAGGAGTACGCTATAGTGGCATGTTTTTAAAAGGGGCGGTAGATGTGATAATAATTATCTCTGTTTAATTACATTAGTCGAAATATTCATCCACGTGTGAGACGTAGGATATCAGAAGCACAGGTAATTTAGCATCAGTTGTCACTAATCGATAGGACGAAGTGAGCAGCACCATAAGGGCGGCGCTAAGCGGTGATTGACAGGTGAGTCAATGTTGTCTTAAGGTCGAGCACGGCAATTTACACAGCGCGCCTGGCTTGAAGCTCTTACAAATTATGCACTCCTATTACTTACACTTAATTAAATATTTAATGCAATTTCAATTATTCAAACAAGAAAGACTACAACCACTAAACCCATCTGCTCGAAATCGAGGTCCGAGAGGAAATACAAAACTAATACACATTACTTAATTTAATTTTGGATATAAACTTAAGCTTCATCATCATCATCATCATTCTTTCACATCACATCACAGCCCTTCACAAGTCGAGGCCGAGTCCTGCCACCAAGCATGGTGGCATGCCATTTTTAAACACGACGCCTTTTGGGCCTCTGTCAAACTATGAGGTAATCCATCATGCACAAAGCTTCCAGACCGCTAAATGTTCATGGAGGATTTTGTTAACTTGACTCATACCGAAATCTAAGCTTGTCCAAATCTGCCGATAAGTTACTCTTGTCAGTCTCTATCATACGCCACACAACACTGATGCTATCTTCAGTCGTCGCTGTAAAAGGCCGTCCCTCACACAGATCATCGGTGAGGTTGGTGTGACCACGTTTTAACTCATTAAACCAGTTGTAAACAGGGGAACGAGATGGGGCTTCATCGTGAAAGACCAATCATAACTTTCTTTTTGACTTAAATGTCATCGAAAGTCATAAAAAAATAATATTGGCAAAGAGTTACCATTTTCAAAATTTGAACTTATTTTTTTATTACACCCTTACAAGTGGCTACTTCTAAAAACTTTCAGTGTTGCCGTCGTATATGGATGGCCCATTGCCACTTCAGTTTACTCTTGGGCTATGTCGATCACTCTTTTTCTACTGCGGATATCCTCATTTATAAGTTTATCACCAAGAGTGCCAGTTTCCTAGCTCGTGTCTGTTCCTAGAATTTAAAGAATAAATACAAAATATTTTTTATTAATTATTAAAAAAAATATTTAACTTCACTTTTATTCATGTCTTAGAATTTTGCAATCAATATTTAACCAACTTTCACTGAAGCTGTTGGGCTAAAATTTGGCACACACGTTCGGTACTACCAATAATATAAGTAATAATATAAAGTAATCGTGCATGTCTCGAGACACTTGTTTGTACTTAAGTGCTGCCGTTTTTAATTCTTATACGCCGGACGTAACAAATGGCGATTTATAATTTCCATAGTAACCCCTATGATATGTTACCAAATGAAAGGGCTTTTTTATGGTATAAGGATGACAAACGAGTACACAGTCCACCTGATAGAAAGTGAATGCTGTGGCCCATAGACATCTACATTTATCCTCGATTAAGAATCAAAGTGCAGATGCATTGTCACCCCTGAAGACTAAGTCGGAATGCCTCGTTTCCAGTAAAAAAGAGTCCCCGGATCTCTACACTCACCATATGAAATATAGCAGTATTAAGCTGCTATTTTACGCTGGTATTCTGTGATGAGCGAAACACAATAAGTAAAGTGACGTTATTCTAAATTTAATAAAGCGAACCTCACAAAATGGCGATTTATAATTTCCATAGTAACCTCTATCATATGGATATTAAATGAAAGGGCGTGATGAGCGAAACACAATAAATAAAACAATGTCATTCTGAATCCAATATAGCCGGCGTTTAATATGACAATGCAATATTATTATGACTTAATGTAGATTTGATGGAGGCGGAAAACAAAATGGACATCATACCAATTTTAAAGAGTTATAACTCGGCAAAGGTATGGTTTGGTGGTACTCGAACAAATGTTGTAGGGAACAACAAGGGTCAATATAACAATGGCAATAACAAAAATTCAAGGTAGCGGATCTAACTTGGCGATCAAATACTTAGTTGCTCCAATTCGCGAGTAATTTTGTTATCTAAGGGTTATTGGACGATTTTGGTCTCAAATTGTTCAAGTCAATTTTTTTATTTTTTGTACACTCCCATAATATGGGTATGATATGAAAGAACTTGCTAGGAAGAATACGAAAAATAAAATTCTAACTCCAAAATGGTGGACTCCCATAGATGGCATACTGTGTTTATATCCCCCCCTTTATATGGATATCAAATGAACATATGGATTCAAATGATGACAACGAGATGAGCCCTTTGTTCGCTTAAAAGGATTAAATGACGTCCGCGTTTAGTTCTTCGAGGACATGGTGTACTACCGCCGGGCTAAACGGTAAGACTAAGCGAGTTCGTGTCTTAACTAATATCGACCTACATTTTGATCAAATTCTAGCGGTGGCGGAAAAATCAAAATGGCGGTAAACAATATGGCCGTTTTACCAATTTTAAAGAGTTAGGTATAACTCGACAAAGGTTAAAGATAGTTTGGTAGTGCTTGAACAACTTTTGTAAAGACACAGGTTAATTTCTTGCAATAAAAAATTCAAGATGGTGGATATAAACAACTAATCAAAAACTGACAATGAGGCATTAAATGAAATGAACAAACTTAGAAACATGTTCAGCGATTACTAAAAATTAAAAAATAAATTAATAGCAAACAAACATTTTTAAAAACAAGCTTTTAAGTAAAAGTTACGTAAAGTAAAATCCAATGAACGTCCAGTGCTTTAACTTTTACAGAACTATGAAAATTTCTTGAAATATTAATTACTTTTTAGGTCCGATCCAAAAAAATAACTAGTGTTTAACACTGTGATCTAGAATAGTAAATAACCAAGCCTACATGACGAAAATATAAAGAATATAAAGAAAGTAAGAATATCTAATCTGGTAATGCCTTATACACCGGCCGTGCCAATATCTCTCGGGAAAACGTCATCGTAAACTTGTTGAACAAAGTCTCGGACTAGGGGTGACTAAATCTAGACCAGTTCAATCCCCAGAAGACACATGTGCGTTTAACGCTTAAAAGAACCTTTTTATCGTATCTCCTCAGTTTCAAGGCACTACCCTTGTTGCCTTAGCCAGTATCGGAATCCTCAACGTAGACATATCGAGTGACGTGCAGTTTCGTGGTCACTTGGAAATCAAGGCCAAATTAGCCTGTAATGCTTGGCGTGCTCAGCAGAGTGGGACAATATTTCATGACGGCACACCGTCTACAACTTTACAAAGCGCAGGATCGGCCGCAGTGCCAGCTCCTTCCATTTGGTCGCATCCGCGAATCATCATCATCATATCAGCGCAAAGCCGTGCGAATCATCGGTGACCGGGCTCTTTCCGATCGGCTTGACTCGCTGGCACTGCGAAGAGATGTTGCATCTCTTTGTGTATTTTATTGCATTTACCACGGGGATTGCTCTGAGGAATTGTTCGGACTAATTCCAGGCGCACAATTCTACCATCGTACTCCGCGACCAAACTCGCGATACCATCCATACCATCTAGAAGACTGGCGGTCCACCACTGTGCGATTTAAAAGAAGTTTTCTTCCTCCCACAACCTTCTTGAGAAATCAACTACCACCAGAGATTTTTCCAGACCGATACGACTTGGGGACCTTGAAGAAAAAAGCCTACTCCTTTTTAAAAGGCCGGCAAAGCATCTGCAATTCCCAGATGGTGTTGCAGTTGCTAATGGATGGCGGTAGCCTTTTACCATCAGGTAAAATGCATACTCGTTTGCCCCATCTCCTTTAAAAAAGGTAAATCTAAAAAAAAAAGATTTTTATAAAATTGGTCAATCACGCGACAAGCTTTTATATCATATAAATTGTGTAATTTAATAAATTGATGGTTTTGATTTAGTTAAAGGTTTATTTTCTTTTTTTTAGAACATTTAAATAAAAGCTTGTTTTTAAAAATGTTCCTTTAGATTTATTAAAGCTACTGTTATTTTCGTGTACATATACACTGCACAGGCTTAATTTAAACCTGTAGACACTAACGCGTGTCGCAAACAATAAAGTCTCGGCGTCTTTTCTGGTGCGTAGTATATATTACATCAATCGATAAAACTTAACTGAGCTTACCACGGTGATCCTTACTAATTGTGGTTAATATAGCGCATAGCGCCATATTATAGCACGTTATTTCTCCATAGCGCATAGCGCGTGTAATTAGTCGCCAGGGCGTTATGGCGCTATTAAATATTAATATCTAGCGGTAACTAGTTACAGCAGAAGCGCAGTTAGGAGCGGGCATGTGACACAAATTTGTTCTAATAGCAAGCTATTCATTGCGCGCGATCTTATTTAGTGTTAGACGTTGTTTAGTTCGTGTATACTGTATATTTATAAATGATTGAAGGTCACGGTTGTCTGCTACGAAAGTAGCCTAACTAATGTTTTTAAGTGTAAATAAAATATAGATACAAAAGTGAATATAATAGTGTATGTAAATAGTTCATTTTTGTATATACAATCAACAAACTAATAAATATGCCTTACATTGATTTGTAATTTACATTAAGGTTAAAATAACGTTAACATTGGTTATAGAAAGTCGTAAGCCTGAAAAGTATAACGGAGTGTTCATTGATTTTCTTCACCGCTTTATTTTATTTTAGTCTAAAAGGCGACTTATTACGAAATGATGTTCTTATATAGCACGCGGTCTATCCAATGAACGACATGTAATGTAACGTGCTACGAGATATAGCGTGCTGCAAAACTTAACGCGCTTGCCGGCCTCCTAGATGCTTTCTTATAAATAGCGCGCTATAACATAGCGTATTTAATAGCGCGCTAGAAATTTATAGTTTATAGTCTGTAGCGTGCTATTGACATACAGTCGTTTTGAACAACTTTAATCCTTACTCCTTTCGTAACAGTTACAGGTCTATTGTGATCAACTGTCGCAACAATATTAATAAAATAGTCACGATAAATATTCCATACAAAATCTTTTGTTCAATTTTGTGAGCATTGGGGACATTGAAAAAAGTTAGGTGCACTTTTCGTTGTAAATTATCATAAGTACCCGTACGACATTCTGCACTAAAACCCAGTATTAACAAAAATGCCACACGTGTGATACGTTTGGAAATATTGAAATGGATGAATTGGATGGAGGATATAAACCTACTTCGTAGATTTATATGTATAAGACCAATATTGTATACAATATGCTAATAATAGTAGTATGTTGCTTAGGCTATACACAAGCAAGCTATTTATTATATATTCTCTAAGGGATGCTGTAGGTGATTTACCATGTCCACTCATTAATAATGTTACATAGTTTATCAGTTTATCAAGTTTTTTTTTGTGTATACCTGTTCGTTTTCACTCATCTTTATTGTCATTTTAATTACTTAATCTGATATAACATTTTGCCCTTTATATTTATATCATTATCATCATCATCATTACAGCCCTTCACAAGTCCACTGCTGAACATAGGCCTCCCCCAAGTAATGCCACAAAGCACGGTCCTGAGCCACCTGCATCCATCGACTTCCTGCATATCTTACCAGGTCGTCACTCCATCTAGTGGGGGGTCGCCCTACACTACGCCTACCGTTACGAGGCTGCCACTCGAGAACCTTTCTTCCCCATCCAAACGGCAGGGAATTACAGCGGAGCTTCTGAAAGCGGGTGGAACACCGGTACTTGAAGTCCTTCAGAGGCTCTTCAATTCCGTCCTCCATGGTGGCACTACTCCAGAGGCATGGAGCAGAAGTGCGGTGGTCTTGTTCTTTAAGAAAGGCGACACCGCTCTCTTGAAGAACTACAGACCGATTTCCCTTCTGAGCCGCGTCTACGTGCTGTTTTCGAGAGTCATTACGAATCGTCTCGCACGCAGACTCGACGACACTCAGCCTCCCGAACAAGCCGGTTTCCGAAAAGGCTTCAGTACCATAGACCACATACATACCCTGCGGCAGATTGTACAGAAGACTGAAGAGTACAATTTGCCACTTTGCCTGGCGTATGTGGACTATGAGAAAGCCTTTGATTCCGTCGAAATTTGGGCGGTGCTGCAGTCCCTTCAGCGGTGCCAAGTTGACTGTCGGTATATCGAAGTGCTGAAGTGTTTGTACAGTAGGGCTACGATGGCTATCCGAGTACAGAACCAGAGCTCGAAACCTATCCAACTGCAGAGAGGTGTAAGACAGGGTGACGTTATATCCCCGAAACTCTTCACCGCTGCTTTGGAAGACGTTTTCAAGCTACTGGACTGGAAAGGATACGGTATTAACATCAATGGCGAGTACATCACTCACCTTCGATTTGCCGACGATATAGTCCTTATGGCAGAATCGCTGGAGGACTTAAGCACTATGCTCAATGACCTCAATAGTGCCTCCCAACGGATAGGTCTTAAGATGAACATGGACAAAACAAAGATCATGTTTAATGTCCATGTCACACCTATGCCGGTAGTTGTTGGGAGCACTATGCTCGAAGTTGTTGACGAGTACGTTTACCTGGGACGAATAGTCCGACTAGGTAAGTCCAACTTCGACCGAGAGGTCAATCGACGGATTCAACTCGGCTGGGCAGCGTTCGGGAAATTACGACATATCTTCTCGTCAGGTATACCTCAATCTCTAAAAACTAGACTGTACAACCAGTGCGTGTTGCCAGTGATGACTTACGGATCTGAGACGTGGTCCTTCACTGCTGGCCGTATGAGGACGCTCAAGGTCGCTCAGCGAGCTATGGAGAGGGCTATGCTCGGAGTTTCTCTGCGTGATAGACTCAGAAATGAGAATATCCGCAGTAAAACCAGAGTGACCGACATAGCCCAACGGATTAGTAAGCTGAAGTGGCAATGGGCCGGCCATATATATCATTATATACATATATAATTCCTCTGTACGTATGTTTGTCACTGAAATCCTCCTATACAGCTAGTCCGATTTTGATGAAATTTTGTGTGGGCTTGTGGATCCTTACATGGTTTTGATTCACAATTGGACCCGTGATAGGTGACGCTGTACTCGATATCCAGAAATTACACTTTTGAAGCCGGGGCGAAACGCTCGTGTAATATAAAAATGTATATACATTACCGGCATAACTCTGTAAAATCGCTAGTTCACTCTTCTGTACTGTAATGTAGTGTATCTAACCTACCTTAACACTAATATATATTAACTTGGGGTTAATATATATTAGTGTTAAGGTAAAATAATCAAGTGGTATAATTAAAGACATAGCAGAAGTAACACGCCTCTCTTTTCGTTAACACCTTACATTACATGGCAACCCTGCCAGGCGGTGCGCTTCGACACTGTACGCGCAAAATTGTTTAATATAATGTGAAAATAATTCAAAAAAAAAAAAAGAATTCATGAATAAATAAAAATAAGGATAAAAATCAATTATTGAATTGAGATACCTAATCGGATGTGATAAGGAAACCAAAAACTGTTACGAGAAGAGTCCACAATAATAATTTTATAGGAGGTGACTGTATTTTTTAATATGTATAGTACTACGAAGACAATTAACAAAAAACGGGGAAAACAAAATGTGATTTTTTTTTAAATTTAATGACCAAAGACCTAAATTCAATAAACGGCAGAAGAGCTTCATCCCGAAGGTTATGAAAATGGAGCCGAATAGAACAAAGAAGAAATTATGAGGTAATTTTGCACTTGAGTGATTTTTAATTCCATTCAAAACTTTTATAATTGATATTTTTCACGTTGTTTTAAATTAAAGTTATGTATTAAATATTCTATATTTAATATAATATGATTAAGTTAAATGCATTTATCCGATACTTAACGATTCAATAGATTTTTTAATAATCTTAATACTGTGTGTAAATGAAAATCATAACGCAATATTATAAATTAAGGTACGTATGCACTTATACACTTCTATTAACACGTTCACGTGTGTGGCACATATGTAGGGCATGAGTTCAAATAAATTCTATGGCGTGTAATACTGCGCACGTATGAATTTTTTTTACTGGCATACACGTGTGAACAATAAATATAAGTATTATTTACCATAGGGTTCCAGTGACATTTTATATTGGTGTTCCTAGAATATGTTATTCAAAATTAAACACAAAAAGTGACTTGACAATTATTTATTTATTTATTTATTTATTAACAAAAAATCTTTTATTTATCAGCACTAAATATTAATCGCATTTATTATAACAAGCCAGACAAAAAGCTTTTTTACATTTTTGCTATCCAAATCCGTTTTTTTTGTTTTTTTTTTTCGGGCTTGAGCAGCAGTATTGCCTTGTTCCACTAAACTTCTGTAACAGCCTGTACAACGCTTTCGAATTATCTTTTTCGAAACAGGACGCGGGATTTTTGTTAAAGAATGACGCAACTCAAAAGTCGTCTCAGAAGCAGTACACCCGATTTCAAGCTTTCTAGAAGGCGCAGCGTCTCTAATATTCAGCAAAAACTTTATGATTATTTCATGGCCCCGTAATAAAGCCATTTTTTTACGTTCTGTTGGCTTTAAATCTGTTTATACCAAAAATGCATTTATAACAGATATTGATATCAGATCGCCGGCTATTTTTTTATACCAGAACGATGTCTTGCGGACAGGAGAATTGTAGCTCGAAAACTGGTCTGCTAAATCAATGCCCTTCTTGCCACGGTTATATTCAAGCACAATTTTTGGTTTTAGTGTTGGTTTGTGATCGGTAGACATCCCCATTTGATGATCGTGGCATGTTGACATAACCAACACAGCTCTCTGGTTCTTCCACTTCAACACCGTTGCGAAACTGTTCTGCTTAGTAGCAATTTCTCATTTTTTGAGGGAAGCGCTGACCACTTCCTGCGGAAAATCTCTCCTATTTTTGCGAACTGTTCCGCAAAAATCCGTCTTGTGTTCTTTCAAGTTTCTAGCCATTGGAAGGCTTGAATAATAATTATCAGTAACTAATAGTCGGCCTTCATTCAATAAACCTTGAGCCAAAGTAACGACTATCGAGCCTGGTTTGTCAAGTCCTTGTATAACTCTGTCTTCTCCAGAATATATTTTGTAACTCCAAGTAAATGCGGATTTGGTGCACAATTTATATATTTTTATCCCATATTTATTACTTTTTTGTTCAGCCATGTTATCATAAAAGTGCCAGCATCTAAAGATATTGCAAAATATATCATATGTCATTTTTATCTCAAGAAGAGTGTGATTGTACAATTTGTCTTTTTTCCGGTAATACTCGAAGGTTGGGAATACGACCAGTCCGTTAAACAAAAAGACACCGAGAAATTTCAGTATTTCAGTGGGAGTAACATCCTTCCATCGCTTAACGCGAGCATTAGGTTTTAATGTAGGCGAAGACATTAACTGACTAGCATATACATTAATCAATTAAATCTAGTATTTCATCATCAATGATAGATCTAAATATGGTCCACAGATCAGTATTTTCCGTGAATAATTGATTTTGTCGTTTTATCTGATCATGTACAGTTAAAACTTTTCTTAGAAGTGCTCTTATTTCATTTCTCCAGGCAGTAACATTGTTAAAAGATACTTGTCTAGGTTGAATACTGTCATTTTGTGATATTTCTTCTTCCAAAAAGGATGGCAGCACAGATTCATCATTACCAAATAATGGGGGCAAAGTTCGATCAGGCTATGATATGCACGGTTCTTGATAAGTAAGTACGTTTGGAATAGATAATGATCCAATTTGCTCAGAATTATTTATATGTATGTATTCCGGGAAGTTCTCTATGGTTTCATCATCATTTAATGCTACTACGCTCGACTCACACAAGATTTTTTACAAGATCTTCTTCACTATCACTTTCTTGCAATACTTTCCAGAATTTTTCATCAGTAATACGTTCTCGAGTCATGACGAAAACGAAATTGCACAAAACTCAGATACAACTATAAAACTTTCCAATGATCTGTTTACTCGGCAGATGGTCGTGGCAAACAGATTTTGACAGATGACTTGTCAGTTGTCACACAGATAAAATATTTGTGCATACATTTCAACAAATTTAAGTTCTGACGTGCGTGACACACATATGGGGCATCAAATTAATAGTTCTGACGTGCGTGACCCATATATGGGGCACGGAGAAAATTCCTCAATCTTATTAAAAAAAATTAAAATAAAATTATTACTTTGTTTTTTATTTATTTCAATTATAATAAGTTCATTTATAAACAAAACATAATTGCACTTATTTGGTCAAATTAGTATTTCGCTTTGCACAGTGAACGTGTTAAGACACAAGACGATTTTATCATCCCTTTAATTCAGTTATTGTTTTATATTAATTTTATTACCATGAATATGGGGGGATAAGTCGCTCGCGTCCGTAGGCTTTGACCACCTAATCCTAGGCCCACTCTACACGTGTCCCCCGGGTGGTGCTAAATGGCGACAAGCCGATAGCACAGACTCGGCTCCTCGCCGTGGTGGCGGCGTTAAATATACCACCCTATTCGCACCATGAGGAATGAAATTAAAGAAATGGCCCCGAGTTCCCGGCGCCCCTTTAATGGGGCAGGGGTGCGAAGAATCTCCGGGAGGAAAACCGGCGACGAGGCTCGCCACCCGTCACGTTCTGTCTCCCGGAGGGGCGAAAAGTGGATTGCAGAGGCCCGTCTGGCTACGTTGAATGTATGTGGAGCAATGAATGATAAAATGGATGAAGTATGCGAGGTGATGTAGAGATATAGAGGAATAGATTTGTTATGTGTAAATGAGACGAAACGGAAGGGGAAGGATGTCACTACACATGGCATGTATACCCCATACTGGTCTGGTGTAGACGAGCTCGAGCGGGCATGCCAGGGAGTAGGTATCATCCTATCAGAAAGAATGGCGCATTGTGTGAAAGAGTACGAATGTGTAAGCCCAAGACTGCTATGGATACGATTGAAAGTGGGCTTAAAGAAGTTGTTTGTGCTAGGGGTCTACGCCCCAGACATGTCTAAGCCCACTCATATCCGAGAGCAGTTTTGGGAAATGGTAAGGATGGTATTAATGAAATGTAAGGGAAATGAAAATGTTGTTATGCTAGGAGATTTTAATGGAAGAGTTGGGGTGAGGAGGCTTGGTTATGAAAGGATATTGGGAACGTTTGGTGATGAAAGTATAAATGAGAATGGTGAAAGCCTCCTCACTGTATGTATGGAAAAGAATCTTTTTGTGACGAACACTTTCTTTCGCCACAAGAGGATTCACATGTACACTTGGGAAAGAGGTGATGATAGAAGCATGATAGATTTCATAATTGTGGATGAAAGATTGAGGGGCGCAGTGGTGGATACAAGGGTTTACCGGGGGTCAAACGTAGGAACGGATCATTTTTTGGTTTTATGCCGAATTAATGGTCTATTCAGGCGGTGGCGCCATCGGTCATCTGTGTCTACCACTGCGTTACAGCGTATTAGAACAGAAAGATTACAAGATGGAGGTGAGAAAAACAAGTTTAAATGTAGACTGAAAGAAAACGTAAGTGGTTTGGATGAATTATGTATGAATGAGTTAGACTTGGAGAATGTATGGCAAAATGTTAAGAAAGGTTTAGTAGATGCAGCTACCGAAGTATGTGGTGTTAGTAAAAGAAAGAATGAAAGGAAAAATAATACGTTATGGTGGGATGATGAGATACGTACGGAAATTGAAGCAAAGAAGAGAGCATGGCTAGATTTACTAGCAACTAAGGCTGGTAATTCTAGCGGTACGAATGATGATTTTGAAAGAAAAAAGGCAGTCTTTAGACATCTAAATAAAAGAGTAAAAGAATTAGTTGAAAGGAAAAAGCAAGAAAGAACGGATAAAAATGATAGAAGAATATCGGATAACTTCCTCGTAACTCGTAAGATCTGCCAGGGGATGTTCAAAACAGCCTAAAATGAATGCTATAAGAGATGAGAATGGCTATATTCTGAATGATGAAGTTTTGAGTTTAAAGAGATGGAAGGAATATTTTGAAAGCATGTTTATGAGTGAGGAGACAACGTATGAACTGAATGAAATAGGAACTCCGAAAGAAGAGAAAGGAGGTAGCGAGATAAGTATAGATGAAATAATGAAAGCAATGAAAAGCATGAAAGCAGGTAAGGCTGCCGGATATGATAGAGTTTCACTCGAAATGCTGAGGGCTGGAGAGGAAGTGGTGGCAGGCCTGCTGCACACCTTGTTTAATTTATGCTGGGAACTGAAACGGGTACCGGGAGACTGGTGCAAAGCCGTGATAGTCCCAGTATATAAGGGAAAAGGGTCGCAGCAGGACTGTAAAAACTACCGCGGTATCAGCCTTCTTAGCATCGTGGGAAAACTGTATGCCAAGGTACTAATTGAAAGGGTCATGAAAGAAACCGATGGAAAAATTTGGGATGTGCAAGCGGGATTTAGAAAGGGAATGGGATGTACAGATCAAGTCTTCTCCATGCGCATGATCGCGGAGAAGTTTTTGGCCAAAAACCAAAAGGTTTTTTGTGCGTTCATGGACTTGGAGAAGGCCTATGACAGAGTGGATAGGAATGTGCTATGGCAAACACTGAACTCATTTGGGTTGAGCGCTGGCTTGATACAGGCATTGGAGTCTCTTTATAGGGACTCTAGTGCTTGTGTTAGGATCAACGGGGTCTACTCGGACTGGTTCGGCATCCATAAAGGTGTCAGACAGGGCTGTGTGGCTTCCCCGTGGTTGTTCAACCTATTTATGGACAGTTGTTTGCAAAATTTGAAAGTTGAAGAATGCGGATTAAGAATGGGTAAGTTAACCATCAAATGCCTTTTGTACGCCGATGATCAAGTTATTCTTGCGTCGTCGGCGGCTGAGTTGCAAATGATGGTTACATTAATGAACAGATCATTAAAAGAAAGGGGTATGAAAGTGAACGCAAGTAAGACGAAAATTATGGTTTTTGAAAGAGATGAAAGTAAAACGATATGTGAAATAAGAATAGAAGGGGAGTTGATCGAGCAAGTAGATGAGTTTGTATATTTGGGGTGCGTATTTAGCAGGGATGGGAGATATGATAAGGATATAGAACGACGAGTGAACGCAGGAAACAGAGTAAATGGGGCCTTGCACTCTATTGTGAAGAGTCAAAATGTGTCAAAAAAGGCACGTATGGCAATTCACAATGCTGTGTTGGTCCCTACTTTAACGTATGGTAGTGAAAGTTGGGTATGGCAGAAGAAGCACGAGAGTAGAATAAATGCAGTAGAAATGCGGTCGTTAAGGAGTATGTTAGGGCTGAATCTGAATGACAGGGTGAAAAATTGTGTGATAAGAGAAGAGTGTGGTTTGCAAGATGATGTTGTGACCAGGATTAAGAAAGGAATGCTTCGGTGGTTTGGTCATGTGGAAAGAATGGATGAGGAAAGAGTGACAAAGAAAATTTATGTTGCAGAAGTGAATGGCAGAGTCGGAAAGGGACGTCCAAGGCGAAAATTTATCGACCAAATTGGCGATTTATTGAAAACGGGCCAAATTAGGAGTACCCTTAACCGACGAGCATGCATGCGTAGGTGTATGGATGTGAAGGAGGCGAGAGAGGTGTGTCAGGATCGTGCCAAATGGCAGTCTGTAGTCTCTGCCTACCCCTCTGGGTGACAGGCGTGAGTGTTTATGTTATGTTATATGTTACCATGAATTATTATTGAAAAAAATGAATATGTGATATATTACATTTTTACAAATTTAACCACGTCAATAAATTTTTCATAGTTTGTTGTTGTAACACGTCAGCAATAGATTCTATTGTTTTTTTTTTCGGTAGCAAATTTCATTTAAATGTATGCAATTTTGACACAGGTCAACAAACAATTCACTATTGTTACGTCTTTTTTTTTCCTTTCTAAAAACAATGAATCTTAAAGTTATATAAAAATAAATTGAAATTGTTTCGTTTTCATTATTTAAATAAATTAATGTTTTGTTATATGTATAAACTTGACAGCTGTATGAGTGATTTTTTAAATTATTTTTTGTACACTACGTATGTACGTATAATTCATATCATAATATTTTGAACAACGTTAAATTTTTAAGAGTCAGTGTTTTGAATGTACCTACCTATGTAATATAACTATAAATGACGAAACTACTTAAACTTCTGTGTAAATTAAAAAAAAATTGAAACTATCCTTTTAAGGTAAATTTTACTTGCGTTCATATTATACCGTATTGTATAAGTTATCTTAAAACTAGGTATAAATCACACCGTGTGATCATAGTTAGATGTACCAGGCGGTCCCATAATGAACTAGCCTGATATAGTTCAACGCGACATGTCGCTACATGTTGTGTTGCATTAAATAGTACGTTTATCGTGCACTTAATATAAGAAACATGCATCGACATGAAATGCTTAGTCTTAGTTTAACAGGCATTTGAATAACGAGAGTCGCGTATTTTTTCAAAATGTCGAAAACTGAGTATCGAAATGTCATAAAGTTTCTGTTTAAAGAAGGTTTATCCCCTGCCCAAATAAAAGAACGATTGGATGGCGTGTATAAGGAGTCTGCCCCCTCCTATAGCACAGTGAAAAATTGGGTGAAAGAGTTTCGCCTCGGGAGAGAAACCGTCGAAGACTTTGGCCACGACGGTCGACCTGTGGAAGTGCTCACTCCCGAAACGATTGCTCTTATCGAAGAGGAGGTTCTGAGTGACCGCCGTTTGAAGATTAGAGAAATTGCAGCAAGGCTTGGGCTCTCTAAGAGTACCATTCATCGCGCGATCCATGAACATCTTCACATGAAAAAATTGAGTGCAAGATGGGTACCGAAACTTCTTCCAGCGGTACAGAGACAGGAAAGAGTGCGCTGCGCTTCGTAGTTTTTGGATCTTAGTGGCGAAAATCCAAAGACTGTGATCGAGTGGCTAGTGACTGGTGATGAAACTATGATCTTGTATTATGATCCACAAAGCAAGCGCGAGTCAATGGAATGGCGTTATAAGGGTGAAAAGCCCCCTAGAAAGGCAAAGGTGCAACAATCGACTAAAAAACTGATGTGCACAATATTTTGGGATTTTCAAGGCATTTTGATGGTGGATTTTAAAGAACGTAATACAGTCGTGAACGGCAAATATTATGCTTCTTTAATATATAAATTACGAGACAAGATAAAGGAAAAACGAAGAGGCAAGCTGTCTAAAGGTGTCCTGTTGCCTCATGACAACGCCCCTGTTCATACCGCTGGTGTTTCGAAGGATGCAGTTCGTCAATGCGGATTCACAGAAGTTCAACACCCACCTTACAGTCCAGACATGGCCCCGTCCGACTATTATTTATTTCCAAATTTAAAGCGGGACTTAAGAGGAAGAAAATTTTCAAGCGATGAAGAGTTGCAGGCGGCCGTCTTCAGTCATTTTGAGGATAAAAATGTGATTATTTTTATAAAGGTTTAGAGATGTTGATTCACAGATGTCAGAAGTGTGTTAGTATTCATGGTGATTATATTGAAAAATAAAATTGGTTTCGTTTCATTTCCTTCATTGGTTCATAGTTAGGCCAATTCATTATGGGACCGCCTACGTATTTGCAAACGTTGGCATATACGTACTTTCGAATTTAAAACAAAGAATTTAAAAAAGTTGTATTTTGATATGTCTACTTTTTGTTAATGATCATGATTACACATACATATACATTATCTTCTTTGTTCTATATATCTTAAAATGAAATCTAATATTTTCGGTTTAATGTTTTTGAACCTTCAAATCATATGCTTTTAACTTTTATAAGTCATTATTTTCTGAGAAAATGGTAAGGTTTTAATACCAAACTTATTTTTGTGGATTATGAAAATATTTTCTTCGCCTAATACCATTTTTAAACTCAAAATATGTATACAAATAATTTATTTAAATTTTGTTGTGCTGATATTGTGAGCCTCATTCCCTGACTATAAATGCTGTGACGTAATCGTAGGTAGTAAAAATTATCGGAGGTTAGCATAACCACATAAAATCAGCCTGATCAGCTGAGAGTTTGAAAGACCTAATAATCGATTAATTATTAAGGTTGTTCGAATGCAATAAAATGCGGAATAAGTTTTTATGTATTGTTAATGAGGGAAATGAGAATTTACTAATAATTGTATAGGAATGTTGTCCAATATCTTGATCATGTATGTACGCGAGCTGTGTACGTGAAAGCTGTGGTACAATTAAATAATGAATTACATGGGCTGAAATGTGAAGAAGTGAATGAAATGATATTGGTCTTTGTCTTGATCATATAAGTATGTACGTGAGCCGTGTATGTGAAGGAAATGACATAAATATGTAATGAATAGTTAAAATAAATATAAATTACAAAAATTCCTCAAACAATAACATAAAAAAATACAAAAACTAAAGAATAACATAATTTATCCTAACGTTGTTTGAACGATTGAGACAAGTAGTGCTCTTTTAGAAGTCGCTTAAAGACTACAATACCATAGTAAGTTGCTTAATTTTCAATTCGTTAAATACGCCAAAGCTAAGATAGCCAACAATGACGTTCCTGAACGCCCGTAGAAATGGGCCGTGATGATTGCCCGGGTAATGGGAAAAACACCGAGGCCCGAGACATGCAGGGCTTATGAAGCCCTTGCAGACGAAATCGTACTACTATTTCATTTCGTTCGGAATAGTTCGGAATAAGCTACAGTGGCCCGTTATAAATCAAGTAAGAAAACGAAATTAGGGAGAGTAAAGTAAAAGTAGTGAAATTTCAGTATCACATTTCCTCAACTACTTTCTTTGGAGAAAGTGGTTAAGGTTGTAAGTCGAACATCTTATCACGCCCACCGCGTTAATTCCCAAAGCCAACGAGTTGTGGTATAGGAAAGGGGCCAGTTATTGGTTGATCACTGTTAAGGGCGTGATATGAGGAGCAAGACCATTCGTATAATGGTTTCTTAAATTTACGCGAACACTATACATTGAATAAAACTATATTTAGGGGTGTTATCGAGTTTAATTACCTATTTCAACTTATTTCTAATTTCCGACTTTTCGAGTGCTTTACAGCACCCATGGTCACGGGGGGGACCGAGATGTTTGACGTTCACACATGTCACAACATGTCACAGTTAGCCCAGCTACCTTTCAGTTTTTGAATATTAATTTTTAGTCCGATCTACGCAGAACGAGCTTACAGTATCTCGAAGTCTTGCAGTGGTATGCTTGTATTTGGGTTTAATTCTGTTAATTATAGGATCCCAGATGGCAGCACCCGTCCATCTTCTTTAATGAAATTAGCATGTTTTTTAATTTCAATAGCCTCGCGTATCATCATTGGTAAGAATCGGTGTTCTTTTGCGACGGTTTGTGGTTTATCAAATCTAATGTAATGGTGGGGACGATCTTGAACGTGTTCACAGACTGCAGACTTACCGGAGCGTTGGTGCTTCACGTCAGCTATATGTTCTTTCACGCGGGTTTTTATAGATCTTTTTGTTTGACCTATGTAAGAGGGACCACATTCACAATCTTGCTTGTACAGTTTTGCAACTTGTTGAAGTTGAAGATAATAAAATGCCTGCAGAATATGCAGTATAACTCAAACACTGCCTCACACCTGGCTATCTATTGTGAAAGGAAGAGAAATAAAATGTGGAAATGTAAAAGAACATGCAAATGAAAAAAATAATATATATATATATATATATATATATATATATATATATATATATATATATATATATATATATATATATATATATATATATATATATATATATATAAATATATATGGTTCAACTTGAGAAATGGGATAGTTTTTTGCACATGAGTGACCCACATTTTTGTTTTCCGAATTTAAGGATTTTAGCTAGCTTGCCAGGCAGACCTTGTTCTGCCCTGTTCGACAACCCTGTCATGTCCTATTAAAAATCCTTAAATTCGCAAAACAAAAACGTGGGTCACTCATGGACAAAAAACTATCCTACCTCTCAAGTTGGACCAAACTGCAAATTTGGTTAAAATCGGTTCAGTAGCTTAGGAGTCCATCGCGGACAAACAACGTGACACCTGATTTATATATATTAAGTTTATTGTCCTGACTAGATAACTGGCAGGCATAATAACAAAATTATCAAGAATACGAATTAATAATATAATCTAATTAATAATATAAATGTTCGTGAAAATCAAAACAATTTTATGTTATTCATAATTATGCCTCATTATGTAAACTTTTTCCTGCGACTACATTTTTACATATGCTAGATATGTTTTAGATTATAGTTATCATAAAGATATTAATTTTGTTTAGGTTAGTTTTATGGATTTATTTTATGGATTGATACAAAAAAATTGGATAGCATAATTCTTTTATTCTTTTGTCGTTGCGAGGTATAGCCCCCTCGTTAATATACAAGTGTTAAGGTAGAATAATTAAGTAGTATAATTAAAGTCCTAAACTCAGCAACACGTCTCTTTTCATTTAACATCTTCCAACAACTTACCTATTTTACGTACTTCCTACTGTAAGTACATAAAATAATTTTTAATGTTCTTAGTAAACTTTATAATGAAATTTTATTTTATTACTTCTAATCTCTTTTCTCGGTATACCTAACTAGGAAAGGACTAAGATCGGGGTTTCTCTGCGTGACGAATTTAGAAATGAGGATATCCGCAAGAGAATCAGAGTAACCGACATAGCTCAACGGGTGGTAAGCTGAAGTTGTAATGGGCCGACCACATAGGTCAAAGAACCGACAACCTACGGAGAAGAAAGGTTCTCAAGTGCTAGCCTCGTAGTGGTAGGTGAAGTATGGGGCGGCCCCACACTAGATGAAGCGACGACCTGGTAAGATATGCAGGAAATCGATAGATGCAGGTAGCTCAGCACTGTGTCTTGTGGTGTTTCTTGGTGGAGGCCTATGTTCAGCAGTGGACCTGTGAAGGGCTGCAATGATGTAATAATGAATCTGCAATAATCTAACTAAAAAGCTGAAAAGAATATATGAAGAAGAACAACTTCCTAAATCCGTTTCCAATAATAATCTATTTTGTAAAAACATAAAAAATATAAAAAACTCAAAACAATCGAAATATCAAAATACAGGTTTATTGAATATTAAACCTAATCCTATCGAAGCAGCAAAATTTTGGTGTTGTTTTACTGAATGAGTGCTTTGTTAATATTGGTAAACAACATACTCAACAAATTCAACATATTGTCTTTCATGACTTATATAACATTTCTGACACACTGCCTGCTCTGGGAAATTCCTTTATGCTCCTTAACACACCATGATGAAGTGGATAGATTCTTGATGAGCCTAAAATCCAACAGTGCACCTGGTTGGGATATGATCTCAACAAAATATTTTAAATTTGTAAGAAATGAAGTCGCTCCTTTTATAACTTACCTTGACAACCTTTGTTTTAATAAAGGGGTTTTCCCTGTCCTGTTAAAACAATCTATTTTTACTCCACTACACATGTGTGGGAACAGTATGGAAGTTAATAACTATAGACCTATATGTGTTAAATATTATGTTGTATTATTATTATCTCGTTCCTAATTAGAAATCTGGTAATTATTTTATGAAACCTTCATAAAACGTCGAAAGACAAATTAAAACTGAAATGCAGAGTAGGTACCTATGTTACGTCTAATCCTATACCTTTAAACGAGCAATTCTTGTATGTATATATATATATATATATATATATATATATATATATATATATATAATTTAGTGTCCAGGGAGTTTCGGGGCCAATAAATCGATCTAGATAGGATTTATTTTTAGAAAATGTCTTTTTGTCCGTGTTTTCAGGCAATGAAAAACGGCTCTAATATAAGAAGGTAAAGTTTGACACTTTGTTATGCCTTGGTTCGCGTCCCGTCTTGGGCCGACTTTTATTTCCTTTTTTTTCAAGTTCCCTTCTTTTGTGAGAAAATCTATTATTTCGAGCCCTTTTTTTAGTATTCTAAAAATACGAAAATTTTAATTAACCTAATTGCACTCATGATTTTTTATTCAAATAACCAGTTTAGTTTTTTCTATTATGTCAATAAGATAAAAAAATATTATTCATGTAATTTGTATCTAAATATAATTTTAAAAAAACGAGCAAAGCTCGGTCATCCGGGTACTTTCTTTTTAAAGTGCTGGTTAAATTTAGGTTTATTATTGAGCGTGAGTTAATATTATTTTTTTTCATGCAAAGAAGCTTCTCTACATAGTATAAAACACAGAAACTTGCCGCCGTCTGTATGCTTAAATCTTTTAAACTGTTTTCATCAATAGACCAAATGATTTAAGATGAATTTTTGTATTATATATTATACATTCATATGTTGTTAATATCCAAAAACCACCCCTGCGAAGCCGAGGCGGACCGCTTGTATGTTTACTACTACTTCATATCTTCCTCTCTCTCTCGTCTCGCAAGAGGCGACAGAGGGAAACTGAGGTAGGGGATGGGCAGCAGAATCTTTCTGATAACAGCAATATAACAAAAAAAAACTGCGGTTACCAACCCGCTCGCCAAGCGTGGTTACTATGGCAATAATTCCCCAAAAGCTTTGTTTTTAGACCGTTTTTTGTAAGAAACGGCTCGCAGTCCCAGACGGCTCCACTATTCCTGGCGACAGTGGCGACCATGGTAACAGTGGGGGCAGGGCGTGCTAAGAATCTCCAGAGGGCGTTTGATTGCCACCTAATATGACTCGACCTGGCAACATATAAGGCATGCACGCTGAAGACTGACGAGAAGATCCTGGATTAGGAAGAAGAGAAAGACTAGTGGCACTGGAACATCATAGGATTTTCTGGGGTCCAAAGAGAGGGGAGGTTACCGAATGGTGAGAGGCACGCTTAACCTAAACGTTAAGTTGGAGAGGTCACGTCTAATGAAGCTAGCGCTACGTCTCCCTCTCATGCAAAGGCCCGAAAACTTGCAACTTGAGTTACAAAATCGTTTTCAGTGTCTAGAAGACTGCAATACAGTGGACTATATATATATATATATATATATATATATATATATATATATATATATATATATATACATATAACAGTGTGGACAGGAATGTGTTATGGCAAACACTGAACTCATATGGGTTGAGCGCTGGTTTGATACAGGCATTAAGGTCTCTTTATAGGGACTCTAGTGCTTGTGTCAGGATCAATGGGGTCTACTCGGACTGGTTTGGCATCCAAAAAGGTGTCAGACAGGGCTGTGTAGCTTCCCCTTGGCTGTTCAACCTATTTATGGACCGGTGTTTGCAAACTTTGAAAGATGAAGAATGTGGGTTAAGAATGGGCGAGTTAACCGTCAAATGCCTTTTGTATGCCGATGATCAAGTCATACTTGCGTCATCGGCGGCAGAGTTGCAGATGATGGTTACATTAATGAACTGGGAATTGAAAGAAAGGGGAATGAAAGTGAACGCAAGTAAGACGAAAGTGATGTTTTTTGAAAGAGAAGAAAGCAAAACGGTATGTGAAATAAGAATAGAAGGAGAGTTAATTGAGCAAGTGGATGAGTTTGTGTATTTGGGATGTGTATTTAGCAGGGATGGTAGATATGATAGGGAAATAGAACGACGAGTAAATGCAGGGAATAGAGTGAATGGGGCACTACACTCTATTTTGAAGAACCAGAATGTGTCAAAACAGGCACGTATGGTAATTCATAATGCTGTGTTAGTCCCTACTTTAATGTATGGTAGTGAAAGCTGGGTGTGGCAGAAGAAGCACGAAAGTAGAATAAATGCTGTAGAAATGCGGTCTTTAAGGAATATGCTAGGGTTTAATCTGAATGACAGGGTGAGAAATTGCGTGATAAGAGATAAATGTGGTATGCAAGATGATGTTGTGACCAGGATTAAGAAAGGAATGCTTCGGTGGTTTGGTCACGTAGAAAGAATGAATGAGGAAAGAGTGACAAAGCAAATTTATATGGCAGATGTGAATGGCCGAGTCGGAAAGGGACGCCCTAGAAAAAAGTTTATCGACCAAATTGGCGATATTTAGAAAATGGGCCACGTTAGAAGTACCCTTAACCGACGAGCATGTATGCGTAGATATATGGATGTAAAGGAGGCGAAAGAGGTATGTCAGGATCGTGCCAAATGGAAGTCCGTAGTCTCTGCCTACCCCTCTGGGTGACAGGCGTGAGTGTTTATGTATTATTTATGTATGTATATATACATATAACTAGTCTGGCCATAAATACTGTTACATAAAAACTTCTCTTTTTTTTCAACTTTTTAATTATTTTGATTTTGGAACGCGTTCATTATTTTTAAAAATTCTTTCGATTTCGAACCATTTCACATAGTTTTTCGTGTTCATTATGAAATTACAATATGGAATGGAGTTAAAACTACTTTTACGGATTTTACCGCGTTTTATTTATTTTATTTTTAATAGTGTTTTCCAGCACCCATAGTCACGGGGGACTGAGGTGACTGACGTCCAAATGTCAAAGTTAACCCGGAGTACCTCAAAATAAAATAAAATAAAACTTTAACATCGGGACGTCAGTCACCTCAGTCCCCCGTGACCATGGGTGCTGGAGAGAACCCAAAACTCATTATAGATTGGAGTGTTAAAGAAAATAGGACTGCAATGATCGCCTTGCACAAAGTAGGTATGGAGCCATCGGTCATATTCTAGACACTTCAAAAGCTTGGTATCGGTCGTATGTTCGTATATCATAATGTCAAAAAATACAACAACACTTCCTCTATCGAAGACCATAAAAGACCGGGGCGACCACGTGCTGTTAGAAATACAAGGGCTGTTAATGCTGTTAAAGCGAGAATTCGTCGAAATCCCATTATGAACCAAAAAATCTTATCGTGAGAAATGAAGATTTCCGCTAGGACTCTGTCGCATATTATAAAACAATACCTGAAGCTCGGTGCTTATCGTCGATATACAGAACATGCCCTAAATCAATGTTTACAATTGAAGAGAGTGGAGCGATCAAAATGCCTTCTGTCGCAATACGCAGGTAAATGGCACAGAAATATCCTCTTTACCGATGAAAAATTTTTAACGATTGAGGAGTACTACAATAAGCAAAATGATAAAGTGTACGCTCATAGTTTTAAAGAAGCTGCTCAAGTGGTCGGAAAGGTACAACGTGGTCATCATCCTGCGTCAGTGATGTTTTAGTGGGGCGTGTCTAATCAAGGCGTCATAAAGCTACATTTTTGTGAAAAAGGAGTGAAAACTTCAGCCAAAGTGTATCAAGAGACAGTCTTGGATCGTGTTTTGAAACCTATAAGCAATACATTTTTAAAAATGTACCTTGGACTTTCCAGCAGGACTCTGCACCTGGTCACACGGCACGAACTACCTAAGCCTGGCATGAAACTAACGTTCCGGACTTTATAAGAGCTTAAGACTGACCCTCATCTAGCCCAGACCTCAATCCTTTAGACTACAAATTAAGGTCAGTTTTAGAGGGAATGGCTTGCTCTAAACGACACGGCGACATTCAGTCTCTTAAAAAAAACTCTGGAGCAAGCAGTGGCGAAATTTCCCATGGAAACAGTGCTTAAATTCATAAATTCGTGGCCAGACAGATTAAAGGCCTGCATAAAGCCAAAGGTGGCCATTTTGAATAGAATTTTGTTTTTATTTTTTGGTTAGACTTTATTAAATATGTATATATAAGTTTTAGTAATATTACATTACTGCATTAAAAATGCATTTTCATTTGTAACAGAATTTGTGGTCGGACTAGGTATACAGCTCGTGGAAACTGTCCATGCCTCCCGCGTTTGTTGGGGAAAAATGGTACTCGAGTGGCAGCCTCTAACCGGTAGGCGTAGTGTAGGGATGACCCCCCCCACTAGACGTAGTGACGACCTGGTAAGACATGCAGGAAGTCTATGGATGCAGGTGGCTCAGGACCATGGATTGTGGCATTCCTGGGGAAGGCCTATGTTCAGCAGTGAACTTGTGAAGAGCTGTAACGATGATATTGTGATCATCACACGTAACCAACTTGCACGTTGCAAGGTGGTTACGTGCAACAATAACATAAGTTCATAATCACGACACAATAATTTTATGTTATTGAGTTCTTGCCTCTCAAACTCGTTCCTTTTATATGTGGCATTTATTGTTATTTGCTCGCTCGAAATCGTAACTTTAAAGGTCGCAGAAGCGGAAATTATGTATCTAAAAGACACTATGCTATTATTCTGTACCTAACTGTCCTATTTCTTCAATTTTTCAATGAATTAAGTGATTCTTCTATTTTAAGTAAGAAAGCCATAAAAGCAATTTATAACTATGTCCAAAGGGATCAGAGAAAATTTCAATTAATAATCTTACTAACTTTGATCTCTTAGTACATATGAGAACATTCAATTTTAGCCTTAAAGCAGCTTGTCCTTCAACTGTTATGATATTAAGGATAAAAATGGAGATTCATTGCCTTCAACTATTATGAAATGCCTGGTTCCCAGTTATAAGTTGCAGCGTGACTCTACCTCGTAGAAACTGACTGTTTAATATTTTTTCCATTCCTTGAATATTATACATTTAACTTTTCTTTCCAACGTAAATCACTCGACCTAAAGAGAATCAAGTGTGAATATTAAATAGTATCGACACAAAAGTATTTAAAGTAAAGTAGTGACATTCAAGATTTCACGTAAAGGAAAATTACTTTGAAAGAGCTATTCTGATGTCTTTTTTTTAACTTTAGTGGTATTATTCAAAAATTAAGTTAGATCTGTCTTTTTTCTCCAAAATGTCGCTTCCTAAAATCTGTAGGCCGGAGCCATGACCCCCTGCCCGAGCTTAATACAATCTTATAAATCGTATGCATTGTTTTGTTTTTAAGTTTGTGGTTTTAAAGCAAAATTATTACAGCACACCTATTCCCGAAAAACAAAAATTATAATTAACTGGCTGTATAGCTGTTAATACAAACCGATAAGAATAAGAACGAAATAAGTAATAAGCGATAGAAGTTTAATGGTTAAGGGTACTGAATATAAAACTTAAAGTCGTGTTTTCAAATCCGCCATTCGACTGTTTTCGTGAACCTCTCCTAACAATAAGCTAAGCTGGAGTGGTTAATTATAGGGTCCTGGACTAATTAATCAGGCGCTTTGATCACTATGTTACGATGCTACTATTGCATAGTACATATTCGTGGGCACGTACACTTGAAGTCAGCATAAAGCCACGTATTAATCAGTGACGTCGAAAAGGTCGAAAACCTTCCACTTTGGTTTGATTCCTTTGATGGGTTCATACTTAACTCTGACCGCCTAACTGCTGACAAGATCGGTAATTAATACTTGTATTTGCGTACACAGTAATTAATGCAACATTTTTGTAATACCACTTTTATACGTGGTAGAGCCATGCTGCAGTTATATTAGTAGTATAGTAGCACGAATGGGTCGGCTCAACTAGGGAAGGACCACGCTCTCACAGAATACCAGCGTAAAATTGTAGCTTAATGCAGCTGTTTTTCGTATGGTGAGTGTAGAGAACCGGAGAACCTTTTTACTGGAAACGAGGCATTCCATCTTAGTCCTCACGGGTGACAACGCATCAACATTTTGATTCGTAACCGAGAAAAATTAAATTTATAATTATAAAGCCCGATACAGAGAGAATTCATACACTTATATTGCAGCGATTCTGTACCATGACAGCGGTGGAATAATCAGTGTCCAAGATCTTTGCACATGCCGCAATCGTCGACCTAGTCTTGATGTATTGTAATGTTACAAAAAATTGCAACTTATCGAAAAAAGCTATTTAGTATAAAATATATATATGTATATATATATATATATATGTATATATATATATATATATATATATATATATATATATATATATATATATATATAGATCAACTAATGAGAATAAAATAATCGAAGACGAATTATTTTATCAATTATTTGTTTTCAATTAAATAGACTTAGACTTAGTTACATTACCTAAAAAGGTAGAGTAGAGTGTACTTAATCACCACTATTTTTTCATGTTGAACATTATTCAGATCAACAATTATCGGAGCTATACATTCTAAGGCATGGCACACCAGATATTTTGGCTTCTTATGTTTCTCGGTTTTCATAAGGTTGTCACAAGATATATATATATATATATATATATATATATATATATATATATATATATATATATATGTATATATATATACATATACATATATATATACATATATATATATACATATACATACATATATATATATATGTATATATATATATATAATATTACCGTATGCGAAATTGGAATAAATTAAATTGTACCTATTTATTGCTGTTAAATCAACTTCACGTTTTTTTTAAATTATGCATGTCCTGTAAGTAATTTAGCACTTAGTTATAAGTACATAATTTTCACATTTCCAAAAACAAGCAATAGTCGTTAGTAATTTGGAAGGGGGTGGCGATACATGACAGTATGGAAAGCTTCGGGAAAGTACTTATAATAAAGCAATTCCCGTACTCCGAAAGCTCCGAACAACCAGAGGTAAAAGGTGGATGGAAGGATATATATTTAACTAAGTATCTGACCCTTTTTACTGGAAACGAGGCATTCCATCTTAGTCCTCACGGGTGACAACGCGTCTGCATTTTGATTCGTAATCAAGAACAGATGTAGATGTCTATGGCCATAGCAACCATTTACCATCAGATGGACTGTGTGCTTGTTTGTAACCCTATTCTATAAAAAAAATCTTTTACAAAGGACGGACTTAACACCTTATGTCATTCTCTACCAGTCAACCCTGAAAGTAATAGAATAAAACAAAAATATTGGCAAGTGCAAATTAAGTGCAATTATTTTGATCATTTTCCCAGCACCAAAACTGGCTCATATAGCCAAGGATCTTTAATTTAAATATACGAACAGTCAAAAGTGACAACTTTCTATCAAATATTGGTTAAAGGGGCTTAATTTTATGAAATCTGAAACAAATTTTGGTAACTTGGACTACACCACGTAAAATAATAGTAATTACACGTAAAACACTTTTCGCCCTTCCTCATTTGCCACTACTCTACTAAGTACTAAGTGGTGGTGCTGGGATTGGTGGTGAAAGAATTAGTGCGCGCAATTGAGGGAGGGCGGGAGGTGCTCTTCAAACTAGGTAAGACGAAGATATGTGCGAAGTAATTCTTAACAACTTTCGTATAATGGATTTACGCAAAGTGACGCCTGATTCTATTAATTATTCTATAATTATGTTTCTGAACCCTATACGGACGTCTGAATAATCGGAAATTTTCCTAAATCTTATCTACGTAGTAACCCTTTTGCTTTCCCGTGCATTAATTACATGTATTTGCCTTACTGATGTATGTGAAAATTTAATTTTAATTTCATGGCCATGATCTAGTATTTTAACTAAGAACATCACAGGTCATAATCAGAGCGTGTTGTTTGAAAGTTTACAAGCTGTAATTTTATTTAACGGTAAATTAGCGCTAAACGTATTGATAATTAAAACGCTACATCAATTATTACGCTAAGTTTGCACGCATGTCAGCTGCAAATGTTTGTATCTAGTACGCCTCGTCGAAGTTCTGATGTGGAACATGACCACAAGTTATTGGTTTCGCTCCGATTTTCGAAAATCGAGTTTTCATCAGATCTCGACGTTTTGAGATCCCAGGAATCCATTCTGACTAACTTCACGAGGACGTCCGTACGGATGTATGTGTGCGTGTGTGTGTGTGTGTGTGTGTGTGTGTGTGTGTGTGTGTGTGTGTGTGTGCGTGCGTGCGTGCGTGCCGTGTGTGTGTGTGTGTGTGTGTGTGTGTGTGTGTGTGTGTGTGTGTAAGTATGTAAGCCTTTCATAACTTTTGAACGTCTTGATCGATTAGGATGCGATTAGCGGTGTTCTAAAGATCACAATGTGGAATAGATTTGGTGATAATATGAACTGATTCGGACGATTTTTGTTTTTTGTAATAAGTTTTAAACGGCTTTACTTATCGATTTCAAAGACTAATCAGCTCTTACCCTCAAAAAATGACGTCGAATGCCATTTGGAAAATAAAAATCGGTTCATTCGTTCGTGAGATATGGAAGGAGAAAGAATTTGAAAAAAAACTTTTTTTAACATACCTTCGAGATTTTGCAACATAATTTGGTAAATTTGGAGCGCGTACTACTATAGACTGTGCCACAGCTCCCTGCGCCTTCCACTCTGGGTGTTCAAATAATATTACATAATAGGTAAGTTTTATACAAAAAATTTTGCAGACAATATTTAAAATCTTTACAAGCAAAAGTTAGAATTAAAACATGCAGGTAGATAGATAGATAAACCAAAATAGAAATAAATGCAAGATTACCACAAGGTGTGTTTGGTGTATGGTATAATTATAATCATGAAGCGTAGTTGCATGAGGGATAGTATGTTTGTAAGATTGGTGGGGTGTGTTTTGAGTATTAGAATGGGTGGGTTATGTAAAACTGTTAATAATAAATAAATAATGTTACGATTTTGTGTATAGTAAAGTTACAGCCTATATACGTCCCACTGCTGGGCACGGGCCTCCCCTCATTTCTGAGAGGTTTAAGGGCAACAATGTGATCGCTGCGCTGCCCCAATGCGGTGGCGAACTTCACATGTCTTCGAAATATATTTTTCCTTATCCCTCAGACATGCAGGTTTCTTCAGGATGTTTTGCTTCACCACTTTTCATTAGTGCATTCCGTCGCGCGTTTCATTGGTGCCGGCAGGGATCGAACCCGGGTTACTCGCGTTTTTTTTATATTTACCGACTCATCACGGATTTTGATTTTGTGTATATATGTATATATTTATTAATAGATTTGTGTTTGTGCATACTATGTGTGTTAGTAAATATAGTTTTATTTTCATTATAAATGATTAGTAGATGTCGTCAACAATTTGTCTATAAAATACTGTTTAAGCTGGTATTTAATATTTTTTACAGTTTGTTTATTTTTATTGGTTTTGGAATTTGGTTCAAAAGAGCGGGAACTTGATATTGTAACCTAAATTTTTCAAACATATTTTTATATTTTATTTAGCTAAAATTTTCAAGCAGTAGTTGGTATTTCACTTTGTCGTGTATTGCCAGTATTTTGAAATGATGAAAAAGACCATAAGGATTTTTTTTATATTTATCTTTGATTTTGAGAGGAGTAATACATTTAAGGATGCGCAATTGTAGCTCGTATCTTTTTTCAAGGTGGGTTTTATACGTTTTTATGTGTCCATAGCTGCTTAACCCACACGAAACTGTTGATTCGCCGAGTGCTTTATATAGTAACAGTAGCATCTGGTAAGATACTTTACGCTTGATGAGGTGAAATTTTGCTAGCTTATCACGTACATATTCAATGTGATCAGTCTATTTCATACGGTCATCGATTATTAAACCTAAATACCTACAATTTTCTACTTCTTCAATCTGGGGACATTCACAGCTGTCATTTTGGATTGAACTTTGGATATTATGAAGACATGTATGCTTATGTGATATAAGAGTAATGTTAAGTTTTAATCTTTTTTGACTCGGGCTAACGTACATTATTTTAGTTTTATTCGAATTAAGTACAAGACCTGCGTCATGTGACCACTGCATGAGCCTCGTAAAGTCCTCCTGTAACAGTTTTACCGCCTCATCTTTGTTATGGTGGGCTACTATCAAACAGGTATCGTAGGCAAATTGGAAAATTTTTGACTTGTTAACCACTTTGTTGATATTATTCTCATAAGTGATGTAGTGTAGCGGTCCTAATACAGAACCTTGTGCTGTTCCTTCACTCACCAAAACTTTATTACTTAAAGCATACCTCAACATAGTAAGAACGATTTTTGAGATGAGTCTGATGAGTCCCTACACCAGTCAAGCATCGGCCCTCTAATTCCACAGTCATCTAGTCACTTTAGCAGTACATTACGTGTAATATCCTGCTATAGTCGATAAATAACAGCAATACATGTTTTCTCTCATTAAGATTTTCTTATAGGTTATTAGTAAATAGGGAAAGTAGTTGCGTTGTGCTTAAAAGTTGTAAATTTGTCTAGCTGTGTATTTTTCTATAATCTTATATATTGTTGGCAATATAGTCATAGGACAGTAATTATCGTAATCCTGTTTGCTTCACCTTTTGTATATAGGTCTCACGATTTCAGTTTTCAATTCTTCAGGATATTTATTAGTATTTATGCAGACTTTGACCAATTTTGCAATTGCCGGACCAATATCTTCTCAAATTCGTTTTACATCTATCGTCCGAATTCTGCTATGATCCGGAGCTTTGATAACGTTTATTGTTTTTATAATTTTAAGGATCTCTTTGGGAGTCGATTTTTAAAAATTCATTCCAAAGTTAACAGGTAGTATGTACTATATTTTATCTAAAATGTTATTTTTACATAAAGGTATTATGTTTTGAAAGCCACTACGAAATTTACTCGCAAATTTATTTGCAATTATATTTTTATTTTTGTTGGTGCCTCCAAACGCATTTAAAAGTACTGTATCTACTGTCTTACGCACCCAACCTGTAATTCTGTTAAAAATAAACCAGAGTTTTTTTTTAATTATCTTTATATTTATTTATTTCATTGTAAATGTATTTATGTTTGCAGGATCTAATTAATTTATTTGCATTGTTTCGCGCTTTATTATATTGTTTTTAAAAAATTTTATTATATTGTTTTTAAAATTTGAAAAGTGTCGTCTTATAAAGGCAAATTTGCTTGTTAACCCAGCCATTCATCCAAAAATTCAAAGCCCAATCAGCGAACAATCTATGGTCAAAAACTTTGAGCTCTTGGGTCAGTTGGATCATGTACGGGTGTAGGCCTTAGTTCCGACGCAAAATTCGCCAATTTGAAGTCTGCGAAAGGCCGAGTTCCTGTGCACGTCGAGGAATCGACTTCCTCGGATTCTGCTATACACTTTCAGGAACCGCCACGAAATTTCTCTTCTTGCATTCCATCAACGTACGGCTGATTATTTACCGAACCGGTCGTTTTAAATTTCTACCCGCCACCACGTCTTCCGTACAATGGGCGCAAAACGCGCACCGTTTGCACTAACGAAAACGCTTTGTGATAAAAAAAAAATATCATTTGAACTTCTGTTCAATGGTGTAATTTGCCGGTGTTTTAGCATAAGTAGCTGAATAATAGATTTGATAGATATCGCTAAAAAAATGGCCGCCATGGGACGCCAAAATCTACCCGTGCCAATTGAAAAACACATAAAAATGGAACTAACGAAAAATGATGTACAAAAATAGAAATGAAATTCGTAGAAAAGTTAGTTGTCGGTGACTGTCCATTTTATTTATTGTCAGAGATTTAAATCTTTCATGTACATATTTTATATAAATGAAATTTTAATGTAGGAATTGAACAATGCATTGCGAATGGTAAAAGTAAAATAATTTTTGTCGGAATTGATGGTAGTATGAAATTACTCAAACAAGATCTACTTGCATCTTTTACATCTTCCACTTTTCCTTCTTCATACTGGGCAAAAGCACTACAAATAGGACGGCAATGTTGTTTAAGTGATTTTGTTTTAGACATAGACGATAATGCGACTGATAAGAGTTATTACTTAAGAGGAGATGTAAAATCTTCTTACAGAGCAACTGTAACATAAAATGAGCGTAGCTGTTGATAATAATAGTAGCAAAGAAAACTTCTTAAGAAAAAATTAAACCGCCGATAAAATGGTTTATCACTTTTTGACTTTCAGTTTCATCGGCCGTTTAATTTTTTCTTGTGACCGTGTGCTGCATCCATCCATCTCCTGATTCAGTTTTCCTTTGTCGCCTATAAGAACATCCTTGGAATGATATGGGACAGTGGACTCTTGAACTCCTACTACGCGGTTAATATATTTTATTTATTTATTTATAAATTGTTGTTTCGCGAAAAAAGTTTTTGTTTGAACAATTTTAATGAAATTTACAACAACACAATCTAGCTAGTTCTTATTTCTGTGAAAATTCGTTATGACAGTAGAATTCTTTTACGAAGCGTGAATATCATTTAATCAAAGACAGCCCCAGCCTTGAATGTGCTAAATAACAAAGCATTTCAGTGCTGCTATATTTGCCCCGATTCTGTAGTGCAGCGAGAATGGAAGAGTCTTCTCTCAATACGCTTGAATAAAAATACCCATAACGTCGAATCAAGAAATAAAATTATCTCTATCAATATCCTTATCATCTAACAGATTTTCAGTAATAATATGATCGAGATACTTAGAGTGTGCAACACGTTTTCATTTAATTCCATTATTCAATAACAGAGGTGACCACGTTATGGAGTTGTTTATTTGGACACTTTAGCAACATAAATTCCGATTTTCTGATTTGAGATGATGATGATGATAATGACACAACTAACACAGACACATACACATACACCTCATAGACCCATAACGAATATCTTAATCAATGGACTCAGCATTCCCACTTATGCTATCTTTTTGCAAACCGACTTGCATGCGGCTGAGTTCACCAATCAGCGGATCAATGTAGAAATTAAACAATCTCGGAGAAGTTAGTACTCTCTGCCTTCCATCACAATTCAAACTATATCCATCCAAGTAAATATTTGCCCGTTCTACTAGATTTTTGGTTCATCTACCAGTATTTATTAATAAAATCGATTAACCTGTTTGCAAGAAAGCGTTTAGTTTTTTAAACGTTACACCCAGGATACATAAATTTCACAAGGACAAACATACAGACCCGTAACAATTATTTATAAGCCATACAAATACTTTTTCCGTGTGGGATTCGAACCTCAGCGTGAGTGAAACTGAATGTTTAGCCAGTGCGCCACGGAGAACTCAAATCAGTGAACATACATAAAAAATATACGCCTTAAGACGGTTCCCCTAGCGAGAAACCTTGAACGTTCGGTGCCATACAATCCACGCGCTCTCGCTACAATGTATCGCGTAAAAATACGCCGGAATATTTGGAATTAATTAAATTAAAAAAGATAAGCGTACCTAATAAATTAAATAAAACGTGTGGAATATAGATTTTTAAATTATCTATCCATTAGGCTGATTTTACTCTCACGCCGATCGTCGGCGCTGATCGTCAGCGCGTAGCTTGTCAGCGCTGACCTGTCAGCTCGAGTCGTTTTAGTCTCACGCCGATTACTGCCAGGTACAGTCACGATGTCGGTTGTAATCAGCTCGAGTCGTTTTAGCCTCACGCCGATTACTGCCAGGTACAGTCACGATGTCGGTTGTAAAAATTATTGCTGCGTATTATTTATGGAAAAAAGACAACCTAAAAGAATGCAATATGTTCATCCGTTTCTTGCTCAGAGATTACTTAGTGGAACATTTATCTCATTATATGGAGAGTTGAGCTCTGATGAATACAAATTCTTTAACTACTTTCGCATGTCATCAAAAAGTTTCGACGAGCTTCTAGTGAAGTTACAGGATAAGCTATGCCGTAACAGCTTACGGCGTGCACCCATACCACCGATTGAACGTTTGGCTGTTACTTTAAGGTAAGCTTCAAACAAAACAAGCTAGATAAGATTAGAAATTAAGAAATATTGATTCTACTTTTCATCTCTATTACGACGAAAATGAATAAAATATTTTTGTATTTATTTAAGTACCTCGCTGTGTTTGTATTTTGAGACTGGAATATTTACTTGTAAAAGGTGTGTAAGTTTGGTAAATAAATTAGCAAAATAATGAAAGTATGTAATCATTTTATATTATTTATTAATTATCATAATTGTATACATTATTAAATTAACAAAAATTTTAAAAATAGTCATATTTATTTATTGATGTTCATTATCATCACACACAGAATTATTGGTTGTCTGATATCCTGTTTGTGTCTGATACCCTGCCATTTGTGTTTGATACCCTGCCGTTTCGGTCTGATAGTCGTTTGGTGTCTGCAATGTACTCGTATGGGGCCTATATTCATCAGGAGAAGTGACATTTTTTATTGACGTTAATATACTGCTAGGTGTTTGGTACATATTTTGAATATCCTTAGCTACTTTTAAGACTCTTGTACGAAACTCCAACTTTTGATAAAGATCAAAACTATTCAAAATTGGGCCCAACGAAGAAAAGAAAGCCAGGTCATCACTACTGAGGTCAGGGGTCTGTTTGCTTAACAAAACTAACAATTCTTTTTCAAATTGTGAAGTTTGTTGCGGAGATTGGCGCTGTGTATTTTTTCGCTTTTGTGACCATGTCCTTTGCGTTACTGTAGTATTATCATTGACATGCTGCGTGACAGTTCTTCTGTCTGTAAGAGCGGTTTCTTCAGTAGCATTAATTTGCTCTCCGTATTCCTGCGTAACAGAAGCAGCATTATCCAGTTCCTGCAACGACTCTTCAACTACGTTTTCGTCATTTACTTGATCCAAAAACCTTAATTCTTCGAAAAACATATATTTCGAGATTTTAGCGCTACTTCCAGAAGGCGTATTTTTCATACGTGTCTTCGTTCGGAAATAGGCATCTCTCGCCGTTTTCCACCGCTGCTGGATAAGTTTGTCTAAAACAATAACAATATTTTATTTTACAGATTTTTGGCTACGGGTCAGTCCTATACGGATCTACAATATTCATTCAGGATCGGAAGATCCACCATCAGTCTAATCGTGAATGAGGTTTGTTCAGCCATTTGGGAAGTACTACGCGATGAATGTTTGCCAACAAGGAGCACTGAAATGTGGCAAGAAACGAATGCAGGATTTCTTCAAAATGCTAACTTTCCCAATTGTATTGGGGCGATTGATGGTAAACATATAAGAATTATTAATCCTGTAGGAGGGGGATCCATGTTTTACAATTATAAGCACTTTTTCTCCATAGTTCTCCTAGCAATATGTGATGCAAATTAATGCTACACTTACGTAAACATTGGAGCTTATGGAAAAGATTTGGACTCCTCCATTTTTAAAGACAGTGCATTGTTCCGAAGCTTAGAAAACAACACGTTAAATATGCCTGGACCCAAACCTCTGCCCGGCACAGATGTACCTGTTCAACATGTGATTGTTGGCGATGGTGCTTTTGGCATATCTAAGTACGTAATGAAACCGTATGCCCGTAGTAACATGAATCGTAAAAAAAGATATTTAAATATCGATTAAGTCGTGCAAGAAGATACATTGAATCCACATTTGGCATTATGTCAAATAAATTTAGAGTATTTCATACTCCCATGAGTGTCAGTTTGCCAGTTGCAAAAAATATTGTAAAGGCATGTTGCATTTTGCATAATTTTATAAGAGTGCGAGACGGTTTCATAGTTGAAGATATGCTTACACTTGAAGGCATGGTTGATGTGCAACACAATATTCGTAATAACAGATTAGGGAACGCGTTGCGAGAACATTTTGCTGAATACTTTCTGACGCCAACAGGCAGTGTGCCCTGGCAAGACAGATATATATTTTAGATACCTACCGATGTATATACATATATATCACAATATATTGGATAAATCACTCCATACAAAATTTTCAATACGTACTGCTATAATAGCCTACGCCTTCGAGTTTTTCAATAAAATCAGACTTACCCAAAATGTCTTTTTCATTTTGTGGTACATCTCCAAATAATGCAACCACAATATCACCCCAAGCCTTTATTCGCGCATCTTTGTTTTTATAAAACTGGTCCGAAGCATCCCATAAACATCTTTTCAATCTTACTTCATCGATTACACGGCGAGTGTCTATATCTCGATTTTGCGACATGACAGTACTCGTCGGTGCGTGCGTTCGGCGTGACAATGCAACGCTCACTGCTTTGTGCAGGCGCGTCAGCGCTCAGCGCTCAGTGGCGCCGACGGTAGATGCGTACGGTCGCGCGCGGCTCGGCGCCGACGCATGTCAGAGCTGAGGCATCAGCGTGACTTAGGAACGTTTCCTTTAATTACATACATTTTGATACATATTGATCTGTCAGCGCCGACGATCAGCGTGCGGTCAGCGTGAGTCTAAGACCAGCCTTAGTGTAATCCTCAAATGATTAGAGCATTTCCTTTAGCAACAGATGCATGTAATCAATAATTTTAGTCATTTTTTAAAAGTAGATTTGAAATGTATTCATAACACATATAAAGAAATTAGAACGTGGAATGTGATGATAAGATATCGAACATTAATAACGTGCTTTTAGATGTAGCTTATTTCTCATAACTAATGAGACAATAGTCTCTGAAAAACGCACTTTTGCAAGGTATTGGTCAGGGTACCACCTTAAATCGCTTATAACCTATATTTAAATCTTTAGTAGAAGTTTTATTAAAGCATTTCTTTTATTTTTTCTTTAATGATGATTGATGTTTGTGTTGTTATATAATTTTATCGCCGTGAAGTATGGATTTCAATTGAATATTTTATTAGAGATTGGTAAGTAAGGCAATGTAAGGTATTGATAAGTCCTTATGTTGTGTGAAATATGGTATGAAATTTCGTTTATTGTTTATTGGTCTGCCACAATGTAGTCAGAAAAAAATATTGCAATTCATTTGTTGAAATATCCTTTTACTGAGTTATTGTTGTCAATTCTGAGTGAGAGCAGTTCTAAATTATTCAGATGTCTTTCGAAATCAAAGATATGATAGTAATTGCATTTACATAAAGATAGAAAATGACGATGTATCGTACCTACTTATAATAACATATTGTGTGCAATGATGGTCAGGCAAAATATTGCTTTCCGGTGCACGTACATTAAAATTAATGTGATTAAGCCATTCACCCTGACCCAAATCTTTGTAGTTCATATATTACATTATAAATAATATATTTTTACTTACATAAATTTGTTTACGATTTTCTGATATAAAACATGTGACTGGATCAAACACCTTGCCGGATTATTTGAATTTATTTGTGATGTAATAGTTTCTGTATATCTGACACTAAATATGTCATATATCATATATAAAAACTTTTGTGTTACCATCCTACGATTTCTAAATGATAGGTCCACACTGCACCTTTATTATGGTTGTAGCGCGAGTGGGTCGGCTGGGGAAGTATCAAATAAAATAATAACAAATTTCTGCTGTAGTATGTATGGTCAGTGTAGAGAACCGAAGGCCTTTTTTACTGGAAACGAGACAAAGCATCTTAGCCTTCTGAGGTGAAAACGTATACGAATTGTGATTTTTAATTAAGGATAGATATAGATGTCTATGAACATTCATTATAGGATATCAAATCGGTGAATCAGCGCTACCCTGTATCATCCGGTGATTGTCATAAGAGACAGAGAGAAACTGAAAAAAAAATGTAACCAGCCTACCAAAGCATGGCAGATATGGCATATATTCCCTAAGAGTATGGTATGGTGAGACTTTTGTTTAATAGTAGATCTTGATAGGATATTATGACGTTGATTATTATTATTTTACAAGTTCGTAAATAATTACCTTTCATAGATAGTAAGACTCTTCTGCATAGAAATCCGTCTGTCCTACGTACCAATTATTACGGCAAGCTCGCATTCGGCAATTACGGCAGCTTTCAAAGCAAGCTGACACTTTTAAGACCGCAATTTAATTCTGGAAATTACAATCATTTTCCGAATTATAAGAAAATGGCTGAAAAATTCAACAAAACTGCGATTAATTTCAGTTATGTAAAAAAGCTGGATATTTTGATTCAATCTTTTCAAGACAGATTTTCGGAGTTTAAAAAAGTGAAACCTCTGTTGGACATATTCAGCAATCCTTTCACGATTTCAGTTGAAAATGCGCCAGAGTCAATGCAGTTAGAAACTATCGACATTCAAAACGACCAAGATTTACGCAACAAATTCAACGAAGGAGACTTGCTGAACTTTTACCACTGCATTGACAAAAATACGTTCAAAGAGTTGCGCATAAACGCTCTGAAATGTATCAGCTTATTCGGTTCTACCTATATATGTGAACAAACCTTTTCAATACTAAATAATAATAAAACAAAAAATCGAAACCGCCTTGCAAATGAAAGTTTGGAAGCAGTTTTACGTGTTGCTACAAGTAAATTTGAGCCAAATATAAAAAAGATTGTAAGCACTGCAGTGCCACGCTTCCAATTAATAAATTCTTTTTCAATTTGAATACATTATTATCAATTCTTCATTGTCTTTAATTACCTATACTTCTGGCGGCCCGCCATCAGTCATAATTTGCCCGAGTGGCGCCTAGTCTTAATATGTCTGTGCATCACTGCGGTTAACCTTTCGTTAGCATCGTAAAGGGAGCGGAGTAAATGAAAGTCATAAATATCTTTATTTCAACAAAAGATTCAATCAAATGGTGTGATATTGCGCAGATGTAAATTAGCGAATTGATAAGATAGTAAAAGAAAAAAATTCATAAACAGATTTTTATTGTTTATAAATCTTGTCTACGTTGAGCTACAAATATTGCCGAAAAAATTATATTAGGTTACGGAGGAGATAGATTTCAAAGAATCGTTTTCTTACGCCATGGGAGCTCCGCTCCAATTATGATTTCGTCATGGATGGGTCATCTCGACCGAACGTGACTAGGCGATGTCTGAAAAGTCCATGGTATTTTTTTAGGAAAAGTGTGACAAACGCACACACAGTCCACCCGGTGGTAAGTACTTGCTGCGGTCCATAGACATATACGACATTCTTTTTTTTTTATAGAAGAGGGGGCAAACGAGCATGCGGCTCACCTGATGTTAAGTGACTACCGCCGCCCATGATCAACCGCAACACCAGGAGAACTGCGGGTGCGTTGCCGGCCCTTTAGAAAGGAGTAAGCTCTTTTCTTGAAGGTCCCCAGGTCGTATCGGTCCGGAAAAATCGCCTGTGGTAAACTATTCCACAGAGAGGTTGTACGTGGAAGAAAGCTCCTTGTGAAACGTACAGTGGTGGACCGCCAAGCATCCAGATGGTGTGGATGGTATCGGGACGTTTGCCGTGTAGTGCGTTCACGAAATTTGGCGGCTGGGATTAATCCGAACAATTCCTCAGAGCACTCCCCGTGATAGATGCGATAAAATACGCAAAGAGATGCAACATCTCTTCGCAGCGCCAGTGAATCGAGCCGATCGGAAAGCACTCGGTCGTCGACGATTCGAGCCGCTCTGCGCTGGATGCGGTCAAGTGGAAGGAGCTGGTACTGGGGAGCCCCAGCCCAGAAATGGGAACAGTATTCCATGTGCGGCCGAACCTGCGCCTTGTAAAGTTGCAGGCGGTGTGCCGGCATGAAATACTGTCCCGCTCTGCTGAGCACGCCAAGCTTTTTAGAGGCCAATTTGGCCTTACCTTCCAAGTGACCACGAAACTGCACGTCACTCGATATGTCGACGCCGAGGATTCTGATACTGGCTGAGGCAACAAGGGGAGTGCCTTGAAACTGAGGGGATACGACAAAGGGGTTCTTTTTAGCGGTTAACGCGCAAACTTGTGTCTTCTGGGGGTTAAACTGGACTAGATTTAGTCGTCCCCAATCCGAGACTCTGTTCAGCAAAGACTCGACTTCAGACACAAGTTTGTCCCGGCACTCGGAGACGTTTTCCCGAGAAATATTGGCTCGGCCGGTGTAAAGAGCATCACCAGTGCTGTCATCCGCATAGCAATGAATGTTACGGGTATGCAACATATCATTGATATGCAGAAGAAACAGCGTTGGCGATAGCACGCAGCCCTGTGGAACACCAGCATTAATAGGCTTGCAATCGGAGCTTGCACCGTCTACAACGACCTTGATGCTCCGATCTGCAAGAAAGCTGGTGATCCAATCGCACAATTTCTTGGGAAGCCCATAGGAAGGGAGCTTCGAAAGAAGCGCTTTGTGCCAAACCCGATCGAAGGCCTTCGCAATGTCCAAACTAACGGCCAATGCCTCCCCCTTGAACTCTACTGCCTCCGCCCATCTGTGAGTGAGGTAGACCAGAAGATCACCAGCCTACCGACCACGGCGAAAACCGTATTGGCGGTCACTAATCAGCTGGTGATCCTCAAGGTACCTCATGAGCTGGCAGTTTACAATGGACTCCATTGTTTTGGAGAATAAGGAGGTGATGGCGATTGGCCGGTAGTTGGACGGGTTTGAGCGGTCGCCTTTTTTAGGGATCGGATGGACGAAAGCCGTCTTCCATGATTTTGGGACTACGCCTAGGGAGTAGGAGTACCGGAAAAGACGCGTTAAAACCAGTGCCAACTCTGGAGCACACGTCCTCAGCACAATTGGGGGGATTCCGTCAGGCCCACTCGACTTGTGGATGTCCAGGGAGAGGAGTGCTTTGCGAACCGAGCGCTGTGTGAACTGCACTTCCGGCATGAAGCACTCACACCGCGGGATGGTCGACGGTGTACTCCCCCCGTCATCGAGAGTCAAGTTAGACGCAAAGAAAGAGCCTAGAAGATCGGCTTTCTCCTTTGCAGTATGGGCCAGTGAGTCGTCCTCCCTGTGCAGAGATGGAAGAGATGGCTGACAGAAATTCCCCTGGACAGCCTTGGCGAGAGACCAGAATGCACGGGTTCCAGAAGGAAGGCGAACTAGTTTCTCGCCAATTCTGCCTATGTGCTCTGACTTTGCCTTGGCAATGACTCTTTTGAAGGACCTAGAGGCGAAATTATACTTCTTTTTTAGAGCGCTGGTGTTTACATCCCGGGACGCTGATGCATCAACCCAGGCTTGGTAGCACTCCTGCTTATAGCATGATGCTATTTTACAGGAGCGACCAAACGATGGCTGAGATTTGCCTCCAATGGGCACCACAGAGGAAGGAATAAAAAGTTCCATACCCTGAAGTACCACATCAGTAACAGAATCCGCAACAACGTTGGGATCATCCGGCGAGAAGCAAACCCGCCCCCAAGGGTAGGATGCAAAGAAAGACCGCATCCCATCCCAATCGGCTGACCTATAGTGCCAAACACGGCGGCAGCCTGCAGAATGCAACCGCGATTTCAGTGTGAGTGGCACAACACTCCGGACCAGACAATGGTCCGAAGAGCCTAAAGGGGCGTCGACGGAAATCTGATATCCGTCCGGGTGAGAGGTCAGCAGAAGGTCCAACAGGGAAGTTGCATGATCCTCCACATCTGGAATCCGCGTAGGCGAAGTAACCAGTTGTGTCAGACCATATGCCAAGGCAAAATCATGAACAGATCTCCCCGCATGATCGGTTAAACGTGAACCAAGCCATTCGGCGTGATGGGCGTTAAAGTCGCCGAGAATCACGATCTCTGCGGAGGGGATCTGCTGTAGCAACGAATCTGCAGCCATTTGGACGTGGTCGAAGAGTCGGTCTGTTTCGGCATTACCGCTATGGGACCTATAGAGGCACCCGTGGACGCGCGGATGGTCGTCGCTGTCTACGTGTAGCCAAAGGATGGACCGGTCCGAACCTTCAAGTCTGCCGAGGCGTCGAGAACAGATGTCCTCTCTGACGTAAACGCAAACTCCAGCCCGAGGCACAAAGGAGTGTTCCAGTTTGTACCCCGGGTAGGAGAGATACGAGACATCAGCCGGAGAGGACACCTGCGTCTCGGTCAGAAAGAGCAGAGCCTGCCTAACCGTCTCGAGATGGTAGTGGACGGCGTTTAGGTTAGAGTGAAGTCCCCTGATATTGCAGAAATTCACGGACAGCGTGGCAGGGGTCGCCTTGGTCTTGTTGCTCCGTTTGCCCCGAGCAGTTGTAGTCTTGAGCGGAATTTTGCCCCCCCCCCCCCCCCCGGAATACGCGGGGCAGCCTGAGCACCCACGCTCAGAAGTGGAGACACATGGTCGTGAATGCTCAGCGAGGGATTCTCCAGGGGTGCTGGTACCCTCCTGGGGTAGTCTATCATTATTTAATTCCGCTACCATGTTGATGGGGGGGGGGGGGGATTTGGGCCTCCGGCCACCTGCACTCACCAGACGAAACGCGGAAGCAGAGCTTCCACTTCACGCCGGTATTCTGTGAGGTCGTGGTACCACCCCGGTTAGAGCCGGCCCATACGTGCAACAGCAAAGCTGTTGATTCGTAATCGACATTCGTCGATTACGAATCAAAATGCAGATGTATTGTCACCCGTGAGGACTAAGACGGAATGCCTCGTTTCCAGTAAAAATGGTCTCCAGTTCTCTACATTCACCATACGAAACACAGCAACGTTAGGCTGCTATTTTACTCTGGTATTCTGTGAGAACGTAGTCTTTCTCCGGCCAAGCAGACCCATTCATGCTACAACCATAATAGCTGCAGCATTGCTCTACCACGTATAAATTTTACAAATAATATGTGGCTCTTTCTAAAGCAAGATACTGTGCAAAATGATATCATGTAGTTTTTGAATTATTATCCATAAATGTTTTTAACAGTTACCTTAGTTTGTGATAGTAAAGGAAATACGAACTACGCGTTATAGACTCTAACGGAAAGTGCATAGCAAACTACGTAAAATTGGGCATGAAGTCAATAAAATAACCCTACCAAGTTTTTTTTTTAATTTGATAAAATTGTCTTTCATTGACTTGTTTGACAATCTATACGTGATCACACGTAAAAAAAATCCCTCTCCCAAACTCTAGACTCAAGGCTATATTGTTCTGTCGCTTGACTGTTTTCTTAAACATGTCATTATTTTTAATATTAAGCTAGTAAATAAATTACCCATGTATTCGTTAAAATAAACTGTGTATGTACATGAAAAATGTGTACAGCCTTATTGGCATATCTAGCAATTCATCTATTTTATTTTTATTTTTTTTTTCATAGGAAAAGGGGGACAAACGAGCACATAGTCCACCTGATGATAAGTGGTTGATGTGGCACATAGACATCTACATCTATCCTCGTTTGCGAATCAAAATGCAGATGCGTTTTCAACCTTGAGGACTAAGATGGAATGCCTCTTTTCCAGTAAAAAGAATCTCCGGTTCTATACACTCACCATACAAAACACAGCAGCATTAAGCTGCTATTTGACGCTGGTATTCTGTGAGAGCGTGGTCCTTCCCCGGTTGAGCCGACCCATTCTTGATACAACTTATTTTTTTTATAGGATAGGGTGACAAACGAGCACACAGTCCACCTGATGGTAAGTGGTTGCTGTGGCCCATAGACATCTACATCTATCCTCGATTACGAATCAAAATGCAGATGCGTTGTCACCCGTGAGGACTAAGATGGAATGCCTCGTTTCCAGTGAAAAGGGTCTCCGGTTCTCTACACTCACCATACGAAATACAGCAGCATTATGCTACTATTCCACGCTGGTATTCTGTGAGAGCGTGGTCCTTTTCCGGTCGAGCCGACCCATTCGTGCTACGACTATACTACTAATATAAATGTAGCATGGCTCTACCATACAATTCTACTAAACAATTAATACAGCTGCAGCATGACTCTACCACGTAAATAAATCTAAAAAAATTCCCGCTGGGTTTCTTGCTGGTTCTTCCCAGGACAAAGGGTTTTTTTTCGAAACAGTGGTAAAAGTAAAAAATGACTTTCAATAAGAATAACATGTAATCTATAATGCATAAAAATTTAAAAAAGAAAATAATCACACAAATATTATGTACTTCTAAAAAGAACTCCTTTAGTCGTATCTCTTCAATTTCTGGGCATTCACCTTGCCTTAGTCGTTATCGGAATCCTCAGCGTTAATTATCGAGTGACGCACAGTTCTGCAGTCACTGAGAAGAGAAGGCTAAATTGACCTCTCAAAAGCTTGATGTGCTCAGTAGAGCGAGGCAGCATTTCATACCAGCCCTCCACTTGCAACTTTACAAAGTGCAGGTTCAGCCTCTCTTGAAATATTGTTTTCATCTCTGGGCTGTGAGCTACCCACTTAGCATCAGGTGAACCGCAAGCTTGTTATTAACTTCAGTTTTATTTAAAAAAATAAGAGGGAGGAGATCGAATCTTCGACAACCAAGTTCTTTCCACCAGCTTTACGAAGAGATGTTACATCACTCTGCATCTTCTATCGCATATGGATTAAAGACCATACTCTTTTATAAAAGGCCGGTAAAGCATCTGCAATGCCCCTGGTGTTACAGTTGTTCACGGGCGACGGTGGTCACTTACCAATCAGGTCAGGCGCATGCTCGTTTGTCCCCCACATATAAAAAATGGTTGTTCAAAGCGATCGTAAGGAGCGCACTCACATTTAACGTTCAATAAGCATATACTTAAATGGTATTATAGAAAAATCCTACAAGCAAATTGGATTCATAGAGTGTGTGTGCTACGACTTCAGCAGCATTAGCTGCATTAAATCTCTCTATTTTGCTGTCTTATATGTATATATATATATATATATATATATATATATATATATATATATATATATATATATATATATATATATATAAACCTTGGAACTCCGAACAATTTAACACGATTTGTTTTTGCTACACGGTATATGGTCTTGATAATTTAGGTTGTTCAGATCTTTTATCTAATATATCGCTACTCACGTTTAAATTCCGAACTAGACATACACCATTGTATCACGTACCGCGAGGTACAAATTACGCAAAAAAAAATCTTTTAATGTCGTATTGCTCAAAACTAAAAATAAGTATTAATTACGCTGACTTGGATATTTTGCACCTATACAAAAGTCGCACCAAACGCGATGTTGTAAACAAAAATAGGGAATAGTCACACATGTACACTCACGCACGCACTTACATGCACACACATACACACACGCACTCGCATACATCCACACACGAACGCTTAGTAGTTATTTGTTAAAATAAATTGTGTAATCCCTATTTGCCTTACTGTAATATTTTATATATTATAAATACAAGAAAACGCTGTATGATTACCTAAATAAAATTAAAAAATATATCACTGCGACAGAACTTGAAATTCCATTACCATTATCTCGGTGGTCGGCAGTCCACAAACTACAACATGTTTTATAAGCCCCGCACTTTGATATCGCGACTGGCGACCATCTTCGAATTGTCAGTACCGTTCGCAAAGTCAGCCAGCGCTTACGCGTATAGGGCGCCTCTAAACACGTGTTTTCATAGCTTTTTATTTTCGTTATCCTGTTTTATTTTTGTTGTTATTTTGACGTGACAACGTCTTATAAATTGGTTTGCCGGGTGACACTTCAAGAAACTGCGTTACGCTCCGCTCACGTTATGCGCTCACAATGAGAGCGAGTGAGAGGCACGCGTCCCTTCCACTCGGGCATGGTTAGCCCGCCTAAGAGCGAGAGAGACAGACATAAAAAGTGTTATTTCATCCTTCTTCCTACTATACGAATGAATATTCACATTAAAATTATTTTACCACTCAAAGTCGTTGTCACGTAAAACTTTCGCCCGTATACCGACTTTACAGGCAACCAATTTTTTTGTTGTTATTATCATACTCATTCTGTTACAATGAGTAAGCAAGTAATTAACAGCCGTGCTCGTGAAATGATTATTAAAGTGGACAATTATTTTGTAAATGAGAAAGAAAATATTTATAATTAAATACCTGTAAATATATGTATATAATCTTAATACATATAAATTACGTGTCACGTTGTTTGTCCCGCGATAGACTCCTAAACTACTTAACCGATTTTAATCAAATTTGCACACTATGTGGCCCAACTTAAGAGATAGGGTAGTTTTTTTTTTTGCCCATGAGTAACCTACGATTTTTTTTGCGACTTTCGGAATTTTTAATAGGACATTTAATAGGATAAAGGGTCGTCGAAAATGGCAGAAGAACGTCTGCCTGGCAAGCTAGTGTATATATACATAATTTACATGTCACGTTGTTTGTCCGCGACGGACTCCTAAACTACTCAACCGATTTTAATAAAATTTGCACACCGTGTGCAGTTTGGTCACACCTGAGAGATAGGATAGTTTTTTCCCATGAGTGACCCACAATTTGTTTTTGCGAATTTAAGGATTTTTAATAGGACATGACAAAGGATCGTCGAAAAGGGCAGAAAAACGTCTGCCTGGCAAGCTAGTATAATATAAATACCTATAACCCAAGGTTATTAACATTTTTCACCAGAGGTCACATTATCCACAGAGGACACCCCACACGAAAAAAAGATTAAAGTTTTTGTTGTCTGTACTTTTTAGCGGTGGATGACGTCACGCAGCTGTTGTTGTGGTAAGGTTATATCGCAATATCAACGTGCGGGGCTTATACGATAAATTTCCTGCCACGTACGACCACACTGTGGCATTTACTAACCGCCAGCGGTTTTTCCGGACTACAAACGACTTAGCGACCTTCAACAAAAGAGTCTACTCCTTTCTAAAAGGCACCTTCAATTCCTCTGGTGTTGCCGCTATTTTGCGCTTGTACTATTTGTGAGTGTGGTCAATTCTTGGAAAAACCGCTTGAACGATTTCAAACTCTTGTTCTATGTTTTTATTATGTTTTTTTTTTTATTTAAAGATGATTATATGATTAAATAAAAAAACATAGTTGAAAAATAACTTATAAATTTATTTAAACAAAAATATTAAGGAAAATAAACACATAACCCTAATACTTCTTTCCAAAATAAGTCATTTGTTGCAAATTTAGTAATTTAGACGGCTATTACGACCTTTTCCTTCACTTTGATATTAGAGTAAGACATAATTACTACGATACTTGGATTAAATAGCTTAAATCTAAATTGTCATGTTTCATGAAATGTTTAGACAAAGTTATATGTTTAGAAAAAGTTTAGACAGCGTTAACTTTACTTAAGGCGATATTATCTGTCGAAAATGATATTTAAATGAATCATTCCAAAATTTTAAGGATGAACACTCTGAATCAGGGGTCTCCAAATTGTGAAGCCCTCGGGCCATAATGATTTTTTATATTTAGACTAAATTATTGTCGTACATTGGCATTGCAACTCCGCGATCGCACTCCGCGTGAGGATTTTGACCCCGATGAGTTACATCGGCGTGGTACGGTATTGATTAATATGTAAAAGTAAAAGACTTTTACCGTGTAGTGACCCTGTAGGAATATTAACTACCCCATATCGTCCCGTGGGTGTCGTAAGAGGCGACAGAGGGAAACTGAAAGAGGTATTGACCAGAAGCACCTTTCTTATAGCAACTTAAAAATAATAAAAACTGCGGGTTGTCAACCCGCCTGCCAATCTTGGCAATCTATGGCAGTGGTCTATGTTCACTGAAGTTTATAGACTGTAACTATAATGGCAAAGTTAATCTCCACATAACGGCTTCTGGAGTCGATGTTTTTATTCTCGTATACCATGTCTTAGCACTGAATTTCTTTTAAATATAGAAGCAAACGAGCATCCGGCTCACCTGATGTTAAGTGACTACCGTCGCCCATGATCAACCGCAACACCAGGGGAATTGCAGGTGCGTTGCCGGCCCTTGTTTTACCTGTAATCTCTCAGGCCTATAAATTTATGTACTTTCTCCATATGTACCTACTACGTGTATTTTTAATTTGAGCACTGACAAAAAATTACGCACTTCTCGTAATAAAGCAGGATCTCAGATTGAAATTTTGTCCCCGCCCTTGTGAAATGTTGAACAGATCATTAATAATAATACCGATTAAAAATTGTTCACGTACATAGTAAGACCACCTGACGAAGAGGGTAGTTTGTGCTTGGTTGCCAAAATAAACATGCTAACACTTCAAGCGCCTAAAGTACGAAATATTCGAGTCATAATTATAAGGCAGAAAAAAAAATTCCAATTATTTCTAACTTCGTTGAAAAAAGTTAATTAAAAACATAAACCAATTAATTGAACCCTTGAAACTCTTTATCACAATAAATCACTTAAGATCTGGTCTGACACAACAGGCTTAAAACATTCTAAAACCTTAATCCGGGCTTTTGATCGTAAATTCGCTTCAGAAGCCCTGGGATTAAGTTTTAAATTACGCATTCTGGCAAGAGCCCTAACTGGACACTGTTGTCTTAAAAAGCACATGTCCATCCTGGGACTAAGCAACTCAAGGATGTGTCGGTTCTGTTCCGTAACGGAAGAAACGCCTCTACACATCCTAACCGATTGCGGACCCTTAATGCGCAAACGTAACACTCTTCTGGGAAACTATGTACTCCGCCCAGAAAAAGTGAAATTGCTCACGGCTAAGCAACTCCTTCTATTCATTGAAGACATAGACTATATAGCTTAGCCGTGACTGTAGCCATAACAGCGATAACAATAGATCTTCTAGGTCGTCGTCTCTTTCCCTAGACCTGCATAGCTGCTCGCACTTAATTTAAAAAAAAAAGCTATTAATACATTTATATTTATATTTGTTTGAATATAGTATGTCTGTAAGTAGCAGCCTAAGAGAATGAACCATCCCGTATCATCCTGTGAATTCGTAAGACACGACAGACGGAAACAGGAGATGGAGACCACAGCATCTTTCTGATAACAACTCAAAATAATTTAAAAAAATTATTATAATAATGTCGTCCAGACCACATCCCAGCCACGGTGGCCTGCCGGAGGCTAGCCATCGGCGCTGAACAGGATCATAGTGCCCAAGTGTACGCGCAAGCACATGTGCACTCTCTATTCCTTCACTCTCATAATCCGACGGGACGGTAAACCGACACGACCGAAGAAATCAGGCGCAGAACCAATGGCTTTACGTGGTTTCCGAGGCACGGGGGTGAGACACCGCCAACTTCCTGACTCCGGGCAACTACTGAGAATTTCTTGACGGAAAAACTCAATAATTAACTTTTTTTTGACCCGAACCGGGACTCGAACCCAGGACCTCATGATCAGCAGTCGTACTACTACAACCACTAGACCAACGAGGTAGTCGATTAAAAAAAACTGAGGTTACCAACCCGTCTTCCAACCGTCAACTATTGCAAATGTCTCCATGAAATAAAATATGAGAAAGGCTCATAGATTTAGTATAAACTTTCTATACTATATATCTTTTGGAAGGCCAATCAGTAGTGGAATTTTGATTGGCTGAAATGATGAAATACATGATTACACTGTGAGAATGCTCCAGTGTTAAACAAACCAGTCTTTCTGCCAGTGTTTCTTTATTTTACGTCCCCAGGCTGATTGACATCCTTACTTCTTTTTATATGATAGGGTGACAAACGAGCACACAGTCCACCTGATGGTAAATGGTTGCTGCGACCCATTGACATCTACATCTATCCTCGATTACAAATCAAATCGCAAATGCGTTGTCACCCGTGAGGACTAAGATGAAATGCCTCGTTTCCAGTAAAAAGAAATATAGAAATACAGTAGCATTAAGCTCCTATTATACGCTGATATTCTGTGAGAGCGTGGTCCTTCCCCGGTCGAGCCGAACCATTCGTGCTACAACTATACTACTAATATAACTACAGCATGGCTCTACCACGTACAAACTTTATCACTTACAAACCAACATCTTCAGTAAATTTTTAAGTTATTGTTATTGCCGTAGAGATTAGTAACATATTACGTCTTTCTCCATTATTTCAAAGAAATGTTTAAAAGTATTAGTATTTTTGTGATAATTTATTAATGAAAAACATCGTAAGGAAACCCAAAAAAAATACTCAAGGTCATATGAAATACCCGCCATGACTCATTCCACTATTTAACTCAGTTAAAATGGGATTAAAGTGACAATGAATTTTGTATATACCATATATATTATTATAATGTAGGCATAAATACTAACATCACTAATATAGTTATTAAGTAAAATCGTTACTAATATACTTACACTCAATATCGACGAATTATGTCTGAAATACAGTTATATTATTATTATTATTATGATAAAAGAAATTTTATTCAAAGTATTTAAAAGTGGTCTCCTCTGGCTTTGATACAGACCCCAAATCTCTCTTGCTAAGGAATTGTAAAACTGTCTCCATGCAAATTTAAACCACTCCAACCTCTTAATACTTATTCAAAGATTCAATATCAGTGAACAGGCCGTGTCTTCTAGTACTACTACAATTTGTAGTTGAACGGGTTTAAATCTGGAGTGCACGAGGGCCAATCTTCAGCTGTTATAAAGACCGAAACATTGTTGTCTAACCGTTGTTTGTTTGACATATGACCAGGGCTGTCTTGAAATGTACTATGTATAAATATGATGAATATAAAAGATAAATCAATACCGAAGTATTTATTTATTTTTCTTACAAACATGTAACCTCGTAACTCCTTGGGAGGTCACCCAAATTATGATCGCTGTTTTATGGTGACGATATTGACTTACTCCACAAATTAGGCAGCTACTGTGAGCTGTGAGTGTATAGTTTTGACATTTCGCTTGTTTTTGCGATAATTAAAAAGCCGTGGTAGCTCAGATGGTTAGGGCTCGCTGTAAATTTCACAGTACGCGAGCAAACCGGGTTCGATCCCTGCCGGCACCTATGAAATTTTAAGTGCTGATTTACCACGTGCTCGGCGGTGAAGGAAAACATCATGAAAAAACCTGCATCTATATCAATATTTCAAAAACATACGAAGTGCGCCAACACGCCTTGGGGCACAATTCCATGGCGGACAATTCCATGCCCTAAAACCCTCTCAGAAATGAGCGGAGGCCTGTGCCCAGGTGTGGGACTTATATAGGCTGCAACTTTTAGTACTCCTTAATCCTACAATTTTTGCCTTTTGCCTCTGTATTTATCATTGTTTTCGTTAAAATTACTGTCGGGATGGCAATTTTTTTTGTCGATCCGGTCTCTTATGCTACAGTATTGAATAAATAATAGAACTACGTACGCTGCAGAGACTGATTTAGTACATGCCCTGTTTATTAAGCACTTAGCTTCAGGTTCTGTTTATTAATTCGCAACATAGTCTAGAACCTAGAATCTTAATTTCACTTTCATTTTTTGTTCCTTGGTTTGGTCTAATTCTGTGTTTGATACCCAATTTGTGCAAAGTTGGTATCAAAGCTCTCCTTTATGGCCCCAATGGCGGCAAATCGATCTACCAAACACGATATACAGAAAGAAATTATAGGAAGTAACAATACCTAATTGGTAAATTTATATTGGTTTTCGTTAAAAATAAATGTACAATTTTAATATAGGTAGATAAGTTTTTTAAACTAAGTTAAATACAAGTATGTTGGTATATTTTAACAAAAACGACCAATTATGTTTTTTAACAATTTGAATCATGTAAAAAAAACAATTTTAATTGTCATTTTATGCAATAAAGTAAATATCAGAACTTGATACCTGTCCAAAACTTCGCTTACGAAACTGGAAGTCTACATTCTATGCGAGGTTGTACGTCCATAAGCCAGTTCGCCTTAAGCACTCTTAAATAAAATGTACTACGTGCCTTATTAATATGACTACTGACAAAAAATTACTCCTGTCTCGTCATAAAGCGACCCGCTACTATCACATGACATTTACCCATTTCACCTTGCAGAAACATCACATAAGTTTTTGACCTAGTGATTTGTGTAAGATATTACAACCTTCGCTGGGTGACCGTACATTTTTACGAGTTATAAAATGTATACTAAGTATATGCACTTAAAAACAGGATATCAGATTAAACGTTTATCCGCGCGCCTTCCTTTTATATTAGTTAGTCATGTCCATTGTCCATCCACGAACCCATATTGTCCCGGGTGTGTCATGAGACAACAGAGAAAGCAAACTAGAATATTGGCAGCAGTGTTTAAGTTTTTTTTTTAAAGCGTTACCCCTACACGAGGATTGTCTCCTGTATCGTGGTGGTAGTTTACAAACATAATTTGCATAAGGACAAACATCCAGACCCGGAACAATTATTTGTAGGCCATACAAATACTTGTTCCGTGTGGGATTCGAACCCGCGACCCCAGCGTAGCCACTCATTGTTAAGTCACTGCGCCACGGGTGCATCTTGCTATTCTAATAAGAATTTATTAAAATTTTACTTTAAATTTAATAAAATCTGGCTGTCTACCCGCCTACCGTCATAAATCAACACTTTGATATACAATTAACAATCTCATTGATGCCAGAAGCCAGAAGGGATCAAATTATGGTGGCCCGGCATTTCTCTTATAATGTTTTTTTTATAGGATAGGCTGACAAACGAGCACACAGTCCACCTGATGGTAAGTGGTTGTTGTGGCTCATAGACATCTACATCCATTGATTTATATAACCCTAGATCAGTAACAACCGCGCCAAAGCGTTGCCACTGCACATATGGCCACAGCCATATGCCTAGCTAACGTGAGTTCATTGTTCAATGTGACGCCGACAGAGTTGAGCCGCGACTAAAATGGGTAAATGCGCAGTGAAAGAATGCTATTCAAGGTCACAAAAACGTAATGAATCAAGCGGAATCACTTTCAACACATAGTTTTTAGTTCTTGTTTTCATATAAACGTAAAAAACCTCAAATAATTAAATAAAATTATCGAATATTGCCATTTAGGTTCAATGTTGCCACTTTTCCGCATTAGTGATTATCCTACATTAATGGGAGACCATATAATTAATTGAATAAGTTAATTTGTTACCTCTGATTTTAAATATTTTGGAAATTATAATAAAAACTACGTTTTAACTTTCATACAAAATAATTAATTATTCTTATTTTAGTTTATTCATGAATTATTTATTAAATATATTTTATTACCTATTTTATATTAATAATTTTATATTATTTATAATTTCATATAAATTTTATATTAATTATATTTTATTACCTATTTTATATTGTTTGATTTATTAGTACCATAAAAATACGTTTTATTTCATTATTATGTTTACTTCTATTCATCTGATAAGCTTTGTATCCTTTGTTTTTAATGGGGCGTAATAAAGATTTTAAAATAAAATATACTTTTTTAATATAAAAACAATTAACTGCAGCTTAAAAAAAAACTCATTTTTATTGCGTATTTTAGGTAAAATTTCAAATAGTAAGTCACACTAACCCGCCATTGCATGTTTGTGTGTCTATCTTTATCTGTTAAATTTAATCCTCAATTATTTAAATAAAAGTTAAATAATCATACGTATGATAGAATTACTATGTAATTCGCGATCTAAAACAGCTGGATAAAATAAAGCATAATTAATATCACGATTTGATTTGCTGTCAGCATCATATGCAAGACCCTAAAGCAACACAAGTGGTAAAATTAAAAAAAATTATATAACCGACTTCGATACCACCCAATCAATGTATTCGAAGTCACTTAAATAAACGTTATTAAAGATAAGTCAAAAACTACTGGTTAAATCGTGATTAAATTTATATTGGACCACACGAGAAGCACCAGATCTCGAATAAAAAAGAACCATCAAAATCAGTTCACCAAGAGAAAAGTTATGTGTATACATAAAAACCTACAGTCGAATTTTTTGAATACCTCCTCCTTTTTGAAGTCGGTAGTAATTATAATATTTAAATGACTGTCGGTCCTTGACATCTAATACACGAAGTCCTTGACATCTGATACACGCGACGTAGAAAATAAACGGCCTTCATCCTTAAAACCCTTTGCCTCTTTTTTTCAATTTTTATACCGATGACGTAAATGTAAAGTCCCAAATGTTGTTTTTATTTTATTTATGTGGATTAAGTGCAAGAGCTGTGGTAGCTCAGATGGTTAACGCTCGCTGTAAGTATAACAGAACGCGAGTAACCCGGGTTCGATCCCCGCCGGCACTAATGAAATTGTTAATTGCAATTTTAAGTGCTGATTTACCACGTGCTCGGCGGTGAAGGAAAACATCTAATAAGAAAAAAAAATTCGAAGACATGTGAAGTTCGCCAACACGCATTGAAGCAGCGTGGCGGACTCTTCCTTGCCCTAAAACCCTCTCAGAAATGAGGGAAGGCCTGTGCCCAGCAGTGGGACGTATATAGGCTGTAACTTTAGGTGCAAGCTGGCTAACAGGCACTGTATTAGTTCATAATATTATTTTTTATAAAACTAATATACACGTATAATTTACGGTAACTAGGTATTTTTTATAGAATAAGAATCACAAACGAACACATAGTCCACTCGACGGCACATCTTTATATGTATAAATTACGTGTCACGTTGTTGGTCCGCAATGGACTCCTAAACTACTTAACCAATTTTGATCAAATTTGCACACCGTGTGCAGTTTGGTCCAACTTGACAGAAAGGATAGTTTTTTTGCCCATGAGTGACCCAAAATTTTATTTTTGCGAATTTAAGGATTTTTAATAGGACGTGACAAAGGGTCGTCGAAAAGGGCAGGACAACGCTGCCTGGCAAGCTAGTAGATATCTATAGAAATAAAAATGCAGATGAGTTGCCACCCCTGAGGACTAAGATGAAATGCCTCGTTTCCAATGAAAAGGGTCTCCGGTTCTCTACACTCACAGCAGCGTTCAGTTTCTATTTCACGCTGGTATTCTGTGAGAGCGTGGTCCTTCCCCGGTCGAGCCGACCCATTCGTGCTACAACCATAATATAGCTGCAGCGTGCCTCTACCACTATTTTAAAATCAGATCCATATTGAACTATATAACTATACTTGGAACATTTGGAACGCGTTCCGCAGAACGTCCCGGTCGGCGCGGTCATTCATGGTGCGCGCGCTAGGAGTGCGTAATCGATACGCGGCTTAGGCTTCTTTGTGTTTTCGGTTACACTTGTGGATTGTTACCTATGTACTGGTGCAGTTGTTAGCAAACTACACTCAAAATGATGGAATAATTAAACCGTAAAAATGAAAGTAAAACCGATTTCAAAAAGAAAAAATTGTAATGTAGATAGAACCTACATACGTGGAAATTATTTTTTTTGTTTTTTTTTTTTTAGTAATATTAATAGCTTCTGAATTCGAGCATTAAATCTTTCGATACAATATAACTTCAGGAGCTATTTTGTCACAATAGTTATTTATTTGTTGCTTTTTTAGTCAGATAATTTTTTACTGCCATTTTTGAAATAGTAACGTTTTACTAAAATATAGCATTATTGTCTACTGATGACAGTATTTTTGTTATTGCTCGAAAACACAAAATAAAGAAAATAAAGAAGATGACAAAAAAATCTTTCAAGGCGTTTTAGTAACGTTAATGTTCGGTAGAACATCAACAACAACAGTCAACAAAAAATTACTTCAGTATAATTGAAAAGGTTTGTTTACGTTTTAAACTGGCAGGTCATCGTCAAGTCGTTTTCGAGATATTTCGTACTAATTTTGAACCACAGACGAACGGCGATGATAACATTTTTATTGGAATTTTATCCATTTAAAAACTTAATCAAAGAATCAGGCTTATTTTATTGGTGTTGCCCCTTAATATTGATTTGACTTTTATCAAGTGTTAGTGCAGTATAAAAATCTTAAACCCGATTAAAAGTAAGCGAGCTGAACGTCCTTAAAATGTCGACAGTAAAGTTCAACTATTGACGTAGCCAGAAGAGGGAAGCCCGGAAACCCAGTGGTGGCAATGCATGTGCATTTTGGTTCTTAATTGAGAATAGATGTAGACGTCGGTACGCCACACCATCCACTTACTATCAGGTGAACTGTGTGTTCGTTCGTTACACTTACCCTGTAAGTGGACTATGTGTCACCTTTGTTCTATAAAAAAAATACAGACAAAACTATAGGGATTTTTGGTTTGCGTTTAAGGTGTACAAAAATATATCCTTAAATAGGAGTATATAGTAATTTTATTGGAAATGAGCCGTGGTAGCTCAGGAGCCGTGGTAGCTCAGTGGTTAACGCTCGCTGTAAATATAACGGAACGCGAGTAACCCGGGTGCGATCCCCGCCGGCACCAATGAAATTGTTAATTGCAATTTTAAGTGCTGATTTACCACGTGCTCGGTGGTGAAGGAAAACATCGTGAGGAAACCTGCATGTCTGAGGAATAAGAAAAAAAATATTTCGAAGACATGTGAAGTTCGTCAACACGCATTTAGGCAGCGCGGCGGACACTTCCTTGCCCTAAACCCTCTCAGAAATGAGGGGAGGCCTGAGCCCAGCAGTAGGACGTATATAGGCTGTAACTTTACTTTACTTTTACTTTTATTGGAAATGAGGCCTCCCTTCCATAGCCTTTAACAGTGATATCACAACCACATTTATATTCTTAATCGGGGTCGGATTTACGTCTATATATAGGTCATAAAATCCACTGACTATCAGATAAAAAAGAGGAATATAAGAAATTATAATGATATTTTAATCTGTACGCATTTCAATAATATTATTTGTTTGAAACAGAAACAGATTTTTTTAAAATTTAATACAGTGTTAGCAATGAGAGTAAAAAAGAAAAGTAAAAACGAACGAATTAAGGTAGAACTGCAGTCTCCCACTTGTTCTAGCAGTGTAAAGTATCGCACAGGCGACTAATGGACGACACACACGGTCAGTTCAACTGATCATTCCAACTGATCAGTTCAAACTAGGACTGTTGATATTTTTTAAAATATCAGGTTTTCGATATATCGCTAAATAAACTTATGTAAACCATACAATACTATAATACATACAGTTATAGTATTGTATGATCGACCGGACCCAGGGCTCCAAAGTCTTTGCCAGAGATCTGTCTACCAGAAAGGGCTAACTGTCAAAGCTGAAGACTGAGTGTGGCAGCATCATTTCCGGGATACCTGAGATTTTAAGTGAGAGGCAGCTGTACACATTATCGTTGGAGCCACACGCAAGTGTGAGTAACGATCCAAGAGCAAGTATTATCCGACACTATTCCGATGATATCCCGGACGTCAGTCTGAGCGAGATTAGAATGGCTCTCCAGCACCTTAAAAATGGCGGGGCCCCAGGCGACGATGGAATTACAGCGGAGCTTCTGAAAGCGGGTGGAACACCGGTATTTGAAGTCCTTCAGAAGCTCTTCAATTCCGTCCTCCATGGTGGCACTAATCCGGAGGCGTGGAGCAGAAGTGCGGTGGTCTTGTTCTTTAAGAAAGGCGACAACGCTCTCTTGAACAACTACAGACCGATTTCCCTTCTGAGCCGCATCTACGTGTTGTTTTCGAGAGTCATTACGAATCGTCTCGCACGCAGACTCGTCGGCTTCCAGCCTCCCGAACAAGCCGGTTTTCGAAAAGGCTTCAGTACCATAGACCACATACATACCCTGCGGCAGATTTTACAGAAGACCGTAGAGTACAATCTACCACTTTGCCTGGCGTATGTGGACTATGAGAAGGCCTTTGATTCCGTCGAAATTTCGGCGGTGCTACAGTCCCTTCAGCGGTGCCAAGTTGAATGTCGGTATATTGAAGTGCTGAAGTGTTTGTACAGTAGGGCTACGATGGCTATCCGAGTACAGAACCAGAGTACGAAACTTATCCAGCTGCAGAGAGGTGTAAGACAGGGTGACGTTATTTCCCCGAAACTCTTCACCGCTGCATTGGAAGACGTTTTCAAGCTACTGGACTGGAAAGGATACGGTATCAACATCAATGACGAGTACATCACTCACCTTCGATTTGCCGACGATATAGTCTTTGTGGCAGAATCGCTGGAAGACCTAAGCACTATGCTCAATGACCTCAATGGTGTCTCCCAACGGATGGGTCTTAAGATGAACATGGACAAAACAAAGATCATGTTTAATGTCCATGTCACACCTATGCCGGTAGTTGTTGGGAGCACTATGCTCGAAGTTGTTGACGAGTATGTTTACCTGGGACAAATAGTCCGGCTTGGTAAGCCCAACTTCGACCGAGAGGTCAATCGACGGATTCAACTCGGCTGGGCAGCATTCATGAAATTACGACACATCTTCTCGTCAGGTATACCTCAATCTTTGAAAACTAGATTGTACAAACCAGTGCGTGTTGCCAGTGATGACTTACGGATCTGATCTTGACGCTCAGCGAGCTATGGAGAAGGCTATGCTCGGAGTTTCACTGCGTGATAGACTCATAAATGAGGATATCCGCAGAAAAAGCAGAATGACCGACATACCCCAACGGATTAGTAAGCTAAAGTGGCAATGGGCCGGCCATATATCTCGAAGAACCGATAACCGATGGGGAAGAAATGTTCTCGAGTGGCAGCCTCGTACCGGTAGGCGTAGTGTAGGGCGACCTCCCCACTGGATGGAGTGACGACCTGGTAAGACATGTAGGAAGTCGATGGATGCAGGTGGCTCAGGACCGTGCTGTGGCATTCCTTGGGGGAGGCCTATGTTCAGCAGTGGACTTGTAAAGGGCTGTAATAATGATGATGATGATGAAATATGATTATGGATTATAATTATAATACTAGTTGTGCTCGTCTTCTTCTTCTTTCGTTTTAATTAGTAATGTCTGTTTTAAATATGTGTCTATTTGTGTGATAAACTTAAGCGAATAAAGTCTTCGGTCTATATGACAAGTCGCGTTATATATTGTCCTTGCAAAAATGTCAGTGTTTCTATTCATTATAGCCTATCAAAGTCTACTGCTGAATATAGGTCTCCCCATAGACTTTTTATGGGTTAGGGGGCAAGCGAGCATACGGTTCACTTCATGTTAAGTGACTACCACCGCCCATGAACAACTGCAACACCAGGGGAATCACAGCTGCGTTGCCGGCCTTTAACTAAAAATTGCTTCATTAGGATGATTTTGGCCGTAGTAGCCGCGTATGGCAGGCAGGTTGGCAACTGCAGTTTTTTATAATTTTGGGTTGTTATCAGGAAGAAACTGCTGCTCGTTTCTCGTTTCAGTTTCAGTTTCCCTTTGTCGCCTTTTACGACACCCACGGGACGATATGCGGTAGTGGATACGCTTAGGTTTTTCGTTTTATTTTGCATTCGTGAGGTAAAACACCTTCTTAACATTATAACCTTTGGCAATATACTGCAGTTGTGCAATATCACGCCTTAGGACCATTTGAAATTTTGTGTATTCATTCTGGTGCATTGATTTCACAGAGAAACGCGTTTCTAATCGTATAAATAGAAATTCTTTTGATGACTGTTGTTTACATGGATGAATTTTAACGGAACCACCAAATTTTCAAATGAATTAGTACGTCTCTTTATAAACCGTCACCAACATTCGGCAGAATTTCATAAAAAAAATAAGAAAGATAAATCTCTAGCATCCTTGCAGAAGATGACAGAACAATATATAGCCATGACATTTATAGTTTTATCCTTTGCGGACATAAAATGAATATGACATCTAACCAGACGCATGATAATTTTGGTGTCTTTGAATGACCACTGGACGGGCAACTATACTTTTTAGATCCTGATGAGGCCGTTAATGAAAGAGTTAACCATCAACTTAATTCTGGAATTACTCCTCAACGATGGAATTATTGGAGTTCATCATTCAAGTGAACGACGAAAGTGAAGTGAAGTTGATGTTTGACTAATTATACTTGCCTATTATACAAGATGTCTCTGACCTGTATAAAACGCACTATAGAAATTATTAATAAGCAAATTCTGGTGTGCATTTCATGTGAGAAATCATTTCACTTAGATTGTACAAGCATATCATTTCAAAGATTTAGAATAATGTCAACATCTTCCAAAAAAGCATTAAATGCGATACATGTCTCAAAGCATCTACCAGTAAATTACAGCAAATACCTGATAAAGTCAGGAAAGAAAAAACAAAACGAAAGAAAATTAACAAAAATATTTCCTTTGAATAAAACTATTATTTACGGATTTTATCGCGTTTAATTACATTAATTTATTTTTACTGAAGGTAGCCGGACTAACTATGACATTGGGACGTCAAACATCTCAGTCCCCCCCGTGACCATGGGCGCTGTAAAGCACCCGAAACGTCGGGATAATAATAAAAATAAATTAATGTAATTAAACGCAATAAAATCCGTAAATAATAGTTTTATTCAATGTGTAGTGTTCGCGTAAATTTAAGAAATCAAAAATATTTCCTTACAAAGCTTATCTGACCATCTAGCTGATGGAGAAGAAACTGATTATTCCTCTATCAATTCTACACCAAATCATCAATTAAACCGAAGACTATCTCTGCATATGCAATGTTATGATGAAATTAGTGAACTGATACAAAAAATTCTGAAGCTGGAGGAAAATCTTGAGATAGCAGAAAATGAAATAACGAATTTGTCTTCAGAAAACCATAACTTAAAAAAAAAGTTGCGGAAAATGAGCTAAAGGTCAATCAGTTGAAACACATATGTAAATCTACCACATCAAGTTCAAGTAAGTCCACGAAAAAGAAAAAGAAAAAAGTAGAGAAAATACACTTTAATATATCCCTAAAGGAATCAGAAAACCAAAATCCTCCTCACATAAGTCTTGCACCGAGTAGTTGCCCCTTGACGCAACCATATGGCAGCACTTCAATAGAGAACTTTAACACCTGCGTCACTGTTGGGACCTCACAAGAAGGTGCAACACCAAAAAAAAAAGTCGACAACTTAAATCGCAAAACGAATCGCATTTTCGTTCTTGGTGATGACCAACTACGTGGATTGTCATCAGCTGCTCTTACAATGTCAAGATGTGGAAATTGGAATGACACCAATAAAGTCTATGGTCATATTATGCCTGGAGCTACTAATGAAGAAATATTACTAAACTGTGATCATTCTTTGTTAAATGAACTAACGGAAAACGACTTTGTAATAGTTGGTTTCCGTAGTAATGATAAAGATTTACATAGGCTCCATTCTGACATATGTATTTTAATCAACAAATTATATATGGCGACTGTACTTTTATTACCTGTTTTGTTTAATCCATATATGAATGAAAACACATTAAACTACAATTTACCGTTATGGACAAAGCATTTTGAAAATGTTAGATATATTGACATTTTTAAGAATTTTAATTATTTTAATTATTACAAAAATAGCTATTTGACAAATGTATGTGACAAAATTAATTGATTATAATGACTATAAAAACCGATTTTTTGTCATGAAAACATTAGATTGTATATAAAAAGTTCTGTTCTAGTCCCTAATAAAAAGGTTCAGCAGCTCCCAAAAAAAGGCACTATACCATCCTATTTTCAAAAAATAGAGAAAAAAATCAACAACTTTGAAAATCAAATGGAATAAACTTTGAATGATGCAATAATTAAAAAATCCGCTGATAAGTTATTTCGAGACAAAAAATAATGATTCTAACCATAGAATATTCCACCAAAACATTCAGAGTTTTTCGAGAAAAAAGGAGATACTTGAAATTGCATTGACTAAGCCGCATAGCAAAATATGGGTCCTGATATATTATGCCTGAGTGAAACTTTTATAGAAGCGAAAAAAATCCTCGATTGCATGGTTTTGATCTTGCTGCCTCTTATTGTAGAAAAAACAAAACAAAAAGGGGTGGTGTGTACATATTGCCCAAAAAGGGTTTATGCGTTAAGCTACTTGAGGAAGTTAATAGTATAGGTCAGGACCATTACCTTGAATGTTGTGGTATTCAAATTGTTAAATACAATATTAAAGTTATTTGTATATATAGAGTTCCAAGAAGGAACATACATGATCTAGACTTGTTCGTTGAAAATCTAGAATACCTCTTTTTCAAAACCATAAATAAAAGTACTAAGACTAAGTTCGTAATTGTTGGTGATTTTAATATTAATATCATGGAAAATAATAAAATCACTGAAAAGTTGCATAATATCTTAAAAAAATTTAATCTAACGTCACATATCAATCAACCTACTAGGTTAAACTCCTGTCTTGACCTTATCTTTAGTAATGTGAATAATGCTACTGCAGAGTTATTACCACTTGCTCTATCACAGATCATGACATGGCTCAAATGCTACACGTTCCTGTATCAAACAAAGAAATACCACTCCTAAATTACTATATTATAAAACGAAAAATTGTAAAGAAAATGTTAAAAATTTAAATACTTTATCCTTTCTTTTTAAATACTTTATTTTATCTTTATATCGAGATTAATGTTTTCTAATGTTTTTAATGAATCAAATTTGGATATAGCTTTCCAAAACTTCTTTGATACTTTTATGTTATTTTATGAGCTATGCTTTCCAAAAATTGGGATATGTATTAATAATAGAGTTCGTCGACCTAAGTAGATATCAAAAGGACTGAGGAAAAGCTGTACAATGAAGAGGAAGCTTAGGTTTAACTACTATAAAGTAAAATCGAAACAGAATAAAATAACGTATGGGATCTATCCCGTTGTACTAAGACGTTGTATAAATCAAGCGCAAAAACTTAATAATGATAAATATATTGAGCAATCAAAAAATAGATGTCGTGCTTCCTGGAATATAATAAAAAATCAGACTTGTTGCATAAGTAATAATTTAATTCAAAAAGTTTGTATAAGTAACAATTTTTTGACAGATCCTCAACAAATTGCTGAAGCCTTCAACAACCACTTTATTGAATCAACAAATATCAATAATAACATTAATCAGTGCCAAAACAGTAATAGTCTAAGAGTATGTAATAGCATTTGCACATGTATTTATAAATTTATACTGTTGATGAAATATTGAAATTAATACAAATATTAAATAATACGAAGTCGGAAGGTTTTGATGGTATTTCAACGGATGTTATTAAAAGTTATTGTACGGTTTTAGGTAGAGTATTAACTTACCCAATAAACCTGTCATTTAAAAAAGCTACCTTTCCTAGTGTCTTAAAAAAGTCAGTTGTTAAGCCGATACACAAAAAGGGTGACTCTAAAAATTTAAATAATTATAGACCGATTAGTATTATCTCAGTTTTATCTAAAATATTTGAAAAGGCAATAGCTAAACGTATTGTATACTTTACGACGAAATATAATTTAATTTAAAGTAAGCAATATGGCTTTCAAAGTAATAAATCTACAAGCCTTGCTGGATACGATCTTGTTGACGCAATTGTTGAGGCTATAAATAATAAGCTAAGAGTTACAGCAGTCTTTTTTGATATGTCGAAGGCCTTTGACTTTGTATCCCACAAAATACTCTTACAAAAACTTGATAATTTGGGGTTTCGAGGCCCTGTCCTAGATTGTATTGCTAGCTATCTAAGAAATAGGATACAATTTGTAGAAGTAACAAATATTGATAATTCACAGACAATAACTTCTTACAAATCCAGTGATAGATTAAATTCATTTGGAGTTCCACAAGGTTCCGTATTAGGGCCAATTCTTTTCCTTTTATATATAAATGACTTACCTGACTCAACTTTATGTAAATGTATTTTATTTGCTAATGATATTTCAGTTATTGTGACATCTCAAAAAGACTTTGACATTGACATCTATGAATCTGATATTAATAATACTATTGACAATATTTCAAAGTGGGCGACATATAATAATTTATGCATACACGTAGAAAAGACATGTTATATTCAATTTAGTAATTATGGAATATTGAATAATAATCTTAATATATTATATTGCAATGGACAATATGTTAATAAAATGACTAAAACAAAATTTCTGGGAATATTATTGGACAAACATGTGAACTGGAAAGCCCAAGTTGAAAAAGTCTGTTCTAAAATAAATAGTTAAATTTTTCTTCTTAGCTGACTGAGAAGAATTACATCTCATGAAACCTTACTAACGGCGTACTATGGACACATTTATTCTGCACTCGATATTGGTCTTTTGCTTTGGGGTAACAGTACAGATGCTGTTAAGGGCTTTACAGCCCAAAAGAGCTATGAATGGTTTTATTTCAACAATATTTAGTGGATACTTATATTTGTGTAGAGCAAGTAGAGCAAGCAGTAAATAAAATTCTAGCTGAACAATATACGGGAGTAACCAGTTTCATTAATCAACTTACCGAAAGAAAAAACTACACTACGTTACTAAAAGGAAAACAGATAGAAATCGTTTATTCCATTGTTCAAGCTGTAAATAATACAGCTTCTGAAACGAAATGCTTCTTCATTGGTGGGCCAGGGGCCAAGTTTTCGGTGGTAAAGGAAACTACTGTGAACTACATTTCAACAATTGTAAGAAAATAAAAGAATGAGGAGCAAAAATTGGATTGCGGAAGCCCGTCTGGCTACGCTGAATGTACGTGGGGCAATGAATGATAAGATGGATGAAGCATGCGATATGATGAATGACAGAGGAATAGATGTGTTATATGTAAATGAGACAAAACGAAAGGGAAAAGATGCCACTGCACATGGTATGTATACCGCGTATTGGTCTCGTGTAAACGAGACCGAGCGGGCATGCAAGGGAGTTGGTTTCATCCTTTCAGAAAGAATGGGTCAATGTGTGAAAGAGTATGAATGCTTACGCCCGAAGCTGCTATGGATATGAATGAAAGTGGGCTTAAAGAAGCTGTTTCTGTTAGGGGTATACGCCCCAGACATATATAAGCCCACTTACATCCGTAAGTAGTTTTGGGACATGGTAAGGATGGTATTGACGAAATGTAAGCAAAATGAAAATATTATTATGTTAGGAGACTTTAATGGAAGGGTGGGGGTGAAGAGGTTTGGTTATGAACGGATATTGGGAACGTTTGGTGATGAAAGTATAAATGAGAATGGTGAAGACCTTCTCACTGTATGTGTGAAAAAAATCTTTTTGTGATGAACACTTTTTTTGTCATAAGAAGATTCAAATGGACAAATATACATGGGAAAGACGTGATGATAGAAGCATGATAGATTTAATAATTGTGAATGAAAGAATAAGGAGCGCAGTTGTACGATTGTACTTGTAGCCGTCAAGATACAAGGGTTTACCGAGGGTCCAACTTAGGAACAGATCATTACTTGGTCTTATGTCGAATCAATGGTCTATTCAAGCGTTGGCGGCATCGGATATCTGTGTCTACCACTGCGTTCAGCGTATAAGAATAGAGAAGTTACAAGATGAAGATATGAAAAAGAAGTATAAATGTAGACTGAGGGAAAATATTAGGTGTTTGAATGAGTTGTGTATGAATTATTTAGACTTGAATACTGTGTGGGATAATGTTACGAAAGGTTTGGTGGATGCAGCCACCGAAGTATTTGATGTAAGTAAGAGAACAAATGAAGGAAAAAGTAATACGTTGCGGTGGGATGATGAGGTACGGGTGGAAGTTAAAGCAAGGAAAAAAGCATGGTTAGATTGACTAGCAAACAAAGCTGGTAATTCTGGCGGTATGAACGATGAGATTGAAAGAAAAAGGCAGAATTTAGACGTCTAAACAAGCGAGTAAAAGAAGTAGTTGAAGGGAAAAAATAAGAAAGAATGATAAGAAGAAAAGATAAGAGTGATAGAAGGGTATCTGATAACTTCCAGGCTAATGTTCTGGAAACTCGTTTGTTACGAGATTCGTTCGATACGAGACAAAAACGGATTTATTCTGAGTGACAAAGTTTCGAATTTAAAGAGATGGGATAAGTACTTTGAAAGCGTGTTTATGATTGAAGAGTCGTCTGAATTAAATGAATTAGAAATTCCGAAAGTAGTGGAAAGGGGTATGGAGATAAGTATAGATGAAATAATAAGAGCAATGAAACATGAAAGCAGGTAAGGCAGCTGAATATGCTAGAATATCACTCGAGATGCTAAGGGCTGGAGAGGGAGTGGTGGCAGGCCTGCTGTAGACTTTGTTTAGTTTATGTTGGGAATTGAAACGGGTACCGGAATACTGGTGCAAAGCAGTTATAGTACCAATATATAAAGGAAAGGGGTCACAATAGGACTGCAAAAACTACCGTGGTATATCAGCTTGCTTAGTACTGTGGGTAAACTGTATGCTAAGGTGTTAATTGAAGGAGTTATCAACGCAACTGATGGGAAAATTTGGGATGTAAAAGCGGGATTTAGAAAGAGAATGGGGTGTAAAAGTTAAGTCTTTTCCATGCGCGTGAATAAGGAAAAGTTTTTGACCAAAAACCTGAAACTTTTTAATGCGTTTCATGGACTTAGAAAAGGACAATAGAACTGCAAAATACTACCGTCTTATATCAACTTGCTTAGTACTATGGGTAAAATGTGTGCTAAGGTGTTAATTGAGTTATGAACGCAATGGATGGGAAAATTTGGAATGTAAAAGCGGGATTTAGAAAGGGAATGGGGTGTACAGATCAAGTCTTTTCCATGCGCGTGATTAAGGAGAAGTTTTTGACCAAAAAAAATTGAAATTGAAAGTTTTTTATGCGTTCATGGACTTAGAAAAGGCTTATGACAGAGTGGACAGGACTGTGTTATGGCAAACACTAAACTCATTTGGGTTGGGCGCTGGTTTGATAAAGGCACTAAGGTATCTTTATATGGTCTCTAGTGCTTGTGTCAGGATCAAGGGGGTCTACTCTGACTGGTTTGGCATCCAAATAGGTGTCAGTCAGACAGGGTTGTGTAGCTTCCCTCTTTCCCCTTGGCTGTTCAACCTATTTATGGATAGTTGTTTGCAGACTTTGAGAGGTCAAGAATATGGGTTAAGAATGGGCAAGTTAACCATCAAATGCCTTTTGTACGCCGATGATCAAGTCATATTTGCGTCGTCGGCGGCTGAGTTGCAAATGATGGTTACGTTAATGAACTGGGCATTAAAAGAAAGGGGAATGAAAGTGAACGCAAGAACGTAAGACGAAGGTGATGGTTTTTGAAAGAGAAGAAAGCAAAACGTTATGTGAAATAAGAATAGAAGGAGAGTTGATTGAGCAAGTAGATGAGTTCGTACATTTGTGATGTGTATTTAAAAGGGATGGTCTATATGATCAAGATATAGAACGACGAGTAAATCCAGGGAATAGAGTGAATGTGGTACTACACTCTATTATGAAGAATCAGAATGTGTCAAAAAGGCACGTATGTAGTTCATAATGCTGTGTTAATCCCTACTTTATTGTATGGTAATGAAAGTTGGGTGTGGCAGAATAAGCACGAAAGTAGAATAAATGCTGTAGAAATGCGGTCTTTAAGGAGTATGCTAGGGTTGAATTTGAATGACATGGTGAGAAATTGTATGATAAAAATAAATGTGGTAAGCATGATGATGTTGCTATCAGGATTAAGAAAGGAATGCTTCGGTGGTTTGGTTACGTAGAAAGAATGAATAGGAAAAGAGTGACAAAGCAAATTTATATGGCAGATGTGATCGGCAGAGTCGGGAAGGGACGCCCTAGAAGAAAGTTTATCGACCAAATTGCCGATATTTTGAAGATGGGCCACATTAGAAGTACCCTTAACCAACGAGCATGTATGCGTAGATATATGGATGTCATAATTCATCATCATTACAGCCCTTCACAAGTCAACTGCTGAACATAGGCCTCCCCCAAATTATGCCACAAAGCACGGCCCTGAGCCACCTACATCCATCGACTTCCTGCATGTCTTACCAGGTCAACACACCACCTAGTGGGGGCCGCTCTACACTACGCCTGTCGGTACGTGGCTGCCATTCGAGAACCTTTTTTCCCCAATGGTTGTCGATTCTTATATATATTCTATATGGCCGGCCCATTGCCATTTCAGTTTACTAATCCGTTGGGCTATGTCGGTCTCTCTGGTTCTACTGCGGATATCTTCATTTCTAAGTTTATCACGCAGAGAAACCCCGAGCATAGCCCTCTCCATAGCTCGCTGAGCGACTTTGAGTGTCCTCATACGGCCAGCAGTGAAGGATCACGTCTCGGTTTCATATGTCATCACTGGCAACACGCACTGGTTGTACAACTTAGTTTTCAGGTTTTGAGGTAAACCTGACGAGAAGATGTAACGTAATTTCCCGAACGCTGCCCGGCCGGGTTGAATTCGTCGATTGACCTCTCGGTCGAAGTTGGGCTTACCTAGTTGGACTATTTGTCCCAAGTAAACGTACTCGTCAACAACTTCGAGCTTAGTGCTCCCAACAACTACCGGCGTAGGTGTGACATGGACATTAAACATAATCTTTGTTTGGTCCATGTTCATCTTAGGACCTATCCGTTGGGAGGCACTATTGAGGTCGTTGAGCATGGCGCTTAGGTCCTCCAGCGATTCTGCCATAAGGACTATATCGTCGGCAAATCGAAGGTGAGTGATGTACTCGCCGTTGATGTTAATACCGTATCGTTTCCAGTCCAGTAGCTTGAAACCGTCTTCCAATGCAGCGGTGAAGAGTTTCGGGAATATAACGTCACCCTGTATTACACCTCTCCGCAGTTGGATAGGTTTCGTACTCCGGTTCTGTATCCCTACTAGCTATCGTATCCCTACTGTACATACACTTCAGCACTTCGATATACCGACAGTCAACTTGGCACCGCTGAAGAGACTGTAGCACCGCCCAAATTTCGACGGAATCAAAGGCTTACTCATAGTTAACATACGCCAGGCAAATTGGCAGATTGTACTCTTCGGACTTCTGTACAATTTGCCGAAGGGTATGTATGTGGTCCATAGTACTAAGGCCTTTTCGGAAACCAGCTTGTTCGGGATGCTGGAAGTCGTCGAGTCTGCATGTGAGACAATTCGTAATGACTCTCGAAAACAGCACGTAGACGCGGCTCAGAAGGCATATCGGTCTGTAGTTCTTCATGAGAGCATTGTCACCTTTCTTGAACAAAAAGACCACCGCACTTCTGCTCCACGCCTAGTAGTGCCACCATGGAGTACGGAATCAAAGAGCTTCTAAAGGACTTTAAGTACCGGTGTTCCACCCTCTTTCAGAAGCTCCGCTGTAATTCCATCCTCGCCCGGGGACTTGCCGTTTTTAAGGTGCTGGAGAGCCATTCTAATCTCGCTCAGACTGACGTCCGAGATATCATCGAAATAGTGTCGGATAAGACTTGCTCTTGGATCGTTACTCACACTTGCGTGTGGCTCCAACGATGATGTGTACAGCTGAGACGTCCCAAAACGATGCCGCCACACTCAGTCTTCAGCTTTGACAGTTGGCTCTTTCCGGCTGACAGATCTCTGGCAAAGACTTTGGAGCCCTGGTTCCGCTCAATCACTTCTTCAATACGAGCTGTATTGAAGTTGCGAAGGTCCTGCCGCATGTATTTGGAGATCTGTCTGTTCAGTTGCCTGTATGCTGTCACATCTGCTGACGACTGCAGCTTCATCTCCCGTCTAACATCCATGACATTAAGAGTGTAATCGGAGAGTTTTTGTGTTCTTCTGCAGCGGGTCTTGTAGAACTTAGCTCCGACCGCATGGACAGTTTCCACGAGCTTGTCATTCATATCGTCCACTGTATTGCAGTCATCTAGACACTGAAAGCGGTTTTGTAACTTGAGCTAAAGTTTCGGGATTTTGGATCAGAGCACGAGGGGGACGAGCGTTGACTTCATTAGACGAGACCGCTCCAACTTAACATTTAGGTTCAGTGTGCCTCTAACCATTCGGTGATCGCTGCCAGTTTCCGCCCTTGCGATCACTGAGACATTACTGAAGAGTTGGCGTCTGGTTTTCATAATGAAGTCAATCTCATTTTTATCGAACCATCGGGGCTCGACCAGGTCCACTTCCTGTGGGGCCGTTTCTGGAAGAAACTTCTGTCGCTTGCGGCGCGACGACAGCGCCGCCACAAGTTCATCATAAAGAGTCCCTCTTTCTCCATAAATTTGGCCATCTGCTGGCCCCTACGGTTCCGTTGCCCTACTCCAAATTTCCCTACCTTCATCTCACCGTTTTCTCTGGTGCCTAGTTTTGCGTTAAAGTCTCCCATCAACACCGTATAGTGAGTTTTGGAGGAATGCATGGCTTTAGAGATATCCACATACATTTCCTCCATTTCCTCATCGGGATGTGCCGAGGTTGGTGCGCAAACCTGTATGACTTTCAGCGAATACCGTTTGGTGATTCTGAGTATCAGGTACGCAACCCTCGTCGACACACTCTCAATCTTTACAACGTTGATGACAAGAGAATTGTGAACGATAAATCCGACACCTCCTTGGGACAGATGGTCGCCCTCCCGGTGATAGAACAGGTTGCCGGATTTGAGGATTACCGTGTCCTCCCCCTCTCTTCGGACCTCGGATAATCCAATAATATGCCAGCGCAACTTGTCTACCTCTTCTTCCAGCTCCAGTATCTTCTCGTCAGTCCTCAGGATGCGTGCGTTATATGTTGCCAGGTCGAGTCGTCGTAGTTGGCAACCGAACCTCCACCGGAGGTTCTTAGCACCACCTGCCCCGCCGTTACCATGGTCGCCCCGCCGTTACCGTAGCCAGGAATAGCGGGGCCGCCGGGGACTGGGGGCCGTTTGTTCGTGTCGTTGCTCATGGGGGATGTTTGCCGTAGTTGCCACGCTTGGCGAGCGGGGTGGCAACCGCAGTTTTTTATTGTGTAATTGTTGTTATCAGGAAGATGCTGCTGCCCATCTCCTGCCTTTTTCCCTTTGTCGCCTTCGTAGTCTCTGCCTACCACTTTGGGCGACAGGCGTGAGTGTTTATGTTATGTTTATATAAGTAAATGAATTCGTTAACACGCGGTAAGGCAGCGTGGCAAACTCATCCTTTTTCAAAAATAACTCTCAAACATATGTAGGTGCCTATGCCCAGCTGTGGGACGTATAAAGGCTGTTACGTTCCTTTTTAATTAAAGCGGAACATCTTTCTTTTTCCTATATAATTAATAGGCGTCATATAAATAAAAATACAACATAAATATTCGATTTCATTGGCATCCTAGCACTACATCACAACGTGTTTACCGTTAATATTTTAAGGAATTACATAATAATGTTTACATTGGTATATAAGTAATTCCGCCTATGAGTGATAAACAACAATTATGAAGGCACATCTACGGGAAAAAAAACAGCCCACCTTTTTGCATTACATTTGCAAAACAGCATCTGTCGATGACAGTGCTTAAATATTGTACCTTTTTTAACGAAGACGGTATGGATTGAACAAATATTTGTGAGAAAACATATCTTATCTTTTGTTAACCGAGATTTAGGTATAAGTACATTATTAGTATATTTGTAGAACATTAGTTTACATCATTTAATAACGATATCTATATAATACATAAAATGTATCCTATACCTTTAAACGAGCAATTCTTGTATATATATAAATATATAATCGGAATCTCGGAAACGGCTCCAACGATTTTCATAAAATTTAGTGTCCAGGGAGTTTCGGGGATAATAGATCGATCTAGCTAGGATTTATTTTTAGAAAATGTCTTTTTGTCCGTGTTTTTAGGCAATGAAAAACTGATACAATATCGTTAGAATAAGAAGGTAAATTTTGACAGATTGTTAGTGATTATAAATAGCTTAATTGGTATAATGGTCCGTTACAGAATCTTAAAACCCCGGTTCGAGCCCAGACCGACCAACCGACTTTTTTTAATTTTTTTTCATGTTCCATTCTTTTTTGAGAAAATCTATTTTTTCGAGCCCTTTTTTTAGAATTTTTTAAAAACACGAAAATTTAAATTAAAATAATTGCACTCATGATTTTTTATTCAAATAACCAGTTCAGTTTTTTCTATTATGTCGCTAAGATCAAAAAATATTATTCGAATTTCATCAGTATGTAATTTGTATCTAAATATAATTTCCAAACACACGAATTAAAAAAAAATCGAGCGAAAAATACCGAGCAAAGGTCGGTCAACCGGGTACTAACATTAAATACGATATGAAATTAAATAAAAACACACTTGATGACTAGACCCACAGTTTAATAAATTCATACCTATACTTCGTACCCTTACTTCAGGTTATTATCATAAATTTCGATATTATAAGCCGATTTTAATAACACAAAGACAAAATTAAAAGAAAAAATATTTTAATTCTCTTTAAAAAAAATTGTACTTTAGACATGATACGTTCATAAAAAACACAATTTAAAATTATGATATCGTGTTTTATTAATATCTATATATTTATTACAAAAAACATACAATGTACATACACGAGCAATTTACATTTTTAATTATACAGTGTGTAGTGTATTTTTATATTAAAATAGCTGTATTATAAGTACCTAAAATATCGCTAGTCCGTGACCGGTATGTATAGAAGATATCACTAACTTAAGAATATTTTCGACTACCTAGAATGGCATCAATGCTAACATAGGTTTTGCTACGATGTAATACTGAAAGACAAAAAAAGAAAAATAAAACTAGGTGGTAGTATTACTTTTCTACCCTGGAGACTGTTTGGGCACCAACCTATTACCTGTTCCCGCCGTCAAATAGCATTTTTTGCACTGCAGTGTTCTGGTCCAAAAAGTATTGTAAGCCACAGCTATACTTTACAACAACAGGCTTCTAAAGCATTCCATCTTCCTTCTCAGAAGTAACAACGAATTTTAGTACGTGGTAGAGTCATGCTGCAGCTGCTATTGTTGTAGCATGAATGGGTTGGCTCGACCGGGGTAGGACAAAACTCTTACAGAAAACCAGTGTAAAACAACAGCTTAATACTGATGTGTTTTGTATGGTGAATGTGGAGATTCGGAGACCCTTTTTTCTCGAAACGAAGCATTCCACCTAAGTACTCAGGGATGACAACGCATCTGCATTTTGAACATAGAGAATATAACCACTAGAGAGCGTATAGGCAGATTTCTTCTAAGCATACGACTCACTACTGCGGGCCGGGGGACGAGGAAGAACGCGTGGCTGCAAATGGTCAAGTTGCGTTGTTATGGCTATCTTTAGGGTTGCTCTTCTTAATAAAGGAAAATATTCGTTATCGATAAAATGGATTTTATCATTATGAAAAATACTCAATTAAAATCATAGAAATAATATATAATCAAAGTCAAACAGTTACAACGAAAACATGTATTTATTATATTATTATTGATTTTTAAAATGAAAATTTTTATATTTATTTCGAATTGAAGTTTAATGGTCCTGATTGTTCTTTGTAAAAAATTATAAATAAGCGTCTACAAATTTGTAAATAATAGCTAATTCAATTAAATGATTTTTTGATTCTATTTCATATTGATGAAAATGAATATCCGGGAATCAATAATACCTAATCAGAGATTTTAAAACCGTTCTCATAAAATAATTGGTATTATATTTCGAAGACAGCACTTTTGAACCACTCTCATTGATCGCCCTCTTATTAAAAATTTTACAACGACGACAAATATCTATTACTGTAGTGGATCCGAACAATAACTTGTCTTTAGTGTCCTTTTGAAATTGTACTATTGTGATTTGGTACACCAATCTAACTAATTTAACTAGGTAAATATAAACTTTAACTAAGAAAAAATACCGACAAACTGAGAACCTCCTCTTTTTTATGAAGACGGTTAAAAGTAGATAAGTATTTTTTCACAGTGTGTGAATTGAATAATCTTAATAATTTTATTATTTTCGATATCGACTATCAGCTATTAAAGGTAACAGTAAGTACTAATGTTTACGATAAACATACAAAGGGAAAGAAAGGGATAGAAACATTAGAATTGTCTAATAATAGAAAGAGACTTTTCCAAAAGATATCAACGTGCGACTCAACCATGTCGTTATTTACCCGGCCACCGTTTTGGATAGACCCCTGCGATGGCTCATAATCTGAATTAATCAACAATAATTTTCGTATTTTTTACTTAGCAATGAAAAGTTTCCTCCATTATTTTTGGACATCTGTCCTGGAATGTTTCCCACACCACTTCACTGCGCATGAAGGCATTTTGATGCATTATAATTGCATAAAAGTTAAAAAAATTTGCATTAATTTAGCGTGCATACAGGTCTAGCACTTGGACAGTACTAAAATGGTTAATAGTACCATAGCCGATGCATAGGCGACAAAATACTAATAGTTTTCGAGCGCCGGGGCACTGTATGCGCAGTCAAGTGGTTATATAGTCTTTGATTTTGAATAATCAAGTCAATCGAGGATAAATGTGGATGTCTATGAGCCATAGCATTCACTTACCATCAGGTGGACTGTGTATTATTCGGTAAAAAAAGCATCTATAGCCTCCTTTGGTAGAAATGGTTCTTCTCTACACCGCACAACTACTTACTATCAGGTAGATGGTAGGTTCGTTTCTGACTTCAGTTTTATAAAAAATATATATGAAAATATATTTTGACTTTTGCCATTAATGCAAGAAAAAAATTTACTTAACGGCCTGGCGCGCAGGTCATTAAATCAAGTTTTTTTTCTATTTTCCTTTTTTTCTTCAGGCGCCCTTTACATTGAAAGGAAGTCAAAATAGGTAAACAAAATCAAGCCACAATCCCGTCGGCCAACGAACAAATTCACAACATTACAGAAAGTGCTCCTTTCCAAGTTCTTAGATTAATCTAAGGTTTTTTTTAAGTTATTATAAGCCGTGGTAGCTCCGATAATTAGCGCTCGCTGAAAATTTGACAGTACGCGAGCAACCTGGTTTCGATGCCCGCCGACACCAATGAATTTGTTAATTGCAATTCAGTGATTGCAAAAAGGTGAAAGAAAACATCGTGAGGAAACCGGCGGGTCTGAAAAATTTAAAAAAATATTGCGAAGACATGTGAAGTACCCCAACATTGGGTTAGCGCGGCGGACACTTCTTAGCCCTAAAACCCTTTTGGAAATCAGAGAAGGCTTGTGCCCAGCACTGCGACGCTTATAGACTGTAACAAACTAACCTACTATTATAAGTCAGTTTTTGGCTACAATACAATCTCTTGGTAATTGGGGATATAGCCCGAGATTGTAAATCACACTATCTTAGCGTAAAAGAAACCTATTTACTTTTGCCTTGAATACGGCCACATAGTAATCGGACAGGGCCGGGAAAACAAACGCTGGTAAATTATTCCATTTTTAATATTTGTCCACGTTTTCCTTAGTTGAATCATACGACATCCGCTAAATCCGCTCTCACAGAATAACAGAGTAAAATTGCAGCTCAATGCTGCTGTTTCGTACGATGAGTGTAGAGAACCGGAGCCCTTTTTTACTGGAAACAAGTCTTGGTTCTCAAGGGTGACAAAGCATCTGCACTATGATTCTTAACCGATGATAAATGTAGACGTCTATGGACCACAGCAACCACTTACTTTCAGGTGTCCTGCGTGCCAGTTTGTCACCCATATTCCGTTAAAAAAGTAACATACGAAAATTATCGTTGATATGCTATTTAACTTGATGAATCTGATTGTGAAATAACAAAACATACACTAAATAACAATAGTATAAATAAACATAAGTTTCGAAACGTTTTGTCATCATTTTTGCATATTATATTTAATGTAAACAAACCGATTTAAGTTGTAGATTTTTAAAATGAATTTACAAGGACATTGAAGGATTGCATATTTCTGTGTTGACAAGCAATTTGTTTTATTTTAACAGATTTTTCTTAACTTCTACCGTGAAGTTGCGGCGTAAGTTGGGTATACTTTGTCCCTTCTTCTATCCCTCGTCCCATGGGTGTCGTACGAGGACACGGATTGAAACCGAAACAGGAAATGAGCAGCATCATCCACCTATAATTGCGGATGCCCACCTACCTGTAATAATGTCCTCCAGACCGAATTTCAGCCACGACGGCCTGCCTCAACGGAGGCTAGCCATCAGCGCAGGACACGATTATAGTGCCCAAGCGTATGCGCAAGCACAGGTGCACTCTCTATTCCCTCACTCTCATAATCCGATGGGACGGTAAACCGACACGACCGGAGAGAAATCAGGCGCAGGATCAACGGCTTTACGTGCTTTCCGAGGCACGGGGGCGGGACACCACCAACTTCCTGACTTCGGGCAGCTACTGAGAATTTCTTGACAGAAAACTCCATAATTGATTTTTCTGCCCGACCCGGGATCGAACCCAGAACTTCATGATCAGTAGTCGCACTACTACAACCACTAGACCAATGAGGCAGTCTATCCACCTACCTGTAACCCACCTACCAAGCGTGGCAACTAGGGCACAACCCGATAAGGGACAATCAATGTATTCATCATCAACATTGGACTTTTATAGACTGTAATGTATGGCTGGATGTAATGTGATGATGATGATGATAGAAATGATTCTAATAACTGCTTTTTTGTATCATTAAATAAACGTTTATAAGGAGCATGGTAGCTCAGGGGCTAAGCGCCCGCTGCTTCACAGTACGCGAGCAATCCGGGTTCGATCCCCGCTGGCATCAATTAATCTGTTAATTGCAATTTTAAGTAGTGACTTACCACGTGATCAGCGGTGAAGGAAAACATCGTCATGAAACATGCATGTCTGAGGAATAAAAAAATATTTCGAAGGCATATGAAGTAATCTGAGCTATAACACGGCTTATACCACGGCTACATTTAAAGTTAAATTGTGAAAAAAGATTAGAATTAATAATGAATTCTTATATTTCATTTAATAGTACATATTATATACAACCAATTTCTAATGGGTTTTATTAAGTCGCCTCCCCCCCCCTAATGACCTTGGGTGCTGCGACAACACGTCAATATTTCGTAATTAAATAGACACGATAAAATCCGTATTAATTAGGTTTTGATTATTCCATTTTTAAGTTGACAACGTAAAACCCATCGACGTCAGCATTACGAACCAGTTACCAGTCCGCAACTGGATCTGATAACTTCTTCCACAGTAGATAGGAATTGATCAAAATAAATTTTATTATATACAGCATGTTTAAATTGTATTGGCTAATTTTATTTTATTTAAACTTATTTGAATTACTTATAATTACACTTTATAATATATTAATCAGACACAATTACACTTTATAATATATAAAGTCAGAGTTGTTGAAATAAATGAAAAAAAAACAGAAACAGCCAATATAACTGTCCAACTTCTAAGCATAGGTGCCTCTCATTACAGAGAGGGTTTTAGAATAAAGAATTATCCGTCACGCTGCTTTAATGTGTGTTGAAGAACTTACATGACAAATATTTCTTTTTATTTCTCAGACATGCAGGTTTCCTCCCTATGTTTTCCTTCACAGCTGAGCAAAAATAAGCGCTCAAAATTGAAATTAATAATTTCATTGGTACCGTCGGGGATCGAACTTAAGTCCCTCGCGTGAAATTAACGGCGAGCACTTCGCAGCTAATCTACCCATAGAAATATTAACTTATTTTATCTATGAATCTACCGCTCTTTAGGCTATTTAATTCATGTAGTCTAATCAAATTTACACGACATCTGTTTTTATCTTGGTGTTAGACACTAATCTCTATATACAACATGTAACAAAAACCCTGTGGTTCCCGTTAAGTGCGTTATCAGAATCAGTATTCAAGCGAATAGAAATTTAAAAAAAAAACATTTAAAAAAATTAATTTTAATAAAAAAAAATAATTTGCAAATTATTAGTGGTTTTATTATCTCTGCATTGGCCGAGGAGTAAGAGGATTGTCAAAGACCCCGCATTACCGATAGAAATAAAACCACATACAATTTGCGAATTAATTTTTTTTCATTAAAATTATTTTTTTTAAATGTGTTTATTTAATATTTCTATAAGCTTGGATACTGATTCTGACAACGCAGTTAACGGGAACCACACGGTTTTTGTTACATGTATAAAAACCAATTACTGTCCGTTAGTCTCGCTAACACTCGATAATGACTCGACTGATTTTGATTAAAAAAATTGTGCGTGTTTGAGTGGGTAGGTGGCGCTGTTGTCGAGATTCAGAAATCACCCGCACAAAGCAGGGTCGGATTAGTTATCGGATAGTATTAAATAATTTTGAGCACAAATCTCTTTACATTTTTTTTTCTTAGCATATATTTCAGTACGTACATATTTTTTTATATATTTTTTATTTTTTTTATTTATAGGATAGGGTGACAAACGAGCACACAGTCCACCTGATGGTAAGTGGTTGCTGTGGCCCATAGACATCTACATCTATCCTCGATTACGAATTAAAATGCAGATGCGTTGTCACCCGTGAGGACTAAGATGGAATGCCTCGTTTCCAGCAAAAAAGGTCTCCGGTTCTCTACACTCACCATACGAAATACAGCAGCATTAAGCTACTATTTCACGCTGGTATTCTGTGAGAGCGTGGTCCTTCCCCGGTCGAGCCGACCCATTCGTGCTACTAACTACACTACTAATATAACTGCAGCATGGCTCTATCACGTTTAAAATTTGGTTTAAATTTTAAAATTTCTTCGACAGCCAAGGAAGAGGAAATTATTCAAGGTTACACTTATCTGTAGTTATGTTACATGTATTTCCAAAAGCAACAATATATACCCAACACCCGAGATTTAATAATTGTCAATTATGCAAATTTACCTCAATAGTTATGTCACCCTTATTTTATAAAAAAAAAAAGCTTTGATTAGATCTTTGGTCTCAGCAATATGCTGACCAGTGAGTTCATCTAGTTAACAATAAACAGTTCGTTATAACAATGCAAACTTATAGCGCACGCGATCGTAATCAGAACTAGTTGACGGGTAAGATTTAATTTTACGTATATATTGTGAGGCAGGCTGCACGGCTCTCCATTTGCTTGCTTGATGTTTACAAGTCCTTAACATTGGATGTACTGTTGTGATGGAAGTGTTGTGGTTTTTGTTTGTGATACTGGCAGCGGGGAAAGCGCTGGAGTTAACAAGTAAGCTAGATTTTTTTGCAATAATGTGCTAATTAATTAATGAAATAAATTCTTAGTAGTTAATTTAAGCAAGTTAATAATATTTTTTAATTAATTATAAACATGAAATATGTTTTGAAAGTGCAAAAAAATTAAATATAAAATGTAATAATTAACTTTAAAATAAAATGAAAAAAAAACGACGATAATTAGACTCGAAATAAAAATAAAGGTTTTTCTTCGATACGCTTATAATCGACTTCAGGGATTTTTTGAATTATTTAAGGTTTTAAAGTCGGTTTTAACTTTTTACAAAAAAGTTTAATTTAAAAGAAAAGTTTTAAGTTTTATTTAAAAGTTTAATTATGATATTTTCTATGTAATTTTTATTGCCCCTTTTTAACGTCTTAGGTTTATAGTGGTAGTTTATTTATTAGGTTTTCTCTCCAAGTCAACCTCAAACATGTGTGTAAAAAATTTGTTTGAAAATAACATATTTAATACACACGGAGAAGTATAACATAATATTACTAAAAATTCAATATAAATATATAAATTAAAGACGCAAGTGATCACGTAGATAGGGATACATATAGATATATGAATAAACATAATATCTCATGAGTTCAAGGTGACGAATAGAATGCCATTCAAACAGGATTTTTATCCCCTATATTTTTCCAAAATAAAAAATTATCACTTAAATCAGTTAAGCCATTTCAAAGAAATGGGTAACATACATTATACTTAAAAAGATAAAAATATTGAATATTTTGATATTGCGGGTATAATACTAAGATTTTATATCACAATTACTAATTGTATTACTGCTAAAGAAATAATATGTACGCATTTTAATATTATTATTAGGTACCTAAAAATATTTTTTATTAAAAATAAATTTAAATGATTCGTTAAGCAGCCATGAATTCGAGCCACAAATTACCCTATATCTTTAAACGAGCAATTCTTGTATATATATAATCGGAATCTCGGAAACGGCTCCAACGATTTTCATAAAATTTAGTATCCAGGGAGTTTCGGGAGCAATAAATCGATCTAGCTAGGATTTATTTTTAGAAAATGTCTTTTTGTTCATGTTTTCTGGCAATGAAAAGCTGCTACAATATAAGAAGGTAAATTTTAACATTGTGTTAATGATCGTAATAGCTTAAGTGGATAACGAGCGGTCGCGAATTCGTAATGCCTTGGTTCGCGTCCTGTCTTGGGTCCGATTTTTTTCTTTTTTTTTTCAAGTTCCTTCTTTTGTGAGAAAATTTTCGAGCCCTTCTTTTAGTATTTTTTAAAAATACGAAAATTTTAACTAAACTAATTGTACTCATGGTTTTTTTTTATTCAAATAACCAGTTCAGTTTTTTCTATTATGTCAATAATCGGATTAAAATGTGATTTGGTGTAAGTTTTAGAAATTGTCTTAATTATTATAATATGGTAAAAAGGTGTTACAAATTTTAAAATAAATTTGTAAAATTATGTGTCTTACCTAATTTGGAGAACACTTCCCGCCCTCTCTCAATTTCCTGTAACACTAATCTCAGCATTACTAGTCCCAACACCGCTACACTAGGAAAAACACGCCACCGTCGATAATAGAACATAATATTATGTTTCGCATCCTCAGGTGAAGTAGATTCGGCTGGTGAAGTAGCTAACCGCTAAGTTCCTTATACTTTCTATGAGTTCTTATGTTCTTATACACGTGTCGTGTTATCGAAGATGGTGTGTCTCTCCTAGTGTAGTGGTTGGTGTTGGGAGTAGTGGTGCCGGGATTAGTGGTGCCGGGGATATTGCACGCAATTGAGGGCGGGCGGGAGGTGCTCTTCAAACTAGGTAAAACACATCATTTTATTTTATAGCGCGGAACTTAGCAAGTTAATTTGTAACACCTTTGTATTTCATTTTCTTAAAACCTAAAGAAAATCCTAGTGTGGGGGGGGGGTACCACACTAGGATTTTCTTCTGTATCGTTGGGGCAGCTTACAAACATAAATTGCACAAGGACAAACATCCAGAACCGGAACAATTATTTGTAGGCCATACAAATATTTGTGTCGTGCGGGATTTAAACCCGCGGCAACTCATTGCTAAGCCACTGCGCCACGGGAGGCGTCAAACGTTTAATTGACCTTTAATTTATTGTAATTCGGCAAGTAACTTCTGATTCCTTTGTAATAATTATTTTATAATATAGATATTTACTGGATAAACCAGTTTCATAATTTAATGTGACTGATGACTAAATATTGTTTATTCTGCGAGGTAGCTACGTAAGAGAATTCACTATCCAGTACGGTATGTATATCACAGTGTAGGCATTGTAATAGGCGACAAAAGAAAATTAAAAAAAGGCTCCAGCATTTTCTTGTAATGGCTTAAAATAATAAAAACTGCGGTTGCCGACTTCAACTTCTCCGAACTTATAAACGTAATTTTATATATTTTTTTACAAAACATATACCTTGATCATTTATTGGAAATTGGTGATTTGGTTGTCTGGTTGTCTGGCTATTAAGCGGTTTTTTGTGGGACTGTATGCGGGTGGATTCCGGCATGCACAGAAAAACTACTCGAAATTTGTATTTTTCCGAATGGGATCTTTGACAATACACCGCCGCGACACCCTCCTCACATTAATCTGTTTTTAAGTAAATATAAAAAAGTGTAATTTATTTTTAAGTTCTTGTTTTTTATTTAGCAAAAAGGTTATAAAGTTATAAATGAAACTATTTAGACGACATTAAAGCCGTCTTAAAAATAAAAAAGAATCAATTTATTTAATTTTCTAAAATCGGTGCTAATAGAGTTATGAACGCTAGCGAAATTATTTTACCCATTTTAGTTCTTTGACGTCGATTCTTTTATTTTCATTAAAAGTTAATTTTACTAGTAACGATGGCTTCCAAAATAATGACTCGGGATGACAACACATCTACATTTTGATTAATTCGTTAGGAGTGTAATAGAGGAGTATAACTCGGAGACACGGTAAAGTGTCTATGGGACACAGTATTCACCTCAGGTGAACTATGCTCCCGTTTGTCATCCTTATTTAAAAAAAATACATGTACGATGCGGAAATCAAACCTGGACCTAGTATCGTTGCATTTTCCAAACGTTAACCCACTGCGATGTTGGACTTTAATTTGAATTAAGTAAGCCATGCTCTTACGAAATTTAAAATCCAGCACCCGTAAGAAAACTGAGACCTTTAGTAAGGAGAACCGGCAGGAAACTTTATCATTAAAACTCTTATCACTGTCTTAATTGATAAAGCTTATTTTACATTAAATGATTTTTAGTGATGATTTTTTTATATACAGTGATCTTTACACCAGGACCCCAATAGTTTTAATTTAAAAAAGTTGGTCGACTCTGCAGGCCATCCCTGGAACTTAACGCTAATTTCAAATGCAAAGCGCTCCAAATTTCACCAAATTATGTTGCGAAATCTCGAAATTATGTTAAAAAACGTTTTTTTTTTTCAAATTCTTTCTCCTTCGATATCTCGCGAATAAATAAATCGTTTTTTATTTTCCATTTTTTGTGGTTAAGAACTAAACGTTATTCCAAAAAACGAGAGATTTCTCTAAATCTACTCGTCTGAATCAGTTTATATGATCACCAAATCTATTCCACATTGAGATCTTTAGAATGCCGTAAACCGCATCTCAATCAATCAAGACGTTCAAAAGTTATGAAAGGTTTACATACTTACACACACTGATACATAATGCGTACGGACGTCCACGTGAAATTAGTTAGAATAGCTTCCTGGGATCTCAAAACGTCGAGATCTGTGTGCCTAGTGCGAGTTCCACAAAATTAATCGAATGACTTCACCATCGCGCTAACCGAGTTAACGTCCTCGGTATCGACAAGCGAATACCAGCGAGTGTGAGTTACAATCGAAGCTAACCTTTTGATTTGCGTTTGCTCACTGTGAATGGCGGTTATTCCTTATCTTATGTTGGTAGCATGTTCGTTCCGTGAGATAAACTAACCAAATACAGAATGACATTTTTATTTAGTGGTCTTAATAATAACATCTGTCTTTCATATTTGTGGTTATTATATCTTTATTACCCTTTTTGTTTATATTTCGTAATTTGATCAAGGTTTCGACACTCCACAGTTTGTGTTAGTTTAATGAGATTATGAATTAGATATGGACGAGTAACTTGTCCGTGATTGTTAATAATATAACGTTTAAATTAAAAGCAAAAAACATAAAGATGTGTTCGTTTTAATATGCTTTTATAGTGAAATTTTGGAGCACTAAATGGAATTTATGTTATTTAGATGTAAATTTAAGTTTGATACGTGTGTTTTGTAACTAGATTACGCGGACTAGAATTTATTGGATTTTCGGCATGGAGGCCTCGGCAAAGCATCGTCTAATGCAAGCGATCAAATGGTCTGTATAAAAAATTTAGAAGAAATTGATTTAATTATTGAATAGAGATAGTAGACCTTAGATTTATCAAACGTTGTTTACACAAAACTTGAATACTTTAGTGGAAAATGCTATATCTATCCTTAAATTGCCTGTCGTCGGGATGTAAGTGTAACAACGGACGAAAATATGCACAAGCCCTTGCTTCAACACAGGCGTTATAATAGCAGCTTTGATTATGATGGGATTGTCTATATAATCAAAGAATAGCAGTCATCTATAATTATTACTTATTTATGCCTTAGCGGCTGCAAACATCCTCCAAGCGAAAAGAAACGTCCTGCCATAACTATACATCGTTCACATAAAACGAAATAAAATTAACTCTTCAACAATTATTCCCACTCTTCCATCTCACTGTAAAAATCCAAGTGAAAATATTTTCGATAGCAACGCCGTAAAGTTTACATAAGTTACGTCTCGAACGATCAAAATTGTCGCTCGCACTCGCAATATACTTCAAACAACCAATCACGAGCGTTACCGTTCTCACTGTCGAATGTTAGTAATTGTTCGATGATCGATATCGACCACGTAGTAAACTCGCACTCAGGCATTCTATTTCAAATTATTTTCACTAGTTGGCGCTTTTTTATAGCATACAAATCGTAGTTAACTTTATCGCTATCGAACGCGTAAAAAAACTCGCACTAGGCACACTGATGAAAACTCGATTTTCGAAAATCGGAGTGAAACCAATAACTTCCCTAAGATATTTTGAAAATTTTCAATTTTCTTAGCGGGAAGTTAAAAAATCACGGGATCAACCATTAAAAAATAATTTATCTTTTACAATACATTTTTTTAATGAATTTAATAATCCAAATTAAAAAGAACAATTACTTAATTGAGTCACTATTTGTTCATATATAAAACAAAATATTGAAAGGTAATTTTTTAATAATGAAAAAATTTTTAATAATATTGTAAATTTACATAGTCATTATTATAATATTTTTATGACTTATTTAGATTTCCGATATGATTAAATTGTTTTCTAATATTCTATATTTGCTAATGTCTTTTTTATCTAGCATTTAAATTTCACACAGTAACTTTTTAGTTACACACTTTAATTGAATGCAAAAAATATTGTACTTCGTATGCCCACAGGGCAAGTCATTTGAACTTTATTGCATATAAATGTAGTTAACGTCTATGTGATCTAAGAAATAAATGATTCTGATTTGAAACAACTATTATTATTTTTTCCTGTTTTTTGTTCATCAAACTTGATCATATAAAATACATTAGAATAATTGAATGAAATAATAATTTTTTTGGCATTATAATAAATTCGACAACTCGCTCACGATAACGGGTCGGGTGTCCTTCACTGTAGATGTGTCGACAAACTGCCATGACCTCCATCGAATTGTGTTTATTATTTAGGGTTGCATACAATATTTTATTATATTATTTTTGATAAATACTACTTTATACTATTACATAAAAATAAAGTATGCCAAAATACTTTATTTCCAATCTTTACTGTGATATGCAAAACAAAGCACACCCATACGTAATTTTTAATTATTTTTCGATTTTATCGATAACTAAGGTAAAACAGAACAGGATACACACGATTAAAATGACTAAATACACAGAAAACAACAGAAAACAGCTAATGCTATGAGTTACTTGACTTTCGACATAAGAAATATTTTTTGCAAAAACAACAATCGTTTTTCTGTGTCAGCTTGTAGAAGAGCGAAAAATTAAAAAAATGTCTTTCTTTTATAGCATTGGGTGACAAACGAACACACAGTCCACCTGATGGTAAATGGATACTATGGCCCGTAGACATCCATATTTATCCTCAATTAAGAATAAAAATGCAAATGCGTTGTCACCCCTGAGGATCAAGATGGAATGCCTCGATTTCAGTAAAAAGGGTCACCGGTTCTCTACACTCACCATACAAAACACAGCAGAATGCTGCTGTGTTTCGAATGGTGGATAAAAGCTGCTATTTCACGCTGATATTCTGTGAGAGCGTGGTCCTGCCCCGGTCGAGCCGACCCATTCGTTCTGCAACTATAATATAGCTGCAGCATAGCTCTACCACGTAAACTCACGTGCCGCAGTGGTTGATGGCGAATTTCATAAAATTAATCGCTATATTGGTACTCGTTGGTTATCATTACTTCCAACCTCTTAAACACTTTTACTTAATTGGTAAACAATATGTAACTATTTCATAGGTTTAAGTGATAGTTTTCCGATAATTACACAAGAATTACAAAAGATAAGTGACCAACAGGATCATAAAGACGTTGAAATTTATCTACACTTTACAAGTCACATGTTGAGTATGTTTAATGAAATAATAAAACGTCTTGAAGGAAATTCTTTGACCGTATTGAACAATGAACAATTGAAAAAAAAAGAATTAGAAGAAAGAAAGTCTAACAAGTATTTCGGTTATGAATCGAGAATAAAATTACTAAAATTAAAAGTTATCACCTGAAATGGTCAATATAATTTTCATTTTTTTTAAATTTCTATTGATATGCGAACAAACTCTTTTGAAAAAATGGTTCAATTTTAGCGAAGGTAACTGGCTTTTAATACTTCCTAATATATTTTTGAAAAATGAAGTTGAATTGAAATATTTTGAACAGTAATTACAAAAGTCAAATTACAAGACAGATTAAATAGATGAATGATTTGTTAATGGTTGATGAGATATTAAGATTTCGAGTCAATAGTACTTAAAGACATTTAAAGAAAATCTACTAATAATGACAAAGAATTTTGGGGAAAATACTACTGAAAATGGCAATATATACATAAAATGCGTGTAATAATTTACAAAATATAAAGAACAATATTATTTTTTTACTTTTTTAGAGTTTTTTCGGTAATGAAAGTGAAGTGGCGAGAAGTTATGACATTCCTGATAAATCAATCGTTTACAGAAAGTAAAGTTCCAGACCAACTAAAAATTTCAATAATTAAACCACTCTATAAAAAAGGCTCTAAAACTGACTGTAACAACTATCGCCCTATTGCTATTCTTCCAACGTTTTCAAAAATATTCGAATCCGTTATGGCTAATAGACTATACTGTTACTGCGAAAAATTCAATATATTAAATGAAAATCAATATGGCTTTCGCAAAAACAGATCAACAACTACAGCAGTATACAAATATGTCAATGAAATATTAAATTTATTTAATAAAAAGAAATACGCGATCGGTATTTTACTGGACATGACCAAAGCCTATGATCGAGTTCGATTTGACATACTTTTACGGAAGTTATACGGAATAGGAGTAAGAGGCCCAACATACAACTGGTTCGAATCATACCTGACCAATCGAAAGCAGTGTGTAGCGATAGAACACCATAACCTAGCCATTGGAAATGTGATCAAAGTCAGGTCCCAATTTGCACCGGTCACTAAAACAATACCACAGGGTAGTGTTCTCGGTTGTTTATTATTTTTAATTTATATTAATGATTTGCCGAAAATAGTCAAAGCCCCCTGTACCTTGTTTGCCGACGATCTTTCTGTAGTCATACCTTTCGACAATAATACTAACAACAATCTTAACAACTGTCTAGATAGTGTACTTACAGATATCTCTAAATGGTTAAAAAATCACAATCTCGTCATAAATTACACAAAAACTAAGATAATGCAATTTAAGCCGTATCAAAAATGCCCCCTATCTATAAATTATTCTTACAACGATATTAAACTAGAATGTGTTGATTCATATACATTATTAGGTATAAACATAGATTCGGGTATAAATTGGAAAGAACACATAAGGAAAGTATCATCTAAACTTTCCCGTTTCTCGTATGCACTATACGAACTTAAAAAAGTTACAGATTCCAGGACAGCCACGTGTACATACTATGCTTATGCCCATGCATGGCTCAAGTACGGCATTTTACTGCGGGGAAACAGCACACACGTAAATAAATTGTTTATTTTACAAAAAAAAAATGTATCCGAATAATTACAAACATAGACAACACTGACAGCTGTAAACCCTACTTTATTTCACTAAAAATATTAACAATTACATCTATATATATACTAGAAGTATGCACATTTGTTAAAAAGAATATGCACCTTTTTTCAATATACTCCCGGCCTCATTTTTTACGTCCTAGTATAAAATTAGCTCCACCTATCACAAAATTACAAACAGTTAAATCAGGACCCCATGGTATGTGTGTAAAAATTTATAATAAAATTCCCAAATATCTACAAAAAGAAGAATCGTTGTATAAATTTCAAAGAGAGCTTAAAAAATGTTTAATTGAAAAAAGTTTCTATTCGTTGTCAGAGTTTTTCGGTAAAAATCATAATTGTTTATTTTGAATATGTATACCTCTTTTATATCGTTGTAAATATTGCAAATGTTTATTAAACCTAAAAGTAATGTAGTAGTTTAAGTAAATAAAATAAAATTAGTCTTTCTAAATTGATAGGAATAAATTGATATATAACATAATATAATATAATATTGCTACGCCCTATCAGGGCTCATGTTTGGTTTTAATATATCCAACTTAAGAACTATTTATGTAACCACATGAACGCAATAAAATGTTTGAGTTTGAGAAATGAATCGTCTATAAATTTAATTGAAAAAATATTATTTATTTATTTAAATCTGAACTTAGACTGTATAACTAGTGTCGAAACTTTAGAGATAACCAGAAATTATTAGCATGTGCATAAAGCACAAAAAATATGTATTTAAAGCAATAACAACGTAAATTTAAGACATACTTTTTTTTCTTGCAAATAATTAATTATTTCTTTTTCATGGGATTAAATACGTTTTTTCGTCAAAAAAGTTGTCAACCCTACGATTATATAAAGAGAATGAGCTATCTAATTAGTGAGTTTTAAAAGGGAGTTTTCACAGAAACTGGACTTTCGACGGATTGTTGCTCCTGTTTTATCGTTTGAATAATGGTTTTAAGTAGATTTGGAGATATAAGACTGATGCGATTTTGTGTATTAGGTGTATGCAGATGCGAACTATTAGAGGAAATGACGAAACAAGTACTTTGATGTTGATATAAACCTCAAGTTATTTTTATTTATTTTTTTCAAATTTATTAGTCAAAAGTATTAATGGTTTAAGACCAATAATGGTTTGTATTGGTATTCACATTCGCAACTAACGCACTGCTTTACATAAATATTTAATTAATTTGTGAAAAGTAAAAAACATACATTTAAGTATACCTTCTTTATTGTGTAAGTGGTAAGCACCCATTTGCAATTCTCACATGGGACAGTTCGGAATTGAGCGCAACCAATGTGAGGGCTCATTACTTTCGTCGACGAACCGGTTAGACAGCGCAAACTACCTAATTATATACAGACTGTTTCATTATAATACGAACTAAATTATTACTATGATTCTAATTGATTTTATAATACGAAATTCTTTATATTATCGTAATAATATTTTTTGAGTTTCTGTTTAGTATTTTGTGTTCAATTCTTTTTGAATGTTTTCCGGGATGTCGTTTATAAGAGTTGGGATTAAAAATTTAATTGTTTTCCTACCATAGTAATTTGAGATCCTAATTTTTGTTTGGTAATATTTCTTGTAATTACTTTATGGGATGGGGGGCACTTGGATGCTTTTGTTATTGAATTGTACATTTAATAGGATTCAATAATTGCTTACGCGCCTTATAAACTTGAATGACTGTCGTCATCGACTGTCCACTGGGTTCAGCTGTCGTCAACATCTCCCAAAAACTTTGCGATGTATCGCATCAGCATATTATAAAGAAAAACTTTATTTAAACGAGGACTACGAATAAAATTAAGACATGGCTTAAAAGACAAGCATCCAGGCCTAATATCTTATCTTATTTTCCGGTTTATAAAAACATGTTTTTAAAAAACCGGAAATTCTGATTTAATACTATTTATTTATTTTTACCGGTTGGTTCACATTATACTCTATGTAGAAAAATGCAAATAAAATTTTATTCGTTAAAATTATATTAAGTCGGGGAAAAAGTTTCTTCGTATCATATTGTATAGAAATTCAAGACATTTTTTTCAAGTTTAATTACATTTAATCATAATATATATGTGCCATTTTGTCGATAACTTGTTGCCATCTTGTAGGTAGTGACATGATCCCGTTAGTGTAGAGATCTTGGGATTTAGATCAAAAAAAATGCGACATGTAGTTTTGATAGTCCTCTCTTTATGTTAACCTAATAATTGTAAAGAGACCGAAACAGGTGAAAATCTGAGGGTTAAACGTCAGGACTATACGATCGATGCATTATCACTTCCCAACCAAGCCCTCCAATTTTCGCTGAATCTGGTAAAGTATTTTCTTTTTCTTAATGTCCTATATGTTGTATTGAAATTAAACCAGCCAGATACAAACAGTACAACCAAAGATATTTTTCTTCAATTTTATACAAACAAAATATTATGCGTGTAAGTAGTTAGGTTGTACCAGTTCTGGCGCACTTGTAGTTACGTTGTACCAGTTCTGGCGCACTGAGTCAGAAGTGGTACAAGTACGACGTTCGTCGACTCACGATCCTAAAAAAAAAAAAAAAAGATGCACGGTTCCGGAGATGTGCAGATCAATTAACTCTTATCTAATTGATATCCGCAGGCCTCCACCGTCATTAGCGCTCCATTGTTCTTATCTACTTATCTATTGTTCGTTCAATACCGTCGTTATCTATTCTTTCTCAGCGTGGAGCTATTGTATTATACTCCTTTGTTCCTATCTACACTAATCTAACTCATTAATAAAACACATTACCCAATTTTGTTAAAATTTTTATTTATAAAATACAAAATCTTATTACTTATTATCTAGGATAGGAGCGAAACATCTCATCCACTAAAATATCGTTGTACAATGTGTTCCCTGTAAATATACTCGTAAAACCATGCATTGAACATCCCTGAAACTTATATAGCAAATACATTAAGCAATATTCGCCACAAACTGAAGTCCACTCATTCTGAATCCTATCAACATTCCAGTTCCATCTTTTACAATTTCTTTTAAAAAACTCTAGATGATATCGTACAGGTGCCCGTCCGAATGAATCAAAATGTTGACCGACGTCATTCGTATCGATATATAAAGCTACCCAATGTGACCCTGGTTTATCATCTGTATCCAAATTGCATATTATATACGTTGGTACGTGGGTGTACATGGGTAGTTTATTGGCAGCATAAACATTATTTTCTAGAGTGGGGTGAATCTTTTTCAGATGTTGTTGTACATCTAGTGTATCCATAATATTACTGCTATTAGTAGATTATTACAGTACCAATCTACTCAATGACTAATATAGGAATGATCAATTATAGTGATTTCTAAATATTAAATTGCATTCTTTGTGTTATACAAAACGTATTTGAGTCACCAATACACTGAACAAGACACGACAGGAAGGACGTAGGAATGTAGAGATAAGCAACAGAATGTAAGATAAGCTTGTTGACGCATAAAGATACTATCAATTCTACTGCAGAAATTCTTTAGATTAGAATTATTACTCACTGGTACTATATAAGACCAAGCAACTGCAGTCATGGAGTTAGTGTATGGTCGTTTGACCGCAGTGGATCTATCAATACTACGTTTGTGTTACTTCAACGCATCAAAGGCCATGGATGTAAGTGTTTATTCTATTGACAAACTTACTTTTTTTTCTGTTATTTTCTTACGTGTGTATGATTTAGTGTTAACAAATTATATTTAAATATTATGTGTGTGTATATAGTTAAGCCGTGGTAGCTCAGATGGTTAGCGCAAAATGTAAAATTCACAGTACGCGACCCGGGTTCGATCCCCGCCGGCACCAATTAAATTGTTAATTACAATTTTAAGTGCTGATTTACCACGTGCTCAGCGGTGAAGGAAAACATCGTGAGGAATGCATGTCTGAGAAAATTTCGAAGGCATGTGAAGTTTGCCAACACGCATTGAGGTAGCGCATGGAACATTTCCTAGCCCTAAAACCCTCCCAGAAATGAGAGGAGGCCTATGTTCAGCAGTGGACTTTAATAGGTTGTAACTTTAACTTTTTAACTTTTATGATTAAGTGTTAACAAATTGATATTAACATGATAACTGTGTTGTTGCAGAAATCATTGAGCTTCGATGAAAATACCTATAAACGGTATTACTACTCGCCACTCTCCCCTCAAGAAGAGAGTGATGACATCGTCATTAATAATAACACATGCGATGGTGGAAAAAGAAAATCGCAATCGATTGATCATTTTTTTGAAGCTGAATCAAAAATAAAAAAGAGGAAGCTGTTATCATCAACCGTAGCACGAGCCGCTAGAGATGATGTATTATACATTTCTACTAATTCTGACGACGGAGACCAAGCGACGCATCTCATCAAAATTGAAATGTACGATATGAAGAAGCTATCCAAGATTCCAACTACTGATCATTGGAAACATGCTTCCACGAGGATTAAATATTACGTAAAAACTAATAAGGATAGCATCTACGACAACACAAACGCCCTCGTATACAATATTACAAAGACAATAGCAGAAAGTGAAAAAGATGTTTGACGTCCCAATGTCATAGTTAGTCCGGCTACCTTCAGTTTTTTAATATTAATTTTTGGTCCGATTTACGCAAAACGAGCTTATAGTATCATGAAGTCTTGCAGTGGTATGCTTGGGTTTGGGTTTAATTTTGTTAATTATAGGATCCCAAGCAGATGGTAGCACCCAACCATCTTCTCTATTGAAATTTGGATATTTTTTTAATTTCAATAGCCTCGCGTATCATCCTTGGTAGGAATCGGTGTTCTTTTGCGAGAATTTGTGGTTTATCAAATCTAATGTAATGGTGGGGACGATCTTGAACATGTTCGCAGACTGCAGACTTCCCGGAGCGTCAGTGCTTCACATCAGCTATATGTTCCTTCACGCGGGTTTTTATAGATCTCTTTGTTTGACCTATGTAAGAGAGACCACATTCATAATCTAGCTTGTACACACCTGCATCTTGTAGAGGAATATTACATTTGATGGATGGTAAAAATTGACTAATCTTCTTCAGCGGCTTGTAGTATGTCTTAATGGACGCTCGCTTCAAGATGTAGCCAATCTTGTCCGTGACTCCTCTAACATATGGTAGTAGAGCAGGCGCGCGCTCGACTGTGGCCGGCTTCACTCGTTCACTGTGACGTAGGCGCGGGACCCGAAGCTTGTTGTCTTGCAATACTTGCTTGACATGCTGAAGCTCCGCAGCCAGATGTTTTCTGTCACAGATCCCTCGTGCTCTCTAAAACAAAGATTTACCCACGGTAGCTAACTGTGAAGGATGATGGTGAGATTCACCATTTAGATATCGGTTGGTATGGGTCTTTTTCCTATACACAGTGTGACCAATAGTGTTATCAGGATTTCGGATGACTAAAACATCTAGGAAAGCTAAAGAATTATTTGCCTCTAACTCCATTGTGAATTGTATTTTAGAGTTTATGGAGTTAAGGTGGTCTAAAAATGCAGTTACTTTGTCAGATGGTAAAATTGTGAAAGTGTCGTCTACGTACCGCTTGTAGAACCTTGGATTTACAGGAGCAGTAAGAAGGGCTTTCTCCTCAAAGTCCACCATGAATATGTCGGCGACTATGGGAGACACAGGTGAGCCCATCGCCACACCATCTACTTGCTTGTAGAACTCCTCCTTCCACAATAGATAGCCAGATGTGAGGCAATGTTCAAGTAGTATTGCATATTCTTGAGGCATGTTATTTTCTTCTAGCTTCCTGGTTACAATTGAGATGCAGTCCACAATAGGTAGGCATGTAAATAGTGACTGAACATCAAAACTGACCATAGTTTCATTGTTAGCGAGATGTAGGTCTTTTATCTCACTCACAAAATGGTATGAATCCTTTGTGTGTGCTCTGGTACGTCCTCTCAGTGGTGATAGTATTTTTGCTAAGTATTGTGCCAGCTTATAAGTTGGTGAATCGATCTGGCTCCCCGTGACCATGGGCGCTGTAAAGCACCCGAAACGTGGGGATAATAATAACAATAAATTAATGTAATTAAACGCGATAAAATCCGTAAATAATAGTTTTATTCAATGTGTAGTGTTCGCGTAAATTTAAGAAATCATTACAGAAAGTGAAAAAGTTAAAAAATACTTTTTTAACAATGACAGTCATTAGCTGATCATTAGTGAATGTGATTCTGTTTACTTAAATTAAAGGAAGACAAGAGCAGAAGAAAGAGATGAGTGTGGCATACGTGTACAGAACACATCATTGAAGAACAAAACTACAACACTGAGTAAAGATGAAAACGAGAAGAATATGCAGTACTCAAGAGCTGAATATCCATTCTTCAGTTCAAAATCTAGCCGGTTGCTCAGTTTCGAAAACTGGCCTCTCGTTATGCGACAGAAACCTCAAGATCTTGCAGAAGCCGGTATTTCGTAATCTACTAATAGCAGTAATATTATGGATACACTAGATGTACAACAACATCTGAAAAAGATTCACCCCACTCTAGAAAATAATGTTTATGCTGCCAATAAACTATCCATGTACACCCACGTACCAACGTATATAATATGCAATTTGGATACAGATGATAAACCAGGGTCACATTGGGTAGCTTTATATATCGATACGAATGACGTCGATCAATATTTTGATTCATTCGGACGGGCACCTGTACGATATCATTTAGAGTTTTTTAAAAGAAATTGTAAAAGATGGAACTGGAATGTTGATAGGATTCAGAATGAGTGGACTTCAGTTTGTGGCGAATATTGCTTAATGTATTTGCTATATAAGTTTCAGGGATGTTCAATGCATAGTTTTACGAGTATATTTACAGGGGACACATTGTACAACGATATTTTAGTGGATGAGATGTTTCGCTCCTATTTTATAGATAATGAGTAATAAGATTTTGTATTTTATAAATAAAAATTTTAACAAAATTGGGTAATGTGTTTTATTAATGAGTCAGATTAGTGTAGATAGGAACAAAGGAGTATAATACAATAGCACCACGCTGAGGAAGAATAGATAATGACGGTATTGAACGAACAATAGATAAGTAGATAAGAACAATGGAGCGCTAATGACGGTGGAGGCCCGCAGCGGATATCAATTAGATAAGAGTTAATTGATCTGCACATCTCCGGAACCGTGCATCCTACGCAAAAATGGACCGCAGATTCGTGATCAGAGCATGCCAAAACCTCTTTTTTTTTAGGATCATGAGTCGACGAACGTCGTACTTGTACCACTTCTGACTCAGTGCGCCAGAACTGGTACAACCTAACTACTGGTGTAGCATGAATGAGTCGGTTCGACCGGGGTAGGACAATGCTCTCACGGAACACCAGTTTATACCGCTTTGTTTCGTATGGTGAGTATGGAGCACTGAAAACCCTTTTTACCAATAATATTTATATATAAAAAATTACTGGAAATGAAGAATTTTATCTTAGTCCTCAGAGTTCTCTTAGTGACGACGCATCGGTATCAAACTGCTATTTTACATTGATATATTTTGTGAGAGCGTGGTCCGCGCCAGTCGAACTGATCCATTCTTGCTACCATCACAATATGGCTCTACATATATACCGTATTCATTTTTATGTATTTATTTATACCTTTCATCCAGTTACAATAAAACTTTGATATGTTATATTCGAGCCCGCGATAACTTCGGGCAAACAAAAAAATTATTAGCTTGTTCCTTTTTTCAATTTTTTAGACAGTATTTATCCGATTACGATTAAACCTGAAGCGTTGTTGGACTCGTACCAGAGAATATTTCTAAAAAAAAAAAGACATTGTAAAGTATACAGTAACAGTCTATATTTTTGATGTGGTGGATAAATGTTGGAGCTATATTAATAGTATTAGTATAGTTACAACACGAATGGATCGGCTCGACTGGGGAAGGACCACGCTCTCACAGAATACCAGCGTAAAATAACAGCTCAACGCTGCTTTGTTTCATATGGTGGGTGTAGGGAACTGGAGACCCACTTTACTGGAAACGAGACATCCAATCTTACTCCTTACGGGTGACAAAGCAACTGCTTTTTGATCGTAATCGTAATATAGATGTAGATGTCTATGAGCCACAGCAACCACTTACCATAGTAGACTGTGTGCTCGTTTGTCACCTTTATCCTATAAAAAATATAAGTCCCCACTGCTGGGCACAGGCCGGCTCTCACTTTTGAGAGGGTATAGCACAAGTGTCCGCCGCGCTGTCCCAATGCGTGCTCGTGGACTCCACAGGTCTTTAAAAAAATTTTCTTATTACTCATACATGCAGGTTTCCTCACGATGTTTTCCTTCACCATCGAGCGTTGTTAAACAGCACTTAAAATTACAAGTAACAATTTTTGTATTGTGAACTTATGTAGATATGATTATTTACTATGCTTTCAAAAAAATCCATGAACTTATTCGTAAAAATATTGTCGTAGCATGAATAAATATAAGTAGGTAGGTATTTGAATCTAATTTGCAGTTTTTTTCTATCGGAAAAATTACATGTTACCGTTGAAAACCCCAATAACTGATTTTGGCCCGACCCAGGATTTGAACCCCCCTAAACAAAAGGGGCCAAGCAAACGAGGCGATTATTATATGAAAAGTATGGTGATACGTTTTCTTTAGATTCACTAAAATTTGGTTTTAATAAATGTCACAATGCAATGTGAACATATTTAATTGCCTCGTTAGCTTCCTTGCAGGTATATTATGTCAAAAGACTTACTTGTGAACTATGTCAGCTGTTTAAAAACCGAGACCAAATTATAAATAAGGGACCTCGAGAATATTTCCTACATACTTCGACCTCTGTTTACGAGAACATATTGTATTGTATAGCCGTAAAAATATAATTTACTTTTAATGAATGTGTATTGTTTTCTGGTACAACTACCCGACGCATTGACTGGAAATTTTCAAAGCAATGTCAACCAAAAAATGAAAATCTTTCTTTTGCAAATCTAATATATAAAAATTAATATTTGTATGTTTGTATTTAATGCGCTGCCATACCGTTCATCAGATTGTTGAAAACTTTGGTTACATATTGCTTGCACTTCCGCGAAGGTTATACGCATATTTAGACCAGGTAGGTAGCGCTGTTGTAGACTCCAGATAACACCCGTGCGAAGTCGGGGCAGATCGTTAGTCACGAAAATTTAGAGTTTCATATTATTTCCTGTACCAAAGTATAAAAAACTGTTCGATCTGGGACGCCCACGTTACAAAATTTCCAATAGGAAGTGACAAAAAATAAAAAACCTTGAATACGAAACATGAATACCGTTAAATTACATACTAAAAAATTGCTCTGATCATGTACAGAACTCATGTAGAGTTGCTATTTCTTCAGTTAATTTATTTATAACTAAAAATATGTATACTGCCTTTAATATAATGTTTTACTACCATTTTTTCGGAAGGCATATAACTTTTCTAGGGGAAATAACTTTAATAGAAACAGGGGACTATTACCGTGTAACAAAAAATACTTTGTGAGTTTGCGTCGCCGTTCTGCATGGATTTCTTAGTGCGATATTTGATTTAAATCTGCATACAAAGTGCTTGTAACAGTATCTCTAAAGGGGTGTTCGAATATGAGATGGTCGATTTAATCAATCATTACTACTCCTTGACTACCCTAGGAAAGAGATCTTAGCGGCATAATATTTCGGTCTAGAATTTTTTAGGAATCATAGATGATGGTCCAAGCCAAAAAGTTCTACTTTTTTTTCGGGACCGTAATTGTGCAGCCACATTTCGTCCATTGTTTTAAATCGAGCCAAAAAAAGATCGGGATCATTAAATTTAAAAACAATGGAAGCAAATAGCTTTATTTAATCGTGGTGGGCCGTTTAAAAAAATTGTAGATGTCTGTGAGCCACAGCATCCACTTACCAAACCCGGTATCTAGCGTACTGTGAAATTGATAGCGAGCCCTTAGCCCCTGAGCTGCTACGTGGTAGAGCCATGTTGCAGTTATATTAGAAGTATAGTCGTAGCACGAATGGGTCGGCTCGACCGGGAAGAACTACGCTCTCACAGAATACCAGCGAGAAATAGTAGCTTAATGCTGCTGTGTTTCGTATGGTGAGTGTAGAGTATATTTTATATGCATATATATATATATATATATATATATATATATATATATATATATATATATATATATATATATATATATATATATATATATATATATATATATATATATATATATATATTTCTAATGGTGGTTAATATAGCGCATAGCGCATTAAAAATATTTTAGGATTATAGAAAATCGTAAGTCTGAAAAGTATGAAAAAACGTTCATTGGTTTTTCTTTACCGCTTTATTTTAGTCTAAAATGCGACTTATTACGAAATAATGTTCTTATATAGCACGCGGTCTATCCAATGGACGACATGTATTGTAACGAGCGAGATATAGCGTGCTGCAAAATTAACTCGCTTGCCGGACTCCTACATGCTTTCTTATAAATAGCGCATATAAATATAACATAGCGTATTTAATAGCGCGCTAGAAATTTATAGTTTCGTGTAACGTGTTTCGTGTAACAACTTTAACACACACACACACACACACACACACACACACACACACACACACACACACACACACACACACATACACACAAACACTTCTGTGATTTCAAATTAGTATAGTCCAATCGTAGCCAAAGTTAAAACGTCGAAATGCCGCAGTGCGCGCGTTCAAAAACTGTGCAAGTAACCACCGTAACACCAAGAATTTGGAAAGAATATCTTTTTTCGGTAAGTTTATATCATTAAGCGTTTTTCACAAAATAAAAACAGCATCAAATAGCAAAAATAATTCAATTAGCTAATATTATAATTGTTTAGCCAATGTTTGCTACAACGCAACAACTATTGTAACAAACATCGACTGTTCTTGAACAAACATGCATGGAGTAGTATTATTATTTAATATATGTTTTTTTGTTTGCAGATTTCCTAGGGACCCATTTTGCTGTGCAGAATGAGTATCTATTGTCGCGAAAGAAAGGGAGAGAAGAACTATATAAACAACCCATCCAAATATGTAGGAAATATGTTCGATTCATTTTGATAGATTGGACATAATTGGAAACACGCAAAGACGTAGATTACTAAAAACAGCGGTTCCCAAATTGATTCACGGACTAATAAAAGTGCAATCAGCTTTATGTTCAGAATAACGAAAGAGTTATCAAATCAGGTAATTAAAAAAATCTTTATCAGAAAAAAACTATACCTGCAGGTATTTTCATGAAATACTTCAAAATTGTTTTCAATAAACTTTAACTTTTGAAGATACCACAAATATACGTGACGTATCTCGGGCTGATGCAGTTTTCTTAAAGTCTCCTGATGCGTCATTATCAGATTTAACATCGATATGTGACACTCCTAGAAAAGAGTATTTAAAAAAGAAATTGACGACCCTTCATTGAATACCTACTACTTAGTCCTACTACTTTTATAAATCGGTCAAAAATGTTTGCCACCATACAAAACGACCCTTGCCCTAAAATATTTACATTCTGCAACTCTACGTCTTTCAATACTCACTATGTTCCGAGCGTTCAAATATAATACCAATAACTACGTCTACTACTAAATTAGAGTAAGCACGAAAATGTCAACTTATTGTTTTAAACTTATTACTTAAGAGTTTAAGTTTCATTTTAGAGTAAATATTTTTGTAACCTATGACTTTTTATTTTCAAGCGACATTCTAAACTTGTTGTTTTTAACTTTTCTCTGATGAAAGGACTTAAATAAATATATAATTATATTTTGCAATGGTGATTAAAGTTTATGCTAGAGTGTTATTAAGGTTTATAATAAACTGAAGTTGTTAATGTTATTGAACTTTTTTCTAAGATAGATAGATGTTTATGTGTTTGCAAACGTGGTCACATGTGCGACTTATTTTTGTTCCTGATCCTTAATCTAGTATATAATTGATTGAAGCCTTTATGCTTCGATCAACAATACCAACTAGATAACGGGTCACGTACAAAATCATAGCTAAATACTGTCCGCGTGAATATAAACTTAAACAGCTACATTTGTTTACTAAAAAAATGAGACAAAAAATTAAAATAGTTTTAAGCTCAACCTAAAAACAACCATCGCATCTAGAAATAAAGTCACAAATCTTACGATCATTAGTCACAAAAAAAGAACAAAGCTATACAATACTCCTATCGCTTGAAAATGAAGACATTAAAATAAACTTTGGTGTGAAATCAACCTTAACGTGTAACAAATAAAGTTCTTTTTCCCGTTATAGCCTTGCGAGCTACGTCACTTTGTTATGTTTCTGTTTTCTTCTTCGAATTTGGTTCAGGAAGTATTGAGTCGTGTTGAACACAAAAATAATTTATAATATGATCATAAGTTTAATTAAAATTATTTTTATGTTTTAGGCATTTATGATTGTTGAAATACACACTTTTCACACTAGCCATTAAATATAATATAGTATGTAGTATATTGATTGCATTTAATTAACTAATTGAATATATATCTATTTTAGTTTTTGTGTGTATATATGTTCATAGTATGTATGTTTCTATGTATAGTATATATACATATATATATACATATATATATATATATATGTGTGTGTGTGTGTGTGTGTGTGTGTGTGTTCCTTTTTATCACACCAATTTGTCCTACTTCTGTCACTTTCATGTAATTCTATCCATTTATTGGTTGTTTGGAAGAAATTGCTGTCAGCAATAAGTAGTAATATTAGTAGTATAGTTATATAGTATTAGTAATATTAGTAGTATAGTTGTAGCACTAATGGGTCGGCTCGACCGGGGAAAAAAGCTAGGAAAGCTAAAAAAATCTAAGTGTCTAATGGAATTACACAAACAAAGACAAAAGTAGCAATTACCATTATTTAAAGTTTTGGTAACGAATTATTAAAAATTATTACAATACAAATCTACTTCATGAGGCCATGTTCGGTTTCACAAATGTTTGCGCGTGTATTGGTCAACATTGACAAAACATTTATAGGGGTGGTTTTGATCTGTAATTTTGTTTAAAATATGATGTTATTTGTTAGTTTAGAGCTTAAAATATAACATATTATACTTACATATAATTACCGAAAGTAAGACACTCCGGCCGTTAAATTACTTTTTCGGGCATTATTATTGCAACTTTTAAATACATATTGCGGCATTGTGAAACGTTTTTACATTGGCTGTGTAATAAGTGAACTAAACGAAACAAGAGCTCACGTCTCAGGTGCGCTGTTATTTACTTAGATGGATTTCTTGCGCCGACCCGACATCTAGTTGGTATTGTTGATCGAAGCCTTTATGCAAAATTTTAATATTAGGTAATGATCAGGAAGCCCAACTAACAAAAAGGGAAAACAACGCTACACGAGGTCGAAATTCCTTGTAAGCAAAGTTTAGTCACCCCGGAATGCCTAAATTTAATTAAGATTAAGTACTTAGTTAACATATAAATTTGTTTTCTAATATGGCAATAAAGTTATATTTATTTATTTTTATTATTAAATATGTGTACTATATATAATATGTGAGCTATTTCTGCCGCTATAAGGCAATGTATGTATGTAATCGTGCTTCTTTTTAAATTGACTGATGTCATTGCCATTTAATTAGAATGGGTGTGGAATTCGACAGTAGTTTTCTTTGTTAAGAGAAGGCATACCAATAATTGGAAGGAATTACCAATAATTGGCGAACAAGTTTGTTAGTCACTTTTAATGTTATGAAAGAGTGCTTTATGTCATACCGCATGACAATATTGATTAAATTATAATCTCGCGCGATTCCGTATAATAAACAGTCATGTTTTATAATTAGATGGAATATTACTAAGTTCGACTGGATAGACGATCGCTGAACCGGTGATAGGATCTCAACAATCTATATAATGATCGCACAAAAACAGAACAAACAGCTCTTTACCGTTAAGGCAAAATACAGGGTTTTTCCTCATCATTATACGACAATATAGCCGTTATTTCTTATGAAATACCTTTGCGTAAACATTATTAACGTCAATCGAAGATCACAGGTCGCTGATTGCACGAGATTAGAAATAAGGTTGTCACTCATACTCTAAACTCTCTCTACTAAATTACTCTTAAAAGTTTTGATTAGAGTCAAAAGTGCGTACATCAGTATTTTCTTCTTTATCAACACCTGAAGTCTCCTGGGTTCCTATTTCTGTTGCAGTGCTAGATGTCTTGCATATATAACGCTGCTCCCCGTCGCCGGCCTTGATAAGTATAATATAGCATGGCATCTTTCAGATTCTATACCCCCATCTATGGAAGACCTCTTACGAAACACAAAGGATGAAATGGGGGCAATAAATTCTCTAATACCGCCACCACATGGTAAATATTAATGTTCCAAAAGATTAGTAGTGTTTAAATTTACAACCTATATAAATTCTACAGGCAGGCCTGCTCTCATTTTTGAGAGGCTTATGATGCTATTTGTCCGCCGAGCTGCTCCAATTTGTGTTAATATATTCCACATTTTATATTATTGCTATTATATTCCACACACAAGTTCGTTGGTCCTTAACAATTTTAGAGAAAAAGTATAATCACGAGATATGAGGCACCTACATCGTAGTCTTCACATGTGAAAACGCATCTCTCTTCTTTGTTTGAGTGGTTTCAGGTCAAGTTCATTTACGAGGGTGGATTGAAAAGTACTCGGCCTAACCAAGAAAATAAACACATACTAAATCGGTTATATTTTTATTTTTCTACATAATCACCATCAAGTTCAATACACTTTTGCCACTTCCCCTTCCAAGCATTTAGCTACAGCTGCTTTGACCTCGTCGTTTGTCGAAAATCTTTGACCTCCCAAGTGCTTTTTTAGGTTAGGGAACAGAAAGAAGTCTGATGGTGCCAGATCAGGTGAATACGGCGGATGCGGTAACAGTTCAAAGCCACAGTTGTGAATTTCAGCCATTGACTGTACTGACTTGTGAACACGGGCGTTATCTTGATGAAACAGGACTTTTCTTCTGAGCATTCCTCGACGTTTTTCTTTTATTTCCTCTCGTAAACGACGTAGTAAGGTGCAGTAGTAATCAGAGTTTATAGTCTGACCCTTTCAAGATAATCAATCATAATCACACCTTTCGAGTCCCAGAATACTGAAGCCATCACCTTATTTGCCGACAAAATCGACTTAGCCTTTTTAGGGGGTGGTGAACCAGGTCTTCTCCACTGTTTTGATTGTTGTTTTGTTTCCGGTGTACAGTAATGAACCCATGTTTCGTCCATAGTAACAAAACGATTCAAAAAATCATCTTCATCGGCTTCAAATAACTCCAAACAGTCGCGTGAAATAGTCAATCGCGTCCTTTTTTGTTCAACTGAAAGCAGTCGCGGAACCCACCTCGCAGACACCTTGTGGAAACCCAACTCGTTGACAATGATGTTTTGAGTTCGTTCATAAGAGATGCCTATAATCTCGGCTATCTCTCTAATTTTTAATCTGCGGTCTCCCATTATTAAATCAGGTACTTTTTTAATATTTTCGTCAGTAGTTGACGTCGAAGGCCTTCCAGAGCGGGGTTCATCTTTCACACTCTCTCTACCACGCTTAAATTCTGCTATCTATTTTTTAACGTATGAATATGACAGAGCACAATCGCCTAATGTACTGACCATGTCATCATGGATGGCTTTTGATGATAGCCCCTTCTTATGGAGGTACTTAATGACGGCACGCTGCTCGATTTGCTCCATTCGCGGAAATTATGTGTAGATTTGATTTTTAGAATTGAATGGATCTATGTTAGGCCGAGTACTTTTCAATCCACCCTCGTATACTACTCTAAAATTAACGAAATTCACTTAGAGGCTAAATTTTGTAATATCAAGAATCATTGCAATATCAAGGGTTCAATTCCCGCAGGCAACAATAAAATTGTTAAATTCATCCCTCTTTTCTATTCATAATTCCTCTCTCAGATATAAAAGGAGGCCTGAGTCCAGTTATGCAACTTTGGCAGTTACCTGTTACTTTAAAACTACTAAATAAAGAAGGAATGGTTATATTGTCATATATCAAAGGCCAGTAGATTTTCCGAGGATTCCTCATAGATGACTTTCACGACATATTCTTGTCTACCATTTTTTGTATTTCTTAAATTACAATTTGTAAGACCAATGCGCAAAAATAAAAGGCAAGTCTTAATAATTATAGTAAAGAAATTCAAGGGACTAGTCAAAATCTAGAATTTTAAATTTTAACGTACTTAAAATATTGCTGCCATTAAGATTCGAATTGCTTAATAAAGTAAGCTGCGTTTTTATGCTATATGTAGTTTTCATTTTATATACAGTAGAATTAGATTTTATTTGGTCTAAAACATGGCAACCCTTATTAAACAAAACGAGTTTTTGCGAGCCTTTTCTTTGTTCTTCCATACATGATAATGACAATGATAATTTATTACTTTAAAACAAGTAGTAAGTTGTTACAATATTGTTGGGCATCCTCTTTTAAGTAAGTAGATACCTGTAGTAGAGGGCGCCGCTATTCCTTATTATAATTAAATTACTACTCTAAATTAGAATTAAGTAAATAACATAAAACAATAAAATAACAAAAAACATAAATAAATCAAAAGCTCAACAATTTAAACTGCAAGTAAGGTATAATTAGCGATATTTGCGTGATAGTGTGCAAAAATGTGTGTGTGTGTGTGTGTGTGTGTGTATGGATGAGCGTGGGAAGTCTGTTGAAAATTCATAAGGCAGTGTTTTCGAGAAGGAATTCGATTTCTTCATAGGAAAGTTTTCTTAACCAGTCTTTTACGGGTTTTTTTACAGTCATGGTAATTCATAGAGTAAATATTGATTTTTTTGGATTATTTTATTATAAACCAAAAATTCAATATTTAATATATATATATATACATATTTTTTAATTTTTCAGTATTAGTAAAAAACATTTTTGAATAAATAAATTAGACAACAAATTGATGTTGTTTTTCAGATTCTTAGCTTTAAAAAAAACCGTCGTGTTAACCAATTTTTTTACTTGTTTTTATTATAATACAGGATATTTGCTATAAATGCACATTTAAATCTTAACTCTGAGGTAGATAGTTTAGGAGCTATGACAGTGTAAACATACTTACTTGAAAAGCGCGGATACACTAGCAAATGAAATAAAACAAAATAATTTATATCAATTGCATTTAATTTGGCAAAATAATTACAAAAACTGCTCAAAGTGACCTCCTTGTCTCTGCAGACATGCTGTTGCTCTTAGTGCAACGTGTTGCGTAGAGCGCTGGATCATTGCCTTGTCTTCTCGCAATTCGTTTGCTGCTTGAATTATTTTTTCTGCTAACTCCTCTCGTGTATTTGGCACATTTACATACACTCTTCGTTTGAGTGTGCCCCACAAAAAAAAATCGAGGGGTGTTAAATCCGGCGACCGCGCTGGGCCAAGCAATTGTTCCTCCGCGTCCGATCCACGACGAATAGTGTGCATTTAAATGATTCCGCACAAGAAGCGCGAAGTGTGCCAGAGCACCATCCAATTGCAGAATCATTCTGGCCCTGTAGGCCAATGGTAACTCCAATAAGGCATACAAAAAATTCGTTTCCAGGAAATTTAGGAATCTTGGGCTATTCATTGTCTCCGGTAAAATGATTGGTCAAATTAGAATGTCGTCAATCATTCCGGCCCAAACGTTGACAGAAAATTTATGTTGAAAAGAACTTGGGCGGATCGCATGTGGATTTTCTTGAAGCCACAAGTGTTCGTTACGGTAGTTCGTATACCCTGATCGCGTGAAAGTAGCTTCGTCTGTCCACATAATTCTTTTTAAAAAGTTTGGATCATATCGCGTTTCTCTCAATATCCACGAACAAAATATTGCTCTTCTTACATAATCCGGTTCCAGTATTTCTTACACCCTTCGAAAATGGTAAGGATGTAATCCTTCTCTTTTTAAAATTTTCCACACCGACCATTTTGATAGACTGAGACGATTAGCTATGCGTCTAATGCTCAGGCTAGGGTCTTGAGTAATCATTTGCAATATTTGATGTTCATCTTGGAGCGACAAAACACGAGTACGTTCGTTACCGAGCCTTCTTATTCCATTTTCCGCAAGTCTCAAATGAATTCTCACGAAAGTGCGAGCATTCGGCGTAAGTCTATTAGGAAATCTGCGTGCATACTCTACAATAGCTCTATTTGCACTCCCGTTACACAATCCATACACGAAATGGATGTCAGCGATATGCTGGCTTGAGTACTCGTTCATTGTATTAAACAAAAAGTAACAGTTCAACAACAAAACAAAAACGTAACAAAGTCTAACAACAAACAATAATTATGTACAGTAAGTAGATTTACTTAAAACCAGGAATGTTATCACAACGCAGAGCGAGGGACGACTGCTCGACGGCACAAGCGCACACTGCACCCTTTTTACCTGGAGACAGCCGTTATTCTGTCTCGCTCGCACTGTCGTGCACAGCGTTTTTTACCTGCTCACACAAAGGATGCTATTGTGCTTGCTTACGATTCCTTGAATTATTGAAGAATTTTATCTTACTCACTGGAATGGGTGTTTAGTTATCTAATATCGGGGTAGAGGCACTTTGAACAGTTACATTAAAATTATCATAGCTCCTAAACTATCTAACTCAGAGTTAAGATTTAAATGTTCATTTATAGCAAATATCCTGTATTATAATAAAAACAAGTAAAAAAATTGGTTAACGCGATGGTTTTTTTTTAAAGCTAAGAATCTGAAAAACAACATCAATTTGTTGTCTAATTTATTTTTTCAAAAATGTTTTTTACTAATACTGAAAAATTAAAAATAATATTTTGAATCTAGATTTATTGTCTACACTATTAACTAACATTTGAGACCAATTTTGTTTTTGAAAGTCTTCTACTTGGTTAGATATTGTTAAATTAATACAAGCATCTATGCTTCGCCAACAATTTTTTTTAAAGTGCTGCCATTTTTTTATTGATGGCGAAAAAAATCATTGATCCCTGATTTGTCGATAAAATTAATTGTATTTTAACCCCTTAAAGTATCGGACATCGGAAACCGGACACCCTGTATATATATATATATATATATATATATGTATATAGTAGCTAGTGTGTGTGTGTGTGCTATATGAGTTAGAGTAAGTTTTATATTATATATATTAGGTTTTTTTTTTCAAAACAGCGCCTATCTATTACAACTACAAGGGTGAAAATGTTTTATACGTGGTAGAGCCATGCTGCAGTTATATTAGTAGTATAGTTGTAGCACGAATGGGTCGGCTCGACCGGGGAAGGACCACGCTCTCACAGAATACCAGCGTCAAATAGTAGCTTAATGCTGCTGTGTTTCGTATGGTGCGTGCAGAGAAGCGGAGACTCTTTTTACTGGAAATGAGGCATTCCATCTTAGTCCTCACGGGTGACAACGCATCTGCATTTTGATTCGTAATCGAGGATAGATGTAGATGTCTATGGGCCACAGCAACCACTTACCATCAGGTGGACTGTGTGCTCGATTGTCACCAGATCCTAAAAAAAGTAAGATGTTCTGCTTCAATCAAGAAGTAATATTGCAATGTCGTCTTATACGGCCCACTGCTGGGCACATACATCTTAATATTTCTGAGAGTGTTAATATTCCAAAAATTGTTGTTTGCGATTATTATAAAGTAAAACAACTGATTCACCAAAGCAAAGTCGAAAATCCAGTTTACAATTACGATAATTCTTAACTTCGCGATTTCTAAAACTCGTGTTATAAGTACAGCATCATCAACAATTCATAACACTTTAATTACTACTATATGTTATAGCGCAGTGAAATCTACTAACTTTAATAATACAACCATTAATGCTACATGCTTTATGAGTGAGAGTATTGAACAGATAGGCTTCTTTTTTGAACAGGGAATAATTCACCGCGCTGCCCTGCTGCGTGATAACAGACTCAAATTTTATTTTATTTACTTTAAATTTTAAAATGTTTAAGTTTAATTTTGCTCACACTGTTTTTCTTCACCATCAAGTACGTGGTATATCTAATTTCAAAAGTGCATTAAAAATCTCGTAAGTTTCGGTGAGGATTGCACTTAGGTTTTTGGCGTAAAATGCTCAGACACATTTTCTGAGCTATCACATCACTCCTTTTCTTATTAATCTATTAATTAAATAATATACTTATTATATCCATGAAGTGTAGTTCAAAGTCACGGCCTATAATGTGTAAAATACGTATTAAAATGAGCAAATTAATAAGTATTTTACACAGATAGGCTGTCCACTTGTATGAAATTACGCAAGGGTAATTTCCGTAACGGTACTTACGTCAGTTTAGCTCACTCATAATTTATTTATTGAAGCCTGAATAATAATAGAGTAAAAAATCAGTTGCAATACTACGTCGGATATAATGAAATATTCCGTTTTTTATATGTGATAGGGGTAACGATAGCTCACCTGATGGTAAGTGACTACCACCGCCCGCGAACAACTACAACGCCAGGCGAATTAAAGATGTGTTGCCGGCGTTTTAAAAAAGAGTAGCCTCTTTTTTTGAAGGTCCCTGAATCGTATCGGTCCGGAAAAATCGCTGGTAGGTGGTCGATTCCACAAATAAATCTTGGCATGCTCAGTAGAGCTGGACAGTATTTCATGCTGGCACACCGCCTGCAACTTTACAAGACGCAGGTTCGGCCTCACATGGAATACTGTTCCCATCTCTGGGCTGGGGCTTCCCAGTGCCAGTTCCTTGCACTTGACCGTATCCAGCGCAGTGCAGCTTGAATCCTCGATGAACGAATGCTTTCCGATCGGCTCAATTCACTGGCGCTGCGAAGAGATGTTTCATCTCTTTGCATTTTCTTTCGCATCTACCACGGGGAGTGCTCTGAGGAATTTGAGGAATCCCAGCCGCCAAATTTCACGAATGAACTACACGGCAAACCTCCCGACACCATCCACACCATCTGGACGCTTGACGGTCAACCACTGTACGTTTCTAGAAGTTTTCTTCCGCGTACAACCCCTCTGTGGAAAAGGCCCTTCAATAAAAGAGCTTACTCATTTCTAAAAGGCCGGCAACGCATCTGCAATTCCACTGGTGTTGCAGTTGTTCATGGGCGGCGGTAGTCACTTACCATCAGGTGAGCCGTATGCTCGTTTTCCCCCTTTCCAATAAAAAAAGAAACTTGACGTCATTTTGCCAAGAAATATTGGCACGAGGCCGGTATATAGAGCATCACCAGTGCTGCATAGCAATGAATGTTACCGATTTGCAAAATGTCATTGATATGCAGAAGAAAGTGCGTCGATGATAACACGCTCGATAATAGGCTTGTAATCGGAGCATGCACCGTCCTAAAATTGCCAATTATCACCGTCTTAAAATCGTCAATTATCACGATCTCTGCTGATGGAATCTATTGTAGCAAGGAATCTGTAGCCATTTGCCACGTTGTCGATTAGTCGGTCTGTTTCAGCATTACCGCTATAGGACCTATAGAGGCACCCGTAGACGCGCGGATGGTTGGGGCCGCCGAGAACCTGAACCTTAAAGGCTGCCGAGGCGTCGTGAACATCCTTTCTGGTGTATACGAAAACTCTAGCTCGAGGCACAAAGAAGTTTTCTAATTTATACCCCGGGTAGGACAGGTACGAAGTATCAGTCGAAGAAGACACCTGCGTCTCGGTCAAAAAGAGCAAGGCCGCCTTCGCCGTATACAGATAGTAGTGGACGACGTTAAGGTTCGAATGAAGTCCCCTGATGTTGCAGAAGTCCACGGCTAGCGTGGTTACCAAGGTTTTATCGCTCTGTTTGCCGCGTTAGTATTGAGTGGGATTTTGCCCTCCCCCTGAGCTGAGCACCTACGCTCAAAAAGAGAATGGTAGCTTGGGCGTGGATGCCCAGTGAGGGATGAGAGACCAGCACCGCTGGTAATGGAGAATCCCTCACCCTTCTTGGGGTAGTCTTTTGTTTTTATAAATTTCGCTACTATGTTACGGGGGGCGGGGGGGGCTCCGGCCATCTGCACTAACCAAGCGAATCGCAGAAGGAGCTTCTACCTCACGCTGGTATTCTATGAGGTCGTGGTACTTCCCCAGTTCGAGCCGGCCCATTCGTGCAACAGCCAAAACTGCCGTGTGCCTGGCCACCTGCCTGGCTAGCGTAGCAATTAGGAGCAAATTGTTAAAATTATGTTTTACATGAAATTTTCCACCACGCTCGACGACATTATGGAATTTACTTCTGCCAGTGGTTTTTCCGGACCGATACATGTTAGGGAGCTTTAAGAAAAGTGCCTACTCTTTTCTATGCTGCTATTACTTTAGTGTTTGTAGATGTTCATAGGTGCTTGTGATCACTGACCATCAGGTGACCCGTATGCTTGATTGCCTCCTGTACTATATGAAATATAAATAATCGTTTTACATGTTCACAAACAGCAGGAAGTCGAACAATAATTTCTACGCTATATGATCAATTTTCATTATCTATACATATAATAAATCTGTAGAAAAGTCATGTCTGTAATTCTAATATATCTAATATTTCCTGGAAAAAAACAAGTCCATGGGACTAAATAAGGGATACTGAAGCCAAGTTACTGGTTTTTAGAATTTTTGTCTGTCTGTCTTTCTGTTTTTCTGTCTGTCTGTCTGTGTATTAAAGATTCACGCAAAAAATAATGGACAGATCTCCATGAAATTTTGAATGCAGGCAGATAGTGACCCGGGGCTACTTATAGGCTACTTTTTATTCGATTACGGAACTTAAAAAAGGAGGGTTATTTTCCTTTCTTTAAAAGTTAATTTTCTATTACGTATGATTATGTTAGTTATAAGCGCGATAACGTAGTGTTTTTTAAACGAATACAATAGTTATAATCAAAGTTTAAAATTTGTTTTAACTGTTATGTAATAATTTGAAACTATGCTAACTATCTACATTGTACGTTTCCGAAACAGCGCCATCTGTCATAAAAAGTAAAAAGTATATTTAGCCTTCAGTTATCAGTTACTTACTAATAAATTAAATAACATAAATAAATAACATTCACAGGTTTAAATAATTATATTTATTAAATGATTCTGAAACTTCTAAGATTTATTTTAAGTTTTTCATTCTTTCATTTTAATAGTAATAATTTAAATAGATAATAGTGAAATTTATGAAAATTCATATGGTTTTTATTCAAATTACTAATATATCATAATGAACTGATTAGCATTGGTTTGCCTGCGATTATTTCAAAACTCTCATTACACTTTAGTTAAAGATATTTTAATATTTTTGTATACGTCGTGGCCAGGTCGTAGAATTGATTTTATCGTGAATATTCGATCATTACATGAAATTTTGGCATTTCGTGAAATTTAACACCGTCTGTTGATCATATAATCATAATGCTTGACCAAATCGATGAAAAAACGTTGTTTGAAAAAATTTACAACTAAACCCAACTTTGATTTTTATAAAATTCTAATTAAATCGTAAAATAATTCCACTATTCAAAGCTAGCGGCGCCGAAGGCGCTTTTTTTATCAGAAACAGAATTTTTAACAGAATCCACATAACTCTATGCCTTATCGCGAACATTTAAATAATGTATATAAATGTTCGCGGCTTTGAGGTAGCGCAACGATCACCCCAGCCGCATATTAATCCACTGTCGCTGATATTCGCCATAATATCGTACGAAGATGGTGCTTTCGTATGATATTATCGCGAAACGAGAATTGACTTTGACAAACATTGACATTTATACGGTACTAGCGATTTACCCCGGCTTTGCACGGGTGATTTCTGAATATCGGTACCAGCGCCACCTACCGGATATAAAATCTAAACCAACTTGTAAATCTAAACCATACATCAAAATCGGTGAGTTTTAGCAGGACTATGGGACAGCAACTGATTTTTACATTTATAGGTTACTATAATATGCATGTAATAAATATATAAACCTTCCTCTTGAATCACTCTGTTTATTGATAAAAACCTCATCAAAATCCGTTGCGTAGTTTAAATGATCTAAGCGTGCAGACAGTGGGGAAGCGACTTTGTTTTATTCTATGGAGAGATGGTCAGTAATAATAGACTATCATGAAATGATTGCGATATTTGAAGTGTTCCAGAACTTCATGATAATATGATCAATTCTACGATCTGGCCACATTTACATAACTTGAGAGTTTTGGCTTTCATAGCTATAATTTAAAATTAGGGCCATCTATTTACCGCTAAATAAACTAATACTAACGAACTGATAAGATTAAATATAATGCTACTGAACCCACTTATTCTTGCAGAATCAAAAACTTAAAATAACCAGCCATTATTGCGATGATTTACTGTAATTGCCACGTTTAACAAAATAACTAACTGTTATACTGCATAAGTACTGTGTATACAAAACTATGATTAAAAGAGAAACTTTTTAATAACTATACTTATTGGGTGTATATCGACATAGCAATAATTTCATTAATTTTCTTTGGTATTAAGTTTTCTGATGTAAATTTTTATCTCTATCTGATGGATTAGTAAAAATATAAGAAACTAGTTTATAGTGCCAATCAGTATTAAATAGGCCAATGATATAAATCGAATATCGCAAATAAATACTCTGCCGTAAATAAATAGAAGACAACGAAATTCGACATTATTTGGTCGAAATTAAATTACCTAAATGTAAAGAGTAAACAGTAAATAATGTAACTTTGTATTAAACATAATTTACCCTTATTAAATATACCTCGGAAGTCATGACCGATATAAAAAGTGACAGGGGTTTCTAGACGTCTGATGCAATTCTAAAAAAATCTACGTCTAATAATTTCTGAGAATACAGAAGATACCACTTGACTAACAAACGTGACAACGAGGCGGCTCTACAAGTGATCCAACTTTGTGGCTTTTGGAGCAGTATTAATGATGATCGGATGATCAGCGTAAGCCTACGCGAGCGAAGCCGCGGGTAAAAAGCTAGTATTTTATAAATATCTAACACATACCGCAGCCAAAGGTATATTTAGGTGCTTGCAAACTGAGCTGTCCATTACAAAGCTGCTAAACTAAAAATGAGTGTGAAATGTTACAGGCTATTTTTTGCCGCGTATATTATCTACGTATATTGTCTACTAGAAATTCTGATGTTTTTTTTTCCAAAGTTCAATGTCAAACATTGAACCCCATAATAGTTCAATCTCAATCAAACAGTTGAAAGTTCGTCACAGTTTTAAATTTAGAATACAGGTTTAAATCCCTTTATATGTATAAAAATCAATCGCTGTCCGTTAGCATCGAGCTTGTATTATTATTGCGATGGCGCTTTAGGTAAATTATTTCTCTTTTATTGGTAATTTCTGCGATGGTAATTTTGCTATACAGTGGACCCCGGTAATCCAGCCCCTGTCCAATCTGGCACCCCCTGTAATCCGACATGGTCTATTATTTATTATTAAATATTTTTTCACAATCTTCGTTAATGCATGATTGAACAAGTTGGAACTTATACGCCCCACCACTATTGTGCTCGACTCGTAGGGTGTTGTTTCGATTCTGATTGAAAAATTTGATTTTGAAAATGGTTGAAAGATCATAATTTGCCTCAAAAAGCGTTATTGCCTCTTGATAACGCTCTTAAATTAATTGATTTGTAATTTTTTGATTATTTTAGTATGTACATTTGTTTGTACACAATTATTTCCTAATGTAAAGTTATAGCATATTTTTTGTAAGTTCTTTAACTTTAATTTCATAATAAAAAGTAAGCTGTCCATTGTGTTATTTAACTTATTAAATTTGACATACATAATTAAGTATGATTTGTACTTCATAGTACATAATATGTATGTAACATATAGAATCTTATCATTGGATCTGTAATTTGTCGGTTTACAAGGTACTCTTTTGTTAAAAATTCCGAACTAGGGATCTTAGCAGTACTCAATAATCCGACAAATTCGAAAGTCCGACACTGCCCTGCCAAAATGTTTGTCGGATTACCGGGGTCAACATTATTTCGGAAGATATGGTTTTTGCGTCTACTCAACTGTACAACATGCACGTGATAATAAAAATATACGTTCTCACAGAATACCAGCGTAAAATAGCACCTTAATGCTACTGTGTTTGATATGGTGAGTGTAGAGAACTACTGGAAACGAGGCATTCCATCTCAGTCCTCAGGGGTGACAAAGCGTCTGCATTTCGATTCTTAATAGAAGATAAATGTAGATGTCGATGGTCACAGCATCCACTTATCATTAGGTGGACTGTATGCTCGTTTGTCACCCTTATTTTATAAAAAAATATTATGGGTTCAAACTTAAAGGCGTTGACTAATTATAGATTTGAAAGGAGATTGTTTATTCAGATTAACCAACGACGCGAAGACGGTAATAAACTTATTGAATCATTTTTATTAGAACTGAATAAGGAACTAATATGCATTAAATTAACATCAAAACGTTTTATTCATAGTTAACAATAATTGTTTTGCGCTAACTTTACTTATACAGCAATATTATTTATCATAATATTGCTATAGTACTGTAAGCAAATATAACATTTTCTGTGATATTATAATATATAGTATATTAAAAATCCTCGTCCATGTACGGTGAAGTTTCTAAAGGAACTGTATCCGCGACTGGTCATCGCTACTGATGAAAAAAACGCGACTTTATAAGGATTCCTCGTTGAAATCATATGTCTTATGTTCATTGCTTGAATTTTTTTTATAAGATATGGTGACAAACGAGCACACAGTCCACCTGATGATAAGTAGTTGCTGTGGCTCATAGACATCTACATCTATCCTCGATTACGAATCAAAATGCACATGTCAAAGATGTTTTATAGGTACAGATACCGTGTACGCGCGCCTAAAACGCTTCCATTTAAAAGGCGCCAATATTGGCGTATTCGTTCGATCGTTCCGCCATTACGCCAGCGACGTTCACTGCTAACATACATCATGCACCAGTGTTTTTAATTTCGGAAAATGACTGTTTGTGCTGTGAAATCATGTAAAAATTACTCTTGGAAAAAAGATAAGAACATCACTTTTCATAAGTAAATATACAATTTTCTGGTGTATTTCTTAGTAAAAAGCTGAATGTCAATACAAGTAATAATACTGCGCAATAATATTCGAGTGTTGCCTACCGTATGAAATGTTTTTCCCTATTTTAATGTCATTAATAGACGTAAAGCAACTGTTGACAACAGATTTTTAGCCAAAGCAGCCGATACGCAACCGTTGTGAACTGGTTGTTTATCCGACTACAAAAGAAAAAGGATGGTTATGTTTTTACTGTGTGTGCGGTTGGCTAAGCTGAATCGCTTTTTGGAATGATGCTCAAAATCTACTTGACCTATTTAAAAAAATCTTTCACCATTAGAATGCTATTGTGACTGTGAAACGTAGGATGTATTATAGAGGGCACTACCATCAACGAATATGTTTTTTAGCTAAACTCGTACAGTTGTTGACCGATTTTGAAAATTCTTTTACCACTAGAATGTTATGTATAATTAAAGTTGTCTAATGTAGGATGTATTTTATTATAGATGGCACTACTTTCTATGAATATGTTTTATTTGGCTTATCTCGAAAATTACTTGACTGATTTTGAAAATTCTTTTACCATTACATTACTAATGAGGGCTTTAGTTGTGTGATTAAATTATATTATTATAATAATTATGTTATATTGTTATTTGTTATATTATTATTTGTTATATAATTATGTTATATTATTGTTTGTTATATAATTATAATATAATGTTCAATCCACTTTCATGTCAAGGACACTTATACACAATCAACATTGATTTTATATGCTATTTTTATTTATTTACTTACAGGTTTTACAGTATAAAATGTAGCCTTTAAACACACAATCTTTTATCGTCTTCCAGTGGCAGGATTTAATTGATTTCACGCAATGATTTTATCTATTCATGAAACTGTATCGATATATGAATGTAAAAAAATAAACATTTGCTATCTCTTAGCCGAAGTTTACACTTAACCAAACTTACTTTTGTACTTCATTTTACTTAAGATTAAAAATAATTAATGTCTTCGCGGCAATATTTTGGGTTTAAGGTACGAAAGTGTGGTACTCTATATATTTTTATTTTTTATTTAATTCAATGAGGCTTACCAACTAAATACATAAATGGAACTTATGATATCACACTTTTTGGAGAAATACATTTTACATATGCATTTAAATTAAAGGTATGCACAACTTTCTTATTATAATAAAGACGTTGTTTTACAGATTACAAATTAAACATTTTAAATTAGTCAAAATATAAAAGGATTTTATTTTACAATAACGGCAGAACTAAAAAACAAAAAAAAAACTAAAAATGAATCTTACAACAATCCAAAATCGATTTTTAAAAGTATCTATCTTTTCACAGAAGATATCTAAATTACCATTTTGAAATAAAAGGTTAAAATTTTTTAACATTGTACAAATAGGAGAGGAACTACCATATCTCGCTTTTCTCAAGGACACTGAAAATGGTTTATAATTATGCAGACGAGCCGTAACTCTAGGAACTAATATATTAATTTGTGATAGGAGAGATGGACAATCCACTTCATGGTTCAATAACTTATACAAAAAATTATGGACAGCTGTTCCTTACGTTGCTTTAGTGATAGCAAATTTAATTGGTTTAACCTATCAGAATAACTACTGAGGCTGCGGTAACTACCATTGATAAAAGAGATTCTTTTCACAAACTTTTTTTGAATATTTTCGATACGGTGAACATTATTCAGATAAAATGGATACCAAACAGAACTACAATAATCCACATGGCTACGCACGATGGCGGTATACAAAACTTTCATTGCCTGAACAGATTTGAATTCTTTTGAATTTCTAAAGACAAACGCTAACATTCTGAAACATTTGCTAACCGTGTTATTAATATGGTTAGTGAATCTCATTTCAGAATCGAGAGCAATACCCAAATCTCTAACCTGATCGACTCTGTTCAACACAGTTCCGTTTATGTTGTAAGAGCTAGGAAATTTGTTATATTCAATAATAATAGATTAGTTCAATATATGTTAGATACATAAATATCTAATGTGGTTTTTGATTTATTTTTAACAGTTACATTAATTATATCTAGTTTTTATTACTTATCTTCACTATTTTAGTGAGATTTTTGTACCTACATAAAACATAGCCATATCCCTTGTGTGTGTATATCCCCATTCACATACGTACGCAAATGCACACGCCTCACACACATATTTTATACTCAGGTATGTCAATATGAATGAAATATAAAATCTCCCAAATTTTTGGGCAATCGATTCGCACTATTATTACCGAAGTCACGCACACTAATGCAGGCATGGTACTGTTATAGATCCCCTTTTACTAGGGATCCGCTGACACGAAGCACACAGTCAGCACTCTCTTAGTAGCTTCAGTACTTTCTTATTACAATACTAGAATACCAGTCAGTCCGTCATACACTCTCATTCGAAACACTCGCCTCTCAAATTCAATCCATATTCTGTGTCTTTCTATAAATAAATCCAGTGTAATTTCTAAATAGTTTTTTTTAAAAGACATTTCGTGAAGCCCCGTATAACATTGGTGGCAGCGGTGGGATCTATAAAAGGTCCTTGGTGCCTCTGAGGACTCAATTGTGCAATTACTAGAACATTTTGTGTTGTGATCTCTATAAATACTTCCCGCTTGAAACTAGTTTCTTCGCTGAACTTCCGAGAACGACACCCGCCTGGCTGCATGAAAATTTATGCTAGAAGTCATACAACCGAAGAAAAGAAAAGAGAGTACAAGAAGAATACCACCCAGCATCCGCTCATCATCTGCAAACCGAGGCTATAAAGTCAACAGTGCTGCACACCTTCGCTGTTTTCAACGCTGTCGCTGTGTTCCTGATTCCCGATCAAAATACAAGTACATAAACCCGACATGTTCCTGTAAGTCCGCTCCAGCTCTATACGAATATTATAACGATACAGTTTTAAATATTGTGAATAATACCGAATATTTATAAACTTTGCAAAATATATAAATTAATTTATTCAACAGTCAAATCTAAATAATTTATTCATATTTCAATTATAATTTCATTCATTCATTTTAATATAATTCATTGTATATCAAGTGTCTTTTAAATATTATACATATTTTAATTGTGTGCTATTGCTTTTATTCGAGACCAGTGCAACGTCTTATCGCTACTACGCCCACGCGAAACGCCGAGTACCTTATCTTTGTTTTGACTAACCCTCGTCCGTCACAATGCCTAAAGACGAACCTACACCGGTTATTTTGACACCAAGCATCGATCTTAATATTCTTTGCAAATTTATAAGTAAGTTTGATGGCAACCGAGAAAAATTAATGCCGTTTATTAATAACTGCAGTAATGCTATGAACCTCGCGTCAGATCAACAACGGGATATCCTTTTAAAATATATACTTAGTCAATTAGAAGGACGCGCCGAAAGTGCGTGCTCGATTAAAATATTTGAATCTTGGTCGCAATTAGAAGACTTTCTTAAATCCCAATTCGGTGACAGGAAACATTACGCTGCACTGCTCTCAGACCTACAAGAATGTCGTCAGTCCAATAACGAAACGGTCAACCAGTACGCCCTGCGAATAGAGACGTGTTTGTCTAAATTATTGACAGAAATAAATATATCAATACCTACTAAAAAAAAGGGAGAACTGGCAGGCCGTCTCGCGGCAATGCAGGACTTAGCGTTACACACTTTCGTGGTTGGTTTAAATCCTCGTCTATCAACAGTAGTTCGATGCCGCGATCCCGATACGCTCAATGACGCTATAAATTTTGCTATGTCTGAAGAAAAAATATTCCAGGCGACTCGACGCCACCTTAGTCAAACAAATACCCAGGATTCAAACCAAAGACGCTTTACTAGTCGTAATTTCCAACAAAACCAAACAACTACGCGAGAGAGGCCTTTTAATAATTCAGCTGGATCTTCCTCTATGTTCAGAACTGATTATCCAGTGTGCCGATATTGTAAAATACCCGGCCATACATTAGAAACATGCCGCAAACGCGAGGCTAATAATCGACGACGATTTGGTAACACTCAGAACAGTTATAGTAATAATAATGTTAATCGCAATAACTACAATAATAATGGTCCACCGCCTCACACTTTCCCGAATCGTAATCAGCATATCAATGCTGCTATTGCAGACGATCAAAATGTCGATAACACCAACCATCATTTAAACGCCGAGGATTTCCCGTCCAGTATCGCACGGGAAGACTAAATAGCAAAGCCGATACTCACCCCATTACCAATCATAACACAGCATTTCGCCCATTTTCTATTCCTATTCCAACTCAATCTAACCGACAGGGTACCCAGCCCCAAACCGACGGATTAGAAGTTAACAATGCTACTTCAATTAACAAACAGCCTATCAACGGCGTCATATCGAAGAGTGTTTCGTCTCCAGCATCTGAAAAGAAAGAAAACAATATTAAAATATATAACATCTCTACCAATCCATCAAAAAAATACTTACCTTTTATAAAAGTTCGAACTTCTGTCTCGTCGAAGTCCTTATCCTTGCTCGTCGATACCGGCGCAGCTATCAGTATTATTAAAGATTCTGCCGTAGAAAAGATGCCCGAAATAAACAATAATACTATAGAAATTATTGGTATAGGAAATGACTCTGTTACATCCCTTGGTCACATCCCAATTGAATTTCGTTCCTACCAACATAACTTCTACGTACTTCCGGCGTTTGATTTGCCTTATGACGGAATCATCGGTAGTGACTTCCTTATCAAATTAAATTGTAAAATTAATTATGATAACAACACCTTAAAAGTAAATAAAGATGAAATAGAGCTTTGCTTCACTAAGCCAGTCTACACTATTGCACCTCGATGTGAAACTATCATAGAGTGTTCTGTAAGAAATCCGAATATTAAAGAAGGACTTGTTCTCGACCAAAACCCCGTAGACTCGCTCCTAATAGCTAACTGCATCGTAAAAGTGAAATCAAATTCAAGAATTAATATTTCCGTTGTAAATACTTCTGAAAGCGAATTAATCGTCGATTCCGATCTAAAACTAACGCTACAACCTTTAGAAAATAAATATAATCATCAAATCTTTTATACATCTTCAGACGGTTTACGAAATAACGCCCTTAATCGCACCGATCAAACTCTAAATCTCTTAAGATTGTCACACCTTAATAGAGAAGAGAAGGAAGCACTATGCGACCTTTGCTGTACTTACTCCGATATTTTTCATTTACCTGGCGATAAATTAACTAACACAAACGTCTTGCAACACGAAATCCCTACCTCATCTTCTATACCAATTAACACTAAGTCTTACCGATTCCCTGATATTCATAAGCCCGAAGAAGAACGCCAAATAAATAAGATGCTTGACGACGGCATCATCAAACCTTCGACATCACCTTGGTCATCACCTATTTGGATAGTCCCAAAGAAGATTGATGCGTCCGGGCAACGCAAGTGGCGCGTAGTCATAGACTACCGTCGTCTGAACGACATCACTATAGGAGATTCCTATCCGATACCCAACATAACAGAAATTCTTGATCAGTTAGGTAAATGCAAATACTTTAGCACTTTAGATCTTGCCTCCGGGTTCCACCAGATAAGAATGTCCGAAAAGGACGCTCCTAAAACTGCCTTCTCCGTTCCGCAAGGACATTTTGAGTTTACAAGGATGCCTTTTGGGCTTAAAAACGCTCCTTCAACATTCCAGAGGTTGATGAACACTGCCCTATCTGGCTTACAAGGACTCCAGTGCTTCGTCTACCTAGATGATATCGTTATTTACTCATATGATCTTCAAACACACATAAATAATCTTTCTAACGTCTTTGACAGACTCCGACACTTCAACCTTAAACTCCAACCAGATAAGTGTGAATTTCTCCGAAAGGAAGTATCATATCTTGGTCATATCATTACCAACGAGGGGGTAAAGCCGAATCCAGAGAAAACTAAAGCTGTTCAAGAATTTCCCCAACCTCGATGTCCAAAAGATATCAAATCTTTCATGGGATTAGTATCATACTATCGAAGATTTATACCAAACTTATCTAAAATTGCGAAGCCTCTTACAAACCTCTTGAAGAAAAATATTCCTTTCGATTGGCAAAACGAGCAACAATTAGCCTTCGAAACCCTAAAAAATTGTTTAACTTCCGCTCCAATATTAGCATACCCAGACTTCACAAAACCTTTTGTGCTGACTTGTGATGCATCAAATTTTGCTATTTCGGCCATATTATCACAGGGTCCCATAGGAAATGATAGGCCTGTCGCTTATGCTTCAAGAACTTTAAATAAAGCCGAGTGTAACTACAGTATAACAGAAAAGGAATGCCTAGCAATTCTTTTCGGTACTAAAGTATTTAGGCCATACCTATATGGCCGTCGCTTTAAAATTATTACCGACCATCGCCCACTTAAGTGGTTATTTAACTGCAAAGACCCGGGGTCAAAATTAGTAAGGTGGAGGCTGAAATTAGAAGAGTTCGACTACGAGGTCGAATACAAAAAGGGCAAAATTAACAGTAACGCAGACGCATTATCCCGTTTTCCTGTTAATCCGGTTGTACAAAATGACACTATCACCGATCCGCAACCTTCTACCTCCCACAGAGAACCTCAAACTACTCAAGAATCCGACCTTCCTTCAGATATTCTCGAAGAACTCATTGAACTGGGTGACTTGGATCTCAGCCCATCGGAACTGCTGAATCCCGAATACACTGATTCAATCCCATTAGACGCAAACTCCCCACAAAATTCCTGTAACGAATCAAATAAAGACTCTGAAAATAACTTAGCCCATTGCAACGAAGATTACTCTACATTCCTTAAAACGTTTTCTAAAAAGGATGAGACATTTAATACCTATATAAAAGAATGTAATGAGAGCCTCTTAAAAAGTAACTGCAAAACAATCCTAGTTCCCGTATCTATCGATTTTGACGAATCAAACCCCTACCTTGAAGATATTCTTTCTGGTTTAAGTGACACAAAAGTTTTAAACGAAGAACGAGAACTTCACTCGTTTAAAAAGATAGAGTCGAAAGGCAAAATTTACTATCTCCTTTTCACAAAAGTATATTATTTCGATGACTGCTCCTATCCCGAAATCTTCAAAACCTTAAAAGCCGCAAGGGACGATATTATACTTTCAGGTAATATTAGTGAAATCGCAATTTCCGATTTTAAGAATCTGTTCGAACAACATTCGTTTGTTAAAATATACGGCATGCTTATGTATTTATATAACAATACAAATATAACAATAAACATACATCATAACTCTATAATATACCCTGTACCAACAGAGATATCGAAAATTTTAAAAGAAAATCATGACATACCAATAGCCGGTCACTTAGGATCAAATAAAATGTATAATAGAATTAAAGAACGTTATTATTGGAAAAACATGCGCGCAGATATAGAGAGGTATGTACAAAATTGCAAACTTTGCCAAACAAATAAACCGTTACGCAAAATTAACCGGTCTCCTATGCAAATCACAACCACTTCTACTCGCCCATTTGAGAAAATAAGTTTAGACATAGTAGGCCCCTTACCCGAAGCGGGTTTTCACAAACTTCGATTTATACTCACTCTCCAAGACGATCTTACCAAATTCTCTACAGCCTATCCCATTTCCAACGTCACCGCGGAAGAAACATGCGAAGCTCTAGTTCACTTCATTTCACAATTTGGAATCCCTAAGTCAATAATTACCGATCAAGGAACAAATTTTACGGCCGACCTTTTCAAACGCACATGTGAATTTTTTAAAATAAGACAGATATGGTCCTCTCCATACCATCCCCAGACTCAAGGTGCTCTCGAAAGGAGCCATGCCACTCTGAAAGAGTATCTTAAGTCCTTCGTGAACGAAAACCAAACCAATTGGCACAAATACGTCTATACGGCAATGTTAGCCTACAACAGTAACGTCCATACAACAACCCAGTTCACTCCTTACGAACTTCTTTTTGGTCACAAGCCGTATATCCCCGATGCTATTTTCGAATCAAGAAGTGACGTTACCTATCCTGATTACATTAAAATGCTTCAGCATCGATTAAAGATTTCTCGAGAGAAAGCCCAACAAAATATTCAAATCTCAAAAGAAAGGTCCAAAACATACTACGACAGAAACTCTCGCACAGTCAAATACAAAATAGGAGATTACGTCTATATCAAAAATCATCTTCGTCTTCGCAAAGCCCTCTCCCCTATTTGGAAAGGGCCTTACAAAGTTGTCAAGGTCCACAGTAATAATACCCTTACTCTCCTTATTAACAGACGCCATGTTAAACACCACTTCGACGAAGTAAAACTCGCTCATGAGATAAGTCCTTAAATATCAAAATTAAATTATTTTAAGACATATATTTTAACACTTACAATTCATTTATACACTTTTATTTTATATTATATACACGTTTTTATACAACCTAGACTTAGTAAGCTTTTAATTATTATTTACAGAACCACCATCGCATTTTGTGCAACTATTCTTGCAACCGGCAATGGTCAATATATTGAACGCATCGACAAGAGCCCTGGTATACTCTTCGACCCTGTTGGTATATTGAGGATAATTAATGATCAATTTCACATCGTTATCCCGGTAGACGTACATCCAATCCGACATCATTTGGAAAACATTCATGAAGTATTTAAAATAATCCAATTCCAGTGTCGTGAGAGTGCCGACATAGAGTACACTCAGTGTGAAAATATGTTACAACCACTTGAAGCACTTTACAACGACATCTTAAGAGATTTTAATTCGATTTCCCATATTATCTTAAACGGTATGTCCAAGAGATCTGCATGGTTCTCAGGTATTGGCACGGTATTTAGACATATTTTCGGTACACTGGATGAAGATGACGCTGAAAACTACAATAAAGCTATTCATGCTCTATTTAATAACGAAAATAAATTAGCAGAATCTATCAAAAGGCATATTTTAGTTTCTAAATCCGCTATTTCTAATGTTAATAAATCCTTGGAGGAATTAAACGACAATCAAATAAAGTTAAATAGCGTCATTGAACTTTTATCTTCTACTGTTAAAAATACATCAGAAATGTTAAATATACTCAGTTTCCAAACGAAACTATCCAATGTTTTAAATACTTTGCTATCTAATTTACTTACAATGTCCTTCAAAGTTGAAGATTTATTAAACTCAATTCTATTTGTAAAAACCAACATCTTACATCCATCTATATTAAGCCCAACTCAAATGTATAATGATATAATTAGTAACCTAAGAATTATGCCAAAATACAAAGATTTTCCAATATCTCTAGAATTAAGCAACATTCATACTTTAATTAACATTGCTGATTTAGTATGTTATTACTTAGACAATAAGCTTATTTTTATCATAAAATTACCTTTAGTTAGTTTGTTGGAATATAATATATATAAGAACTTACCTTTGCCAACCCCACATGCTCAAGATAAAACAAACTCTTTTGCCATGATCATCCCTTCTGAAAAGTTTGTAGCACTAAGTAAAGATAAAACAAGTTATGTTTATCTACAAGACATAAATAGTTGTAAAAGTATCCCTACAAATACCTACCTTTGTGATGTAATAGATGTAGCTACAGTATCCAATAATGTACCTTGTGAAATAGAAATTATGACGAAAGCCTTGACATCAATCCCAGATAACTGTCCATTTAGATTAATTTCTGGTGATCTGGATGTATGGCATAAGTTAAACAATAACAAATGGATTTTTGTTCAAACCAAACCCACTAAGTTGTCAGTGGAGTGTAGTAATAATTTAACCGAATATACTCTATCCGGTACAGGCTTACTCACCATTCCACCTGATTGTGTAGCTTTCCATAAGAATCTGAAATTAGAAACTAAGCTCTATCCTAGTATAAATGTTCCAGGAATATATTCGGATTTTAACATAATTAATGATAGTTGTTGTAAGTTAAGTAACTTTAACAAATTTTCAGTTAACCTTACGTCTTCTATAAATGTAAAAACTTTGAATTTAGAAAATTTAAAATCTTATAACACTGATTCCGATCAAATTATCAAGCGGCTAGACACCCTAGAAAATCCAAATTTGTATAATGTTAGTTTCTCTATAATAAGTCTTATATCTGTAACACTTTGTATTTCCATTATAACTTATATAATTTGTAAGAGAGGGAAGTCTTTCAGAGAGCATTTCAATTTTAACAAAGAAAATACAGAAAATCATCATCACGCTGATCAACCACAGCTACGCATAGAGTAGCCGTAAACTCACTCAAGGGTGAGTTTCCTCTTAACGGGGGGGTTGTTATAGATCCCCTTTTACTAGGGATCCGCTGACACGAAGCACACAGTCAGCACTCTCTTAGTAGCTTCAGTACTTTCTTATTACAATACTAGAATACCAGTCAGTCCGTCATACACTCTCATTCGAAACACTCGCCTCTCAAATTCAATCCATATTCTGTGTCTTTCTATAAATAAATCCAGTGTAATTTCTAAATAGTTTTTTTTAAAAGACATTTCGTGAAGCCCCGTATAACAGTACGTAAGATATGCGCGTCACGTGGTACTCACACACACACATGAATCAAAGACTGGCGTCACCGTGAACGGTGCGATGTGTTAGCAACACGGTATCTGTACCTATAAAACATCTTTGGCACATGTGTTGTCACCAGTAAGGACTAAGATGGAATGCCTCGTTCCAGTAAGAATGGTCTCTGGTTCTCTACACTCACCATACGAAACACAGCAGCATTAAGCTACTATTTTACGCTGGTATTCTGTGAGAGCGTGGCCCTTCCCCGGTCGGGCCGACCCATTTGTGCTACAACTACTAATGCTTATAACTGCAGCATGACACCACCACGTTAAATGATAGTTGAATCGTTAGGTTTTCTAGGCGTGGTTGCCTATGCAACTAGCATTTTAGAGTTATTTTTTGCGGGAATAAAACATGACATTTGACTAAATGCTACCTATATAGACAACATCTATATACTGGCCGTATATCTAGATCAGAAATTGGGACTCCACACTCTTGTTAATTCCACTATAAGCTTGCCTGCTTCAATCTAGGCCTTGTACGTCGGTGGAGGTCACATTCCGTTGGTCGTTCTACAACGCAATACGCACTATTAGGACAGTAATCCGATGGAGACGCTGCGGCTGTGCTCTATATTATTCTTAGTGATATTGACGACTTTTTTTTTTCTATTATTGCAACATCTAATTTTGGGAAGATTGTCAAAAGAATTAAAATCAACAGTTGCGCTAGTACAGTAAAAATATCAAATTTACTAGACGTAAAGATAGACCCTTGTAGTTTATTCATAGACAAAAATCATCCATTTTTAGGAACAACGCATGACGGTATTAAAGGAAGTAACACCCTGTTTGAAATCACATAATTGCATACAAGGTCGTTATCGACGAAGTCATAATACAAGGAAAAATGCATCTCCGACGGGTAAATAAAAAAAGTGGTGTGATCCAGGTGAACAAAAATTCTGATTGGTTCATACAAGTTCAAAGATGCATATTTCCGAAATATTTAACTGTTTATTGGCAGTATGGTATAGACGAAATAAAATAAAAGTGGAAACAATAGTAAAGGATGACCGATTTTGGAAGGATAAAATGAAGCCAAAATTACTTCCATTTTATTTACACTGCTTACTACCGGAATTGGTACAACCGCGACTTACTCGTAATAAACAAATTCGGGATCAAAATTATGTAACAAAAAAGAAAAATAAAGAAAATGTGCATAATGGCCCTAAAAAAGAAAATGAATAAAATATCATTACAAACGTAGTTACAAATAATGTTATACAATATAATAAGTTTTAAAAATTATGACTTAGTTATTATTTCAATAAATAAAAAATATAAACTTTGTTGATTTCTCCTTTAATAAACTAACATGACGACAACAACAATGACATATACAGCTACATGTTATTATACAAGACAATAAATGATGCAAAATATTAAAAACATAAAAAAATTGTGTGTCGCGACTCCGAAGCTTGCTTGTCTCTTTCTGTTTACCGTACGTTGACCTCCAATTGAGCATTTGGCGCAAATTTGAAATTTTAGGAATCGAGTGATGAGTGTCGCTAGCGGGGCGCGGGATGGAATAGGCGGAGCCATTTTAAGCGTTTGTTTTCGATGTGTCGTTTTAAGGTTCATAAATAATTAAAAATATATCGAATAGATTATAATAAATTAATTAGATAACATAAAAATGACACCAAAAATTTTCCATCCACTGAACTCCGTCCTAAAAAAAAACTTGTATATTGGAAGATCAAGATCGTTCAATCGCTAAACTCACAGTATCATAGTGCGAGCGAGTGAATAGATATTATGAAATAAAGTACCGCTCGCGTAGGTCGTCGCCCGCTCGGAGCGTAAAATACCTAAATTTGCGTAACGCCGAAATGTAAGAGGCCTATTAAAGCACAGAATAAATAATATGAAGAAAGGCAGCCAGCGTTCTTGGCACGATATCACGGTGAGTAGGACTGTATAATAATTTTAGTTATTTGATTATTTTATATTGTATATATTTTATATAGTGGTTATAAAATATTGTAATAATAAACTATATAGTCCTACTCCCTACGGCTAAAGTGCCAAGAACACTGGCTGCGTTCTCTTGTAGAATAGCTATACTTAGACTTTGGTCGAGAAATAACGACTAGCCACGGAGAGAGTTCCTTTACGAACTTCACCATACCTGAACCCCACGGACCGATAATCTCGACATCAAATGGCACAAATATGATGTAATGTATATCTCAGAGACTCTGTTTATGCTGCATAAAGCTACTTCTTAAAATTAGTTAGGAGCAATAAGAAAGCGCATTCAAACTCATTGGTTCTACTTTTTTAATCAACTTGTAAATTATAAAATAATATATTACGTCATTAAGTTTTGTTCTTAAGATTACACTGATAACATTCTTTATTTTAAATGTCCAGTTTTTTACTATCTTACTAGTACTGTACTAGTAGTAAGTACCACCCACTGTAGCCATTTAGCTATTTCTGCCACCACGTAGCACAGTGCGTGCATTGCTGCGTTTCGTTCTGATCTAGAGAACCAGAATAATTATAGACTGTGGGGTACATTAGTTCTCAAAGCTGACAATGCATCTGTAGCCTTCATTTTAATTTTCTTTGCCCCTTCAATTTTATTTCAAAAAATATCTTCTAATGATTTCTTAAATTTACGCGAACACTACACATTGAATAAAACTAAATTTACGGATTTTATCGCGTTTATTTAACTGATTTTACTTATTATTAATTCCCAACGTTTCGGGTGCTTTACAGCACCCATGGTCACGGGGGGGACTGAGATGTTTGACGTCCCAATGTCATAGTTAGCCCGGCTACCTTCAGTTTTTTAATATTAATTTGTAAACCCACGTGAAAGAACATATAGCTGACATAAAGCATCGACGCTCCGGGAAGTCTGCAGTCTGTGAACATGTTCAAGATCGTCCCCACCATTACATCAGATTTGATAAACCACAAGTCCTTGCAAAAGAACACCGATTCCCACCAAGGATGATACGTGAGGCTATTGAAATTAAAAAAAACATCGTAGTTTCAATAGAGAAGATGGATGGGTGCTGTCATCTGCTTGGGATCCTATAATTAACAAAATTAAACCCAAACCCAAGCATACCACTGCAAGACTTCAAGATACTGTAAGCTCGTTTTGCGTAAATCGGACCGAAAAATTAATTTTAAAAAACTGAAGGTAGCCGGGCTAACAATCATCAAACATCTCAGTCCCCCCCCACCATGACCATGGGTTCTGTAAAGCACCCGAAACGTCAGGAATTAAAAATAAGTAAAATCATATATATATATATATATATATATATATATATATATATATATATATATATATATATATATATATATATATATATATATATAATGACTTTACTTATTTTTAATATCTATGTATATATATATATATATATATATATATATGTATATATATATATATATATATATATATATATACATAGATTTAAAATGTATTAAAAAAGTCATTAGTCCTATTATAGCGAATTTTATTAATATGTGTATTAAAAAAAGTGTTTACCCAGAAGAACTAAAAAAAGCGATAATCAGACCTGTCTATAAGCAGGGATCGCATCAAGAATACACAAACTATAGACCCATCGCCATACTTAATGTAATCAATAAAATTAACGAAAAAATTGTTGTCAAACAAATTTCAGAATTCTTAGAAAATAATGATGTTATTATAGATTTACAATATGGATTTAGGCCAAAAAGAAGCACAGACATGGCTTTGGCTAAATTTACAGACGACGTGAATAACGCTCTTAATGACCAAAACCTAGTAGGTGTTATTTTTATCGATTTTAAAATAGCTTTTGACACACTGGACCACGATGGCTTGTTGCAGTCTATGGAAGAGTGCGGTATTCGAGGACCCACAAACTTATGGTTCCGCAACTATTTAAAGGACAGAACGTTAGAAGTCCGCATTAGCGAAACTAGTAGTGACCTTGGTAAAATCAAATATGGAGTCCCAACCGGTTCAGTATTCGGTCCAGTAGGGTACATCATTCATGTAAATGGAATGAGCGAAGTAGTACGATCATGTGAAATGTATATATATATATATGACACGTGCCTAATGTACTCGTACAAAGATCCAATAACAATGTAAATAACTGTAAATGTCTGAAGTTAGATCAAGTCTCATGCTACAAATACCTAGGACTAACTATAGATACCAGTTTTGTATGGAGTATACATGTTCAGCAAATCTGTAACAAATTACGTAGTGTATTGGGTAAATTGTACCACCTGAAATTTAGGCTAAGCAGAAGTATGTTACATATGCTGTACTATGCGCTTGCGGATACAACTATAGATTACGGGTTGGGTAGCTATGGACTTACGTTCCCAGTGTATTTAAACAAAATCAAAGAACTACAAACAAGGTTGTTAAAGATACTAGTAGATAATAAAGTGAAAAGTGCGTGTCATAAAGAATATAATAAACTTTTCAAAATTTGTAAAATTGTACCTGTAGACAAAAAAGTGAAAATAAAGTTGATAATGGAACAGTATAATAAAAATGAGTTTAAAGTAGAAAGAGAATATGGCTACCCAACTCGTCAATCCACTAGAAAAGGAAAATATGTAGTATCTAAAATTAAAAATTACTTCGGTATGCGCACGAGACGATGGGTTATCCCGCAATTACATAACGAGCTGCCGCCGGATTTGCTTAGTAAAGTTATCTCAAAAAATCATTTAAAAAATATCCTAAGAAAACATTATCTATCATTGTACGGTACGCCACAGGCCACGAGTAACGTACTGTTAAAATTAGCAGTCTATATGCGATGTGTGCTGTTTGAGTATGAGTTGAATTAGTGTATATGTGTATATACAGTATGTATATAATGAACCAATTTTGATATTTGGCTGATGTGGACCTCATAACAAACTTTGTACTAAATATGTATAGATAAAATAATAAAATAGATTTTGGGAGATATTATTATCTATATAAGAAAATATACTTCAGATAATATGTATAAACATAAGCATGTAAGACGAGAACTACTGCCGACAAACTGTAATGAAGTTTGGCAGATAAAAATGTTAAAAACGCTTATTGTATAATTGGAAGAAAAAAAAAGAAGAAGATGGATGGGTGCTGCCATCTGCTTGGGATAATTAACAAAATTAAACCCAAACCCAAGCATACCATTGCAAGACTTCAAGATACTGTAAGCTCGATTCGCGTAAATCGGACCGAAAAATTAATTTTAAAAAACTGAAGGTAGCCGGGCTAACAATCATCAAACATCTCAGTCCCCCCCCCCCCCATGACCATGGGTGCTGTAAAGCACCCGAAACGTCAGGAATTAAAAATAAGTAAAATCAGTTAAATAAACGCGATAAAATCCGTAAATTTAGTTTTATTTAAAATATCTTCTTCTTTAGCCTGTAAATAGTCTATGGCTAGATAGGATGCACATCCATTAGCAAACAAAGAAATAAACTCTTATTTAAACTAGTTTTTTGTTCACACTCACTTCGCAACGTTACAAGTACGTAATTAAAATGAGTAATGCGAAGCGACAGTAGCCTAATGGCAGGGCGCGGACCGCGAAGATTGTGGCTTTGAATCCGCTATTCGACTACTGGCGTGAACCACTCGTAACTCAAGCAATTTAAGCTTACCACGAGTGGTTAAGGGGAATATTAGTAATGTTTATAGCATTATTAATATTCTTTTATAAAAAAAAGCACTTACGCCGCAATTACATAGCACAACGATATAATTATTGCATTACACTTGTTGTGTTTAACTTTAACCACGAGTGTGACCATAATTTACAAATTTTATTTTTATGTTTTTTTTTATATAGAATAAGGGTAACAAACGAGCACATAGTCCACCTGAAGGTAAGTGTATGCTGTGGCCCATAGACATCTACATCTACCATAGATTAATCAAAATGTAGCCATGCGTTGTCACCTCTGTGGACTGAGATCGAATGCCTCGTTTCCAGTAAAAAGGTTCTCCGATTCTCTACCACTCACCATACGAATCACAGCAACATTAAACTCTATTTTAAAATTGTATTCTACAAGAGCGTGGCTCTAACCTGGTTGAGCCAACCCACTCTTGCTGCAACCATAACATAGTTGCAGTTTGGCTCTACCACTGATAAAAAAATCATGTTTTACCAATCACAGTTTCCATGTATCAATATAAATTTATTTTTCGGAGGCCTCTTGCGTTGTCAAATTATTTATGTACGAAATGCTTTTATCTTTTAGATGAGCAGTATCATCAGATGCCACAGCTGTTTCAGCTGGATGACTACGAGAAGTGCCTTGCGAATCGACGCGGTGCCTTTTGCCTCGGTAGCTTCGACCTTGTAGCACCGCCCAATAATCGCTTCTTTAATATCATACAGGTAAATATCTTACAGTAAAAAAGTTTAATAATGTACTGTAGAACAAATTTCGGTCACGGCGACCATTCTCAACGGTGACTAGCCATCTGCGCATGACGGGATTATTGTGTCCTAGTGAGTGCACAAACGCAGGTGCACTCTCTTTTCCATCACTTTCATTGTCCGATGGAATAAAAATCCGACAAGACGAAAAAGACATCGGAGGCAGGCTTAAACGGCTTTACGTATTTTCCGAGGCACTATTGACGTATATAGTAGATTTTCATTTATACAGTAATGAGCTGCACGAGACCATAATTATGCAGCTACAACCATAGCATGACTCAACAACGATCCCTACTTTATACTCCTCTCTGATACCTATTAATTAAAATATTATTTACCCTAAAACAGGTTTAAATCAATCGAGTCAATTATTTTTAGTGGTAGTCATGAATTCTGTATTGTTTTTTATATATATATATTACACAGGCTTTCTTTTCTCATCGACAAATGTTTTTTTTTATTGAAATGAGAGTGACAAACAAACACAAAGTCTAACTGGTTGTAAGCGGATTCTAGTGCACATAGACACCTTATACCATCGATGCGTATGCGATGTAGATGCGTTGTCACCACATGGAACTATGATCTTGAGCCGAACTCGAAATTATCTTCGGTTCGCGACGCGAAGCACACGAAGCACATTAGCATTTTGCTGCTATTTCACGCGGGTATTCTCTACGAACATGGTGCCGCGGTCAAGCCTTCCTAATCTTGGTACAGCCATAATAAGCTGCAGCGTATTTGTGTAATTATAAAAGCGCATTTACAAAAGAAGAACTAGCGAAGCTAAATTACTAAACATTCGCTTAGTTTATTTATCCAAAACTTGCGCGATTTTCCATAAAGAGCTTACAATGACCTCTGCCCAGTTTGTTTATATTGGAAGTAGCATATTCCTTGGCCTTGCTCGTTCTAAAATCGGAAGGAAGATTGCTAAAACTGAGGTCATCCAACCGACTTTCCATTTTGACTCAGAAAGCTTGTTTACTCGTATGTTCACGTGGAGGCCATGAATAAATAAATAATAATCAGTAATTTTACTGTCAGAAATCCATTTTAATGAATTAATTGGTTCGTCTTTTTAGAAGGTCCACGAATTAAGGTCTCAAGAAATTCAAGTAGCATAGAATTTGTTTATAATTCCTTCTTCTTCGTTAGCATGATTTGGGTTCCTTTAGTTGATCCACTACGCGTTCGTCATTGTAAAACAGATAAAGAAAAGCTAAAGATGCTCACAAATTATAAAAATAAAATAATAATATCCTACGCTTTCTTTCATTTCAAAGAACTAAAAATAAATAAAATTATTTCCACATTCCACAACAGCTTCTGAAATCCTTCTCATTACTTAAAAAACAACGCCCAGCTACTGCGTTGATAGCGCAGTGAGTTGATAGCGCAGTATCTGGGCATTTAGCTGAGGCGATGCGTAGTCACTTTTCATTATTTCATTATTTCTTTTCATAATTTTTTTTAGAAAAACGTTACTCCTTACACTAGGATTTTCTCCTGTATCGTGGGGGCAGTTTACAAATATAAATTGCACAAGGACAAACATCCAGACCCGGAATAATTATTTGTAGGCATACAAATACTTGTTCCGTGCGGGATTCGTACCCGCGATCCTCAGCGCTAAGCCACTGCGCCACGGAGTCGTCGGCCACTGGCTCGAATCCCGCACTGAAACTTTTTGTATTGCCTGTAAATTAATATTTCGAAAGTCCGTCCCCGTGGAATTTATCTATTTACCCCTGAGGACTAAAATAGAATGCTTCGGTACAAATATATGGGGTCTCCGGTTCTCTACACTTGCCATACCGACTATAGTGGCATAATATGTTACTATTTTGCACTGGTAATGTGTGGGTGTCGTCGGGTTGTCGACCAGACGTCTCGCATCTTTGACTCTATCGCCCATCGCCTGGATATAGGGAGGAGCAAAAGAAAAAAATATCGATATTATATATATATATATATATATATATATATATATATAATATATATCGATATTTCTTACGCGATATATATATATATATATATATATATATATATATATATATATATATATATATATATATATATATATATATATATATATATATATATATATATATATATATCGCGTAAGAAATATCGATATATTGTCATGTTTACATCATGTAGATGTAGGATGAGGGGAAAAATTTTCTTAATGTTCACGTTTGGACGACGAAAAAAACAACAGCACATGAACGCTTTACAGAATAAATAGCTCATTTTAAAATACATCAAAATTGATACGAATTCGATACTCTACAATAAGTATGGAATATCGATATTTCGCGATTAAAATATCGACGGTAAATATCGATATTTTTGGAGGACTATTTTCGGATTCAACTAACTCACATTATTCCAGAAATTCTCTGAAGAACCCTACAGCTTCAATCACACACGCATCCATCGGGGCTACTGCGTTTCATCAAGATGTTCAGATGTCGACGAAGTTTCACTAAACAAAAAGTTCGTGAAGTGCGTCAAAAACATTACCAAAACACATTATGGCTTCAATGCAAAACTTTCGTCTCTCGACTACTGCAAGACAAGTAAAACACCGCCATCGCGACCAATCGACGGTCTCGACATAGCGTTTATTTGTTTCTGCGGAATTATATTGTTAATGAACGTGATTGGAACTATTTATGACTTCGCACGCAACCCTGACCACAAACGTGAGTAACTTGGCTATTAAATTATCCATAAATCATTAACGGAAAATTAAATAAGAGCTTATATCTAAACATCTGCGGCTTTACTTATAATCGTTAACTATCGCTTACTCAAAATACGTATTGTTTATTTACATTTGTCTCTTTCTATTGTCATTTAGTGAAGAGAGAAAGCAACTCAAAGCATTTCTTAAATGAGAGACCGCTATTGTATACGTTACTCTATGATTTTATAAAAAGACATTGGGAGTATACGTCTGGTATTATTAAAATTTGCAATGTCCTGCCCTACTGTCCAAATGTGTATTTTTCGTTCTTGACCCAGACTTATTATTATATTTTTCATGTCAGGCCCGCTGTAACTTTACCAAAAACCTTATTAAAACCACAAAATAAATAATAATACAGGAACTAAAGCTTAGTGTTGATACAATTTTCGTCTTAAGCCTCTTTTGAAGCTCGAGGTATCATCACATTTGTCTGCCTCTCCAAAGTGTCATAGAGAGTGTCAACGTTCTACATTTTTTGTTAACATTACCGATAGGATTAGATAAAAATCATTATACTTCATCATCATCAACATTCACAAGTCCACTGATGAACATAGATTTTCCGCAAGGAACGCCATAAAGCACGGTCCTGATCCACCTGCATCCATCGGCTTCCTGGATGTCTCACCAAAGTTACACTTATTATTACTTCTAACCTTCTAGTGGGGAGTCGCCCTACACTACACCATACGGCCAGCAGTGAAGGACCACGTCTCAGACCCATAAATCATCACTGGCAACACGCATTGCTTGGTTGGGTACAATTTAATTTTTAAGGTTTTGAGGCACACCTGACGAAAAGATCTGTCGTAATTCCCCGAACGCTAACCAGCTGAGTTAAATCCGTCGATTGACCTCTTGGTCGATGTTGGACTATTTGTCCCAGGTAAACGTACTCGTCAACAACTTCCAGCTTAGCTCGAAGTTGTTGACGAGTTGTTACTCCCAACAACTACCGGCATAGGTCATCATTCTCTAAACCATTTCCCATTATCTGGGGTCGGCGCAGTAAACCTTCTTGTTCCATTCCTCTCTATCAGCCGTCATTTCCATACTTACTCCTTTCATTCTCATATCACTCTTCACACAATCGATCCATCTTTTATTCGGCCTTCCTCTGCCCGTGTGTCCCTCCACATTCATATTCAACACTCGTTTTGTGACATGACTTCCATCCCTCCGCATCACATGCCCAAACCATGCCAATCTGCTTCCTCTCACCTTTTCTACCACTGGCGCTACTTTCAGGCTTCCTCTTATATACTCATTCCTTATCTTATCCATCCTTGTCACACCACACATCCATCGTAACATTCTCATTTCATTCGCATGCAGTCTATTTTCATCCTTCTTCTTGACGGCCCAGCATTCACTTCCATACATGACGACAGGTCGGATGATCGATTTGTAAATTTTCCCCTTCAGCCTTATTGGCATTCGGGGATCGCACGTTGTGGCTGTGACCTGTCGCCATTTCATCCACCCTGCGTTAATCCTATGCTGCACAGCTCTATCTATTCCGCCGTCGCCTTGAATGAGGGAACCGAGGTACTTGAAATCTGAGCAGGTAGGCAGTATAGCGCCATCCAACGACATGGGTACAAGACTGGAAAGACCGCCGAAATCACAGCACAGATATTCGGTTTTGGATCTGCTGATCTTCAAGCCAACACTTTCCAGCCTCTGTTGCCACCCCGTCAGTCTTCTCTGCACCTCGATGCCTTCTTCCCCGACAAGCACGATGTCATCGGCAAAGAGCATGCACCAGGGTGCCTCATCCTGCAGGTCCGACGTCAAAGCGTCCATAATCAGTAGGAAGAGGTAAGGGCTCAATGCCGACCCTTGGTGCAGCCCTACCGCCACATCGATACTGCCCGTAGTTCCCGCGGCAGATCGTACACATGTACGGGATGCTCTGTACATAGCACGGACTAACCTCACATACTTCCCAGGCATACCTTTCATCTTTAACGCCCACCACAAAACCTCACGGGGAACCCGATCGTACGCCTTTTCAAGGTCGACAAAAACCATGTGCAGATTTTTATGCACGCGCTTGTACTTTTCGCACAATTGGCGTAATGCGAAAATGGCATCTGTCGTACCTCGACCGGGCATGAATCCGAACTGGTTTTGTGTTATCTCACACTCTTCTCTCATTCTTCTCTCTATTATTCTTTCCCAGACTTTCATCGTATGTGACATGAGTTTTATTCCCCGGTAACTGCTGCAGTTTTGAACGTCTCCTTTGTTTTTAAAAATGGGGACCAGTATACTACTGCACCATTCCTCAGGTATTTGTTCTTCCTGCAACAATTTACCGAAAAATAAACTCAACCACTTCCATCCATCCGCACTCAGCAACTTCCACACTTCTACTGGTATTCCATCTGGGCCGACTGCCTTCCCATTCTTCATATTCCTAACAGCCATTTTTACCTCTTCCACACTAATTTCTCTCTACTACCGGCATAGGTGTGAAATGGATATTAAACATGATCTTTGTTTTGTTCATGTTCATCTTAAGACCTATTCGTTGGGATACACCATTGAGTTCATTGAGCATAGTGCTTAGGTCCTCCAGCGATTCTGTCATAAGGACTATATCGTCGGCAAATCGAAGGTGAGTGATGTACTCGCCATTGGTGTTAATACCGTATCCTTTCCAGTCCAGTAGCTTGAAAAGGTCTTCCAATGCAGCGGTGAAGAGTTTCGAGGATATAACGTGACCCTGTCTTACACGTCTCTGCAGTTGGATAGGTTTCGAACTCCGGTTCTGTACTCGGATAGCCATCGTAGCCCTACTGTACAAACACTTCAGCACTTCGATATACCGACAGTCAACTTGGCACCGCTGCAGGGACTGTAGCACCACCCAAATTTCGACGGAATCAAAGGTTTTCTCATAGTCTGCATACGCCAGGCAAAGTGGCAGATTGTACTCTTCGGTCTTCTGTACAATTTGCCGCAGGGTATGTATGTGGTTTATGGTACTGAAGCCTTTTTGGAAATGAATTGTTCGGGAGGCTGTAAGTCGTCGAGTCTGCGTTCGAGACAATTCATAATGACTCTTGAAAACAGAATGTAGACGCGACTCAGAAGGAAAATCGTAATCGTATTTCTTCAAGAGAGCGTTGTCGCCTTTCTAGAAGAACAAGACCTCTGTACTTTTGCGTCACGCCTCCAGAGAAGTGCCACCATGGAGGATGGAATTGAAGAATTCTGTAGGACTTTAAGTACCGGTTTTCCAGCCGCTTTTAGAAGTTCGGCTGTAATTCCATCCCCGTCTGGGTCCTTGCCGTTTTTAAGGTACAGAAGAGCCATTTTAATCTAGCTCCGGCTAGCTAGCGCTAGCGCCTAGCTGACATTCGGGATATCATCGGAATAGTGTCGGATAAGACTTGCTCTTGGATCGTTACTCACACTGGCGTGTGTCTCCAACGATGATATTTAAAGCTGCCCATAGAACCTCTCAATATCACCATTAGATGAAGGGTGTGATCGGAGAGGTTTTGTGTTCTTTTGCGGCGGGTCTTGCAGAACTTATCTCAGACCATTTGGACATTTCCACGACCTTATCATTCATATCGTCCACTGCATTGTAGTCTTCTAAGCACTGAAAACGGTTTTGTAAGTCGAGCTGAAAGGTGTCGGAATTTTGGATCAGAGCACGAGGGAGACGGAGCGTTGTCTTCATTAGACAAGACCTCTCCAACTTAACGTTAAGTTCACTGTGCCTTTAACCATTCGGTGATCGCTGCCAGTTTTCACCCTTGTAATCATTGAGACATTACTGAACAGTTGCCGTCTAGTCGTCTAATAAAGTCAATCTCATATTTTTTCGAACCGTTAGGGCTCAACTAGTTTCACTTTCTGTAAGATCGCTTTTTATAGTTATTGTGATTTAAATAGTTTGTGTACTGATTATTATTCAGTCTCAAGTACTGTTTTTTATTTAATTTTTTTTCTTCTGAAAAATTTTTAGAGTTTCGTAACAAATTACGCCACAATCAGTGGGCATAAATTTCAATAACCTGCTAACATCGAGAAATGTAAATTGGTTTGATGTTTGTACCTGCACAAGTCCTCTCTATGTTTATAATATGTATTGTTTTTTTTACAGCTAACCGGTACTTAATAACTTGGTCCTTAGCTGACAGCTGGAAACGACTGACAAATCCGTATGAAAATGGAGATCCTAGGCTTACGTCTTTAAATCCTATCAATGGAATGAAGTAAGTTCTTATATATGGTTTATTCAAATATTATACGGCTAGTTTTCCTTACAGTGGTTCTGACCGAGTATAGACGGTTACACCGCCTATTATATCCACTACCCCACATCGTCCCGTGGATGTCGTAAGAGGTGACGGATGGAAACAAATCAGGAGGAGCAGCAGCGGTTTCCGAATAACTACTTAAAATAAAATAAAAACTGCATCCCTCTTTAAGGCAATCTATACGTGAGGCACATGTTCAGCGTTGAACTTTTGATAAGCTGCAACGATGCCATGCCTAGGAGTCCGGTTTTTTGTGGTTCTATTAGATGTCACGCTCTTCAACTTTACGGGTCAGTCAGTCAGTCTTTTTAACGGGTCAGCCCCTCATATCCACAAGTGTATTATTTATGGATGATGATGCACCAGTGCAACTACTGCTGAGATTCAATTTATAAAAAAGCAATAAGAAGGTAGACGGATACTAGGTAATACCGATATAGCTACCTTATATTGAGCTGAAAGAGTCATTTGCATGTCATTAAGACATATGAATAAACTTTTTTTTAAATATGTCTCTCTGGCGGGACTAATCTTCAAAATAGCTGAACCGAGACTGTAATGGAAATTTACGAACAGACAACTTACAATTAAGCGCAATTACGGAAGTGTTATAGTCTATATTCTACAGGAAAACGTTAGAGATTTTCTTTGAAAAAGAAACAAAATATTGATAGAATGAATGGTTTTGGACTCAATACTAAATAACACCGAAATAAGAAGAAGGTGGTAGTAACTTCTTCTAGAAGTCCATCTGGTGAGGTGCCACACTCTTACCTCTTTCTGCCACCAAGTAGCAATGCTCGCAGTGCTGTGTTCCGGTTTGATAGATCTATAAAGCCAGTGAAATTACTGGCTCACATCCAGTAATTAAATATCTCACAAGAAGAAGATTGAAGATGGAATATCTCACAAAAAGAAGATTGAAGATGGAATATCTCACAAGATATTCCATCTTTATAGATGTCAATGCATCTAAATCTTTTTCTTCTTTGTTAGCTGCAGACTGCTGTAGCCACTTACTATCAGATGGACCATAACTTCATTTGTAGATTAACTTTATAAGCAATAAGGTAGCTAAATCCGCAGCATCACTGTAATAAAATAGCGTATTTGTTATGCACGCCGAACGATCTAGATAATTTATACTCGCAGTCAATTAATAAATAATTGTAAATCAAGTGTAGCGCTTTACTTTAATGAAGTTGTATTTACTGTGAAAAATGATAAACTACATAATTTAAGGCTTTATAACAAATTACATATTATAATATATTATCAATGTCGGATATAATAAAAAATACCTGTGAATGTAATTTATCGACTACATCAGTGATAAAATTACTGTGGCATCATTTTAAATCGTTATTTAAAATAAAGCTATATGAATTAAAAATAACTGCAACTAGTAACGATTTAACGGTTTACGGTTTAAGACTTCCTCGAAAACAATACAATTCATTTATCATAAGAAATAACAAGTTAATCTTAGATATTAAACGCAAGAATTTATGAAGAACGGTAAGTACTTGTAAATGGTATATGTATTATGTTAGCAGACGTGCAAATTTTTCTTACACGTTGTGATGAAATTTTTGTTGTACGTGTTGTTGGCAACAAGAAAAGTGTACACGTATATACCGTTTCTTGAATTCAGTTCATATTTGCAAGCAATTCATAATTAAATTTATATTTTCTGTTAAAGGTTTCCAAATGGTATGTTTTTCTAGTTGAGTATATTTCATACCTATTTATTTCAATTAGTTAAAGTATAAGCTTAATCTGTTCAAATCAAATTAATAAAAGACATTGGCTTTTTAAATAAGTGATTAATATTAAGTGATTGGTTTAAAAACGAGAAAAATCTTTTAATATCTCTTTTTTAATATTCTTTTTTTATGTCCTTCGTGTAGTATGTTCTTACTTACATAGTTAGTTCGTGGTTGTCATAGACAGATGTTATTTTTTCGTCTAATGATACGTTTTCGTCTTTGTCTTTTCCTAGTAAAACTGTATGGAAACCATATTAATTATTTGAAAAGAATTGAATAGTTTTAAAATAATTATCTAAGTGGATATATAATATTTTCTTTTAAATTTTAGATATTTTCGGGGGGACTGAGATGAATCGATAATTGCCTGGGTCAGTCTTTTTTCCTGATATATAAATTGGACTAACTTTTGCTACTTTAAGGGAATCGGGGAAGAAAACATATTGTAAACAATAGTTTGGTATTCATTGTTATTATTAGGTTTTTAATGCATTTTATGGTTTTTCAACTAATTCCACCTACGCTCATACTAGTGTTTAAATTCCACATCTTTAAATCTTTTCTTTCACAGTTTTTGAAAGCTTTGTAATGATAATTATCTTTATTACTCTGATTTTGTTCAGTTTTGTGTTAGCGAATAGAATCGAATAATTTAGTTAATATGGATTATTAGATAATACTTGTTGAAACTCATTTTTTTAACACTGGTTTAGAAAATTCCTAAATCCTGGGAAGAACCCTCAGTAAACCCAACGGGATTAAACAAAGACTCCATGACGCGATGACTTCTCATTTAATTGCATATATCATTCATCATCATCATCATCATTACAGCCCTTCACAAGTCCACTGGCATAAACATAACATAGGCCTCCCCCAAGTAACGCCACAAAGCACGGTCCTGAGCCACCTGCATCCATCTACTTCCTGCATGTCTTACCAGGTCGTCACTCCATCTAGTGGGGGGGTCGCCCTACACTACGCCTACCGGTACGAGGCTGCCACTCGAGAACCTTTCTTCCCCATCGGTTATCGGTTCTTCGAGCTATGTGGCCGGCCCATTGCCACTTCAGCTTACTAATCCGTTAGGCTATGTCGGTCACTCTGGTTTTACTGCGGATATCCTCATTTCTGAATCTATCACGCAGACAAACTCCGAGCGTCATCACACGGCCAGCAGTGAAGGACCACGTCTCTGATCCGTAAGTCATCACTGGCAACACGCACTGGTTGTACACTTTAGTTTCCAGAGATTGAGGTATACCTGACGAGAAGATGTGTCGTAATTTCCCGAACGCTGCCCAGCCGAGTTGAATCCGTCGATTGACCTCTCGGTCGATGTTGGACTTACCTAGTCGGACTATTTGTCCCAGATAAACGTACTCGTCAACAACTTCGAGCATAGTGCTCCCAACAACTACCGGCACAGGTGAGACATGGACATTAAACATGATCTTTGTTTTGTCCATGTTCATCTTAAGACCTATCCGTTGTGAGACACCATTGAGGTCATTGAGCATAGTTCTAAGGTCCTCCAGCGATTCTGCCATAAGGACTATATCGTCGGCAAATCGAAGGTGAGTGATGTACTCGCCATTGATGTTAATACTGTATCCTTTCCAGTCCAGTAGCTTGAAAACGTCTTCCAATGCAGCGGTGAAGAGTTTCGGGGATATAACGTCACCCTGTATTACACCTCTCTGCAGTTGCATAGGTTTCGAGCTCTGATTCTGTACTCGGATAGCCATCGTAGCCCTACTGTACAAACACTTCAGCAATTCGATATGTATGTGGTCTATGGAACTGAAGCCTTTTCGGAAACCGGCTTGTTCGGGAGGCTGGAAGTAGTCGAGTCTGCGTGCGAGAAGATTCGTAATGACTCTCGAAAACAGCACGTAGACGCGGCTCAGAAGGGAAATCGGTCTGTAGTTCTTCAAGAGAGCGTTGTCACCTTTCTTAAAGAACAAGACCACCGCACTTCTGCTCCACGCCTCCGGAGTAGTGCCACCATGGAGGATGGAATTGAAGAGCTTCTGAAGCACTTCAAGTACCGGTGTTCCACCCTTTTTCAGAAGGTCTGCTGTAATTCTATCGTCGCCTGGGTCCCTGTCGTTTTTAAGGTGCTGGAGAGCCATTCTAATCTCGCTCAGACTGACGTCCGGGATATCATCGGAATAGTGTCTTTGATTTGATGATTGCTCTTGGATCGTTACTCACACTTGCGTGTGGCTCCAACGATGATGTGTACAGCTGCCCATAGAACCTCTCAATCTCACTCAAAATCTCAGGTGTCTCGGAAACGATGCTGTCACACTCAGTCTTCAGCTTTGACAGTTGGCTCTTTCTGGCGGACAGATCTCTGGCAAAGACTTTGGAGTCCTGGTTCCGCTCGATCGCTTCTTTAATACGAGCAGTATTAAAGTTGCGTAAGTCTCGCCGCATGCATTTGGAGATCTGTCTGTTCAGTTGCCTGTATGCTGTCAAATCTGTTGACGATTGTAGCCTCATCTCCCGTTTAACAGCCATGAGATTAAGAGTGTGATCGGAGAGTTTTTGTGTTCTTCTGCGGCGGGTCTTGCAGAACTTAGCTCCGACCGCATGGACAGTTTCCACGAGTTTGTCATTCATATCGTCCACTGCATTGCAATCTTCTAGGCACTGAAAGTGGTTACGTAACTCGAGCTGAAAAGTCTCGGGATTCTGGATTAGATCACGAGGGGGACGGAGCGTTGACCTCATTAGACGAGACCTCTCTAACTTAACGTTTAGGTTCAGTGTGCCTCTAACCATTCGGTGATCGCTGCCGGTTTTCACCCTTGCGATCACTGAGACATCACTGAACAGTTGGCGTCTGGTCGTCATAATGAAGTCAATCTCATTTTTTGTCGAACCGCCGGGGCTCGACCAGGTCCACTTACTGTTGGGCGGCTTCTGGAAGAAAGAGTTCATGATAAAGAGTCCCTCTTTCTCCATAAAGTCAGCCAGCTGCTGGCCCCTACGGTTCCGTTGCCCTACTCCAAATTTCCCTAACTTCAGCTCACCGCCTTCTCTAATGCCTAGTTTTGCGTTGAAGTCTCCCATCAACACCGTGTAGTGGGTTTTGGAGGAATGCATGGCTCTAGAAATGTCCTCATACATTTCCTCCACCTCCTCATCGAGATGTGCCGAGGTTGGTGCGTAGACCTGTATGACCTTCAGCGAATACTGTTTGGTGATTCTGAGTATCAGGTACGCGACCCTCGTCGACACACTACCAATGTTTACAACCTTGTTGACGAGAGACTTGTGAACGATAAATCCGACACCTCCTTGGGACAGATGGTCGCCCTCCTGGTGATAAAACAAGTTGCCAGACTCGAGGATTACCGTGTCCTCCCCCTCTCTTCGGACCTCAGATAATCCAATAAAATGCCAGCGCAACTTGTCTACCTCTTCTTCCAGCTCCAGGATCTTCTCGTCAGTCCTCAGGGTGTGTGCGTTATACGTTGCCAGGTGGAGTCGTCGTAGGTGGCAACCGAACCTCCACCGGAGATTCTTAGCACTCCCTGCCCCGCCGTTACCATGGTCGCCACCGTAGCCAGGAATAGCGGGGCCGCCGGGGACTGGGGGCCGTTTATTTGCATCGTTGCTCATGGGGGGATATTTGCCATAGTTGCCACGCTTGGCGAGCGGGTTGGCAACCGCAGTTTCTTATTATGTTATTGTTGTTATTAGGAAGATGCTGCTGCCCATCTCCTGTCTGTCTCCCTCTGTCGCCTCTTACGACACCCACGGGAAGATATGGGGTAGTGGATATTCTCAACCGCCACTACACGGCATATATCATTGATAACTAAATAAATCTTTTAAAATTAGGGATTTTTATAAACTTGAATTTCTATTATTCATTCATTTTAATTTTTGAGATAATACGATTTAATTAATGACTTGCTGACTTTTTGTTCTGTTCTTTGAACTGTTGGTACATTATTTACTTTTAGATTTTCCAATATTTTTATTGTTTGTATAAATAATATCTAAGTTGTGTTGTTTCTTATAAGATATTATGGCAAATTAACTGTTAGGTGTTGCAACTACGGAAAACGTCCCCATTATTACCACCGCTTTGTTGACCCTATATATAATAGTAAAAGGAGCTATCTTAGATATAAAATCTAAGATAGCTCCTTGATTTATATACTCATATATTTTGGGCCTAACAGTTTTTGAGGAGAATATTTTGCTAACTTAGGAAGTACATGTAATTTTTCCCTTCAATAATATTATGGAATATATGCTTTAAATATTCCGTGATTGAAATGATAACGATGTAGTTAGGCAATACTCATACCAAATTTGACGAAAATTAAGTATGTTTTAGAACTTAACTTTAATTTTCAGGGCGATTACTTTGATTTTTGTAATGATGGCACATTCTATCATCGTATACCACATCTCATATCTCCAAAATCCTCAGTTCCTGGAGAACGTAAGTTATTTTCTGATTATTTTAGAATATTTTGACAGATTTATTTTCTATCTTAGTCCTCAGGAATAATTTTTTTTTGCATTTGCATTTTGATTATTATTTGAGGATAAATGTAGGTGTCTACAGGCCATACCATCATCAGCTGGAATGTGTAACTGACTTTTCTAAACGAAACCAAATCCCAAGAACCTGATCCCAAGAATACAAAAAAAATTTAAAATTAGCAGTTTAATTGCGTCAGAATGCTAGGGTTAGGCTAACACCATAGTGCATGTGATAAGAACTGCTGAGTACAGGCGTCCTCCCATTTCTGAGTGGGTTTTAGAGCAAGGAAATGTTGCGTGTTGGCGAACTTCACCTGCCTTTTAAATATTTTTTTCTTATTTCTCAGACATTGAGATTTCCTTACAATGTTTCCTTCACCACCGAGCCCATTGTAAATCAGCATTTGAAATTGCAATTTCATTGGAGGGATCGAACCCGGGTCACTCGCGTACTGTGACATTTACTGCGGGTGCTTAGATCCTGGGCTACCACGGCTCACAGATCAGGTTTCTTACAAGCAGAGTTTTAATTAAGGTGAATGGAATATAATAGTAATAACAGATGAGTATAATAACTACTTCTGTAAGGGTAAAGAAATTGGAATGACGCTGCCCTTGGGCGGGAGCATATCCTAGAAATATTTTAGATTTCTTTTACGTGTTGATTCCTTAGTCATGACTTCTTAATCGACATTCAACATAATCACCAGTGTTTGGTGCTGACTTGAACAGATGTATACGAGCTATGAATTAAAGAATGAACGCGTAGCCCATAGATCACAGCGGCTCATAATATGTATATTACTATTTATCATATTCTTCCTCATTTGGAACTTGTTGTGATATAACGTATTCCGTAAAAGATTCGGATTGATGTTGCAGAACTCTAGTTTTAAAGCCTTACTGTTATCTCATCCATATCATTGTACAATTTTTTTATAGCATAGGGTGTCAAACGAGCACACAGTCCACCTGATGGTAAGTGGTTGCTGTGGCCCCGCGAGGACCCTTAAGGTCTAAGATGGAATGTCTCGTTTCCAGTTAAAAGGGTCTCCGGTTCTCTACAATCACCATACGAAAAAGCAGCATTAAGCTACTACTTTACGCTGGTATTATGTGAGAACGTGGTCGTTCCCCTGTCGAGCCGACCCATCCGTGCTACAACTATACTACTAATATAACTGCAGCATGGCTCTACCACGTATTGAATTGAAGTGATAAACAAATCAACATCATACCTGAGGGCTAAAATCGAATGCCTGACAACCTGTATTTATACCATTCAGACCGGAATACAGCAAAGCAGGCACTGCTATTTGGCGATAGAAATAGCTAAAGGTGGACCTACCAAGACTCCTGGATAGAAAGGAGTCCCACCACCAATAATCGTCGCACGGTTTTTTCTATAAATTCGTTGACTACGTGTATTGTAGTAACTTTTAAGAATTTAATTTTATTAACGAACAGGCAAGTCGACACCCGCTAAGCACGCTGCTTCACAACGGGTCTATAATCGTACAAACGTTCATCATGCTGTCCAGTTTTCTCCTCGCCTACAACCTATTGATCAGCGGTGAAAAGGACCCAAAGAATGGGCTTAACTTTCGCTTACTACCACGTGCCCTCTTTAATCGTATTGTAAGGTTAGTTACTAATTGGCAATATTATATATCTTACTATAACGTCATAAACGTAATATCTTTTTTAAAACTTTCATTCGATTATAAAAGTCTAAATATTGTGAAATTTTGCATAATTATTCAGATGTATTCTACTGTATTTAACAACCGATAACAACAAAATAATTTAATGACTGTGACTTTAGTCGAGTATTCTCACTAAGACCACCGCACAATGCTCTTTGATCACAACTCTTTTTTTTTTATAGAAGAGGGGGCAAACGAGCATGCGGCTCACCTGATGTTAAGTGACTACCGCCGCCCATGATCAACCGCAACACTAGAAGAATTGCGGGTGCGTTGCCGGCCCTTTAGAAAGGAGTAAGCTCTTTTCTTGAAGGTCCCCAGGTTGTATCGGTCCGGAAAAATCGCCGGTGGTAAACTATTCCACAGAGAGGTTGTACGTGGAAGAAAACTCCTTGTGAAACGTACAGTGGTGGATCGCCAAGCATCCAGATGGTGTGGATGGTATCGAGACGTTTGCCGTGTAGTGCGTTCACGAAATTTGGCGGCTGGGATCTGGGATCCGAACAATTCCTCAGAGCACTCCCTCATGATTCTGTACGTGTTGCTTTAGTTTTCTTAAGCCCTTTTCTTAAATTTTATTATTTATGTTAGCATTATCACTACAAACAGTTACAGGAGCTCTCACCGACCCGTCATTTCAGCGCGGTCAGTATGTAATTTATGAAGTAGGTAAAACCTTCCAGTAATACAAGCCAGTAACACATTCTCAAAAGTTCTATTTCCAGCAGTGACCCCAAAAGGAGTGTTTATGTGATGCGATAAACAATAAAAAGTAATGACCCGCCTTATATGTACGTCCCACTTCGAAAATGTATCTTAAAATATTTTATTTCTCACACATATAGGTTTCCTCGCGAGGCTTACTTACATCAGCAAGTAGGTTATTAATCATCACTTACAATTACAATTTTAACAATTCCATTGTTGACGGCAGTGATCAAAACTGGTTTGCAAAAATACTGCAAGAGTGCTAAGTCTCCGAGCTTCCATGGTTCTGAATAAATTTAGGGATATCACAACGAAAGAGATCCGATATTTGTGAATGCCGACGTTGAAAATTTAAAATTGCCATTAGAGAATCATCATTCATAGTATTCCTTCTAAATCGTTTACGAGTCGATAAATATTTTGAATTAATATGAATTAATTTATTTAACAGAATTACGCCATTGAATGTTTTTATGGTTGGCTTAACGGCAACTTGGTGGCGACACATGAGCGACGGCCCTCTATGGATACCATTAGTGGAGGCGGAGTGTGAACACTGCAGGGATAAGTGGTGGTCGCAATTCCTGTATATCAACAACTTTATTGAACCGGACAAAAAATGCCTAATACAGACATGGTAACTACGCAATATTTCTAACATCTTATAAATATTTTACTTTTACTACCCTCCTTTTTAGTATCTCCGTTATACGGTATATTAATAGTAATAATTTATATAACAGTAATATTTTTTATAAAGAGTGTAATATATTGAACGAAATTAGTTTTTATGGATTTTATCGCGTGTAAATGTTATCAAAGACTTCTATTTATACTACTGGATCGACTCTATGGCCTTCCATTTCGAAACTTCGGTACGTACTACTATTATTTATTCTGTGACTCAGGCCAAAATAGCAGCGCCTATAACGGCAATCGACGCACAGTACGTTAGTATCGAAACGAGACGGAGTGCGCGAAATCAAAGGACACAGGTCATACTCGACAACCGTTCACACGATAATGATTTCAGATGAGCGGCGCAGGGAAATATATGGTAGTTTTATTTACTTAATTAAAAAATAATAGTAACGATTTAAAAAGTAAAAATCCTAGTATAGTTTAAGCAAATATTGATGATTATTTTGGTATAAATTTTACGTCAAAATGATCTAGAACTTTCGAGATATTAGGGCTTCTATCGAAGCTTTTTCGGTCGCTAAATGAATTATGTCGATTTTTTCCTTACGTGAAAGGCATATAACGAAAATGTATTCTATCATTAAAATATACGACATTTCTGAGATAAAAATATTTTTGATGGTCGATATTCAATAGAATCTACAAATTAGAGCTCCCAAATCGTGTCTCTGAGAGTTTTGGCCTGAACATGCATCGGGAGAATGATTACTACTACATAAATAAATAAGTTATCTAAAATTTGCTCTGAGCTTATTAGTATATCTTCTAGCTATTATCTATAGCTTTTAGGAGTGTAAATGAATTATTTTTACCAAGTAATTATTATTTCAAGCAACGAACAAAAAACATATAATTTCAACGAGGAAACCTTATAATTTCGTGTTTTTTTTTTTGTAATACTCCTCCCCTTAATGCATTGCGCAGTAATTTACAGTCAACTCACCGTAACTCCTTTAATCGACTGCGAGCGCTCTAAAAGGCAAATTGTTTGTTTTGTAAACCGCGCACGTTGTTTTCGATAATCTAACACTGATTTTGTTTAATATTACTCAAAAACACAGTCATTATTTATGTGCACTCTTTGTCAACGTAGTATGAAGTTTATTTCAGATAAGTATATAACTTTTTTTATAGGATAGGGTGACAAACGAGCACACAGTACACCTGATGGTAAGTGGTTGCTGTGGCCCATAGACATCTACATCTATCCTCGATTACAAATCAAAATGCAGATGCGTTGTCACCCGTGAGTACTAAGATGGAATGCCTCGTTTCCAGTAAAAAGGGTCTCCGAAAACACTCACCATACGAAACACAGCAGCATTAAGCTACTATTTTTCGCTGGTATTCTTTGAGAGCGTGGTCCTTTACCGGTCGAGCCGACCCATTCGTGCTACAACTATACTACTAATATAACTGCAGCATGGCTCTACCACGTATAAAACTATTTCGTATTTGCCTAAAATAATGGGTGTTAACCAGAGAGTTCATATTAATATTAAATAAATATTGGAGGATCCGCTGCCAATCGAGTATTTCCCCGGCCGTTTTCCGAGTTGCATAGCAAACCTATTACCAATTTAGCATACTGATCCGATGATATACTGTTGCTGTCGGTCATGGTACTCCGGTTATACAGCAGTTAACCTTTGTTTTTGAGAAATCTATTCAAAATTTTACACAACAGACAATACCCCTTTTCACAAATCTGCTGTACGCGAGAGTATAATATAATATAAATGACAAATTTTCATCCAACATGAAAGTAAATTGTGAATAAATATACTCTTTGAAACGCGATTAGAGTTTTATCGCGGACGTTGATACGATAAAATCCAGAATATAATGTTTATTAAGTATAATATTAATAATACTGTACGTGGTGGAACTATGCTGCAGTTATATTATCAACCGGAAAAGGACAACACTGTCACTTCATACCAGCGTAGAACAACAGCTTATTACTGCTATTTTTCGATAACGAACATTGAGAACCGGAGACCCTTCTTAGTGGAAACAAGGTATTCCAACTTAGTCCTCGGGGATGAAAATGCACCTGATTTTTAATTCTTAATCGAGGATAGATGTACCTAGATGTCTAAGAGCCGCAGTATCCACTTAACACCATGTGAACTTTGCGCTTGTTCTTTCTAATCCTTATTTTATAAATAAGTGCTTCACCATTTTTCCCGCATCACCACTTCCTGATAGGTGGGATAGTAATTCAAGCTTACAATAGTTTAAAAAATTAAGCCTTCTTTAGAAATTATCATAGTTACCTATACCTACATACTTATGAAAATTACTATATTTATTTTCTAATATTTGCCTATATTATTTTTGAGGGCCCATTAAATTCATTTAAATAATGTAACATCAAACTATTTACATAAAATAAATTTAGTCTTAAAGTCAAGGATTTAACTTTAATTTTATATTGACTCATTATAGGTTTCTGGCGGTGGACATGCAACTTTATATATTGGCGTGCTTTCTGGCTATCACCTTGGGCCGGTCACCGCGCAGAGCTGTCAAGGTCCTAAGCTTCCTTCTCATGTGCGCGATCGTTGCCAATTTCGTTATCGCCTACAACTGGAACTTAAAGGCAATACTCTTCACCACTTATCCTGAGTAAGTATTTATATTTATACACCTTTTGTGATATCGCATCTATCAAGGGGCGATAAATAATACTTATTATTACAAACTTTTATTTAACTTGCAATATTTGTATGTTTGTTATGGCAAATATTTCAACTGAATTTTAAAGCAGTTATCCTCAACCGATCCAACTGATATTATACATACACATTTAGTTTGAATGATAATCATTGAGTTAATATATAAATCAATGATGATAATGCATAGTTAGCTAAGTGACGTTATTCTTATAATAATAATAATAATAATATTGTGGACTCCCAAAGATGGCAGACTATATTTTCTTAATGCACCCCCTTGATATGGATATCAAATGAAAGGGTTTGCTGAGAATAATACGAATAAAATGACGTCCTTAGTTCCTCGAGGAGATGATGTACTACTACTGTATGTATATATATATATATATATATATATATATATATATATATATATATATATATATATATATATATATATATATATATATATATATATATATATATATATATATATATATATATATATATATATATATATATATATATATATATATATATTAAATTGTGATGTAAAGTTTATTTTCTTCTCCTATTTTTAAAACTTTGATCTTGACACCTGCCGTCCTGCTCGTCCTCTCATCCGTTTGAGCTCAGCTGTCTCCTGTCCCTTGGCTTGGTCACAAAACCAGTCTGGAGGGAGTTCCCAGTACGGGAATCACCTTAAGAATGGTTAAGATGTATATTTTAGAGTAAAATTAGAGGATTTATGAGAAGTGATTATAAGTGCACGCCTGTGTTAAAGATCTCATGATCAAATAAGCCAAATAAGCGAGAGTGGTCTTCAACTGCGTGCCAATATTTTATTGATATTTTTTTATAACTAATAAAGTATAAAAAATTACACATGTACGGTACTCTCTTTTTTCGGTACAATTTTACTGAATTTTACCTATTGTAAAATTGACTAACCTACTCATCGACTACCTGTTGAAATTAAATTATAGATAGACGTTAATGGTTTTTCACTAGCTTGAGATATTTTATATGCTAGGCTCCGAGATCGTGATCAGACATATTTTCTAAGATACTACTAAGGTCTCATTCAATTAGGAACCTATAGTAATTAAAGTGACAACGGTTGGAGGATTTTTACACGTATTAGAGCCACACTGCAGCTATAGTATGGTTGTAGCACAAATGGGTCGGCTCGACCGGGGAAGGGCCACGCTCTCACAGAATACCAGCTTAAAATAACAGCTTAACACTGCTGTCTTTCGTATGGTGAGTGTTGAGAACCGGAGACCCGTTTTACTGGAATCGAGGCATTCCATCTTAGTCTTCAGGGGTGACAACGCATCTGCATTTTGATTCTCAATCGAGTTTAAATGTAGATGCCTATGGGCCACAGCATCCACTTACCATCAACTGAACTGTGTTCTCGTTTGTCACCATTATTGTACAAAAAAGGAGCTCAAATGGCTGTTAGTATCGGATCATTGTCCTCGAAACCAGGAGTCAGGACTAGACGTCGCGGTCCGCCGCCGACGCGGATGTCGACCTCAGCCCGCATCTGGACTAATGCACCCGACACAGGATAAACACCATACTCACTCGTACCTTCCTTTACCTCCATTTCCCTTTTCCATTCTATTTCCATTTTTCATTCCATTTCTAGATACACTAAAAGTGATTTTTTCTTACACTTTAAATGTTTAGGCGCAAGTTTTTACGCAAAATAGGCATCCTTGTCGTTTTAAAAGCTCGTATATAACCCACCTGAAACTCCACGTGCTTTCGCCTCAAATTATAACGTTGAGAAGTTTTTAAACGAGCATTCCATAAAGCTTGTCGGACTTAAGCAGAAATAATAGAAAGGTAGCCTAAATTTTCTGCAAATAAATTTCTTAGCAAAAATATCAATTCGTTGGGGATATCACTATCAATATAACGAGACCCACACGTAACCAATTCCCTTCCATGGACTAAAATGCTGTAGTGTAGCCAGATGTTTCGTTCACAGAATTTTTTATAGCGAATTGGATTTTTGGGATAAACACATCCCATGAACGATGGTCATCATTAACAAACGTAGAAATGGCAGTTACTATTGTTTTATTATACCTTTCTACGGTATTCATTTGTGACAAGTAACTAGCATCTTTCAAGTTATCGAATATTTCTGAAACATACGGAAGACAATAAGCGTCTTTTTTAATAAGCGACTTTAGCTTTCTACTATCTAAGCAAAATTTAGGTTTGCCATCCTTTTTACGTACAACCAATACCGGTGAAGACCATGGGCTTCGCATGGCTCAATTACTACGCCTTAAGATAACATTTCATCGGCTTGTTCGGTAATAATCTTTTGTTTATCTGTAGACATGCGATAATATCTTTGACGAATTGGTTCTGAATCTCCGGTGTCTATACTATGTGTCATGATAGTTGTACTACCAAGACCTATCCTTCAAATGAAATAGATTTATACTGTTCAACTACAGAATTAGCAATAGATTTTTCAGAACTATCTAAGTTCTCATAACAGTGAATAAAAACCTCACGGCGAGACTCTGAGGTGATTTTCATTATCTTAGAATTATTGCGACACATATAATCATTATTAGATATTAAGTTTATAGGAAGTATTTCAAATTTAGACCAAAAATCAATACCAAGTATCAAAAACGTGAAGTTTTATAACATGAGTTTGGTTATAAAACACCCACGGCAAGAGCCTACATGCCTGTGTAGATTGGCGATAGTGTGATTAGGGCGAGACCAAAATCAAAATACACCAGTGTGCATGTAATGTGCATGTGTGGGTGACAAGTAGTGCTGCACCACGCACTGCTTGCCTCAACTTCAATTATCGATACCGATTGCAGCATATTCGTGTCCTATCTTAGTGTCCATTCAACCCATTGCATTGAATATTCATGTAGTAAGACCTGTGAGTTGGAGGTTGAATGGTCTTAGTGTCTTCAGATTTGACGCAGATGATGTAAGTTGATATTTTTGCCTAACTATGGCGATGTCAAAAGGATTGTTACAATTGTAGAAGGCTATGTATTTATGTATGTTCATCTGTTCAGTCAGATATTATAAGCCCTCTTTCTCAGGTTTTCAGCTGCATGAATACACATACAAGTAATATGGCAGCTTATTGCGGACGTATAATAACACATTGAAATACATACAATATTGAAAAACTATAACAAATAAAAACTTTATTTATCATACACTCCTGTCCCCCCAGTGGTATCGTTCCGAGAACGCTGGCTACATTTCCTCGCTGAATAAGCTATAGTAATTTAAAAAATATTGAAATATCGGGGTTAGGTATCCAATAAAAGGTGTAATTCAGTATATTCTCGACATTCCGAAAATGCATGTTATAAAAATGTTAAGTATAATATTAGTATTTATTAGTGAAAGGTTTCTTTAAACTAAATCTCCATAATTCTTTACTTGCAAACTTTTATAGATTTTGTACACAACAAACATGCGGCAAAAGTAGAACATATAGCTGATGTGAAGAATCGACGCTCCGGGAAGTCTGCAGTCTGTGAACACGTACAGGATCACCCCCGTCATTACATCAGATTTGATAGACCGCAAATCCTCGCTAAAGAACACCGATTCCTTCCAAGGATGATTCGCGAGGCTATTGAAATCAAAAAACATCCTAATTTAAATAGAGAAGATGGCTGGGTGCTACCATCTGCTTGGGATCCTATAATAAATAAAATTAAATCCCAACCCAAGCATACAACTGCAAGACTTCAAGATACCATAAGTTCATACTGCATAGATCGGAACAAAAGTTAAATTTTAATCTATGGTAACCGCGGTTAACTATGACATATGGACGTTGAACATCTCAGTCCCGCCCGTGACCATGAGTGATGTAAAGCGTTCGAAACGTCGGGTATTTAAAAAGTTAAATATACGCGATAAATTCCGTAAAAACTAGTATTACATCAATGTGGTATTAAAGTTTAAGATTGACCAACTCCTTCTTTATACTCGTAAATTGTTGTAGATTATCTAACGGTATATTTATTTTATTCTCTACAGAATGATGCGTCACCAGTATGCTGGTGTACCCTCTTTTAACTTGTTGTATATGGCTCCATGGGGCAGCTTACCTTCTTCACTGATCGGACTCATTGCGGCCTTCCTTCTTTACTATTGGCAGCAGGTCAATTTCAAGCCCGAAGAGTGTGTGGTAAGAATTCCGAGCTTTTTTCTTTATCCTTACCATGTAAACTTCCATTGCAGGACATGGGCATCTCCATTTGTAGGAAGGGTTTGCCTTAATCATCACGCAGTGCTTAACGATCGCAGAACCAGATGTCTTGCACTTTGGAAGCTACCCCGTCCTCGATCTAGGTATTTTCAGCTTCTCGTAAACAAGATTGATAGATCGCCATCTATCGAGGTTAAATATAGATGTCCATGGGCCACAGCATCAACTTACCATCGGGTGGACTGTGTGTTCGTTTGTCATCCTTATTTTATTTTAAAAAAAAATCAAAATCATGATCGCCTTAAGGATACGTGGTAGAGCCATCCTGCAGTTATATTAGTAGTATAGTTGTAGCACGAACGTGTCGGCTCGACCGGGGAAGGACCACGCTCTCACAGAATACCAGCGTAAAATAGTAGCTTAATGGTGCTGTATTTCGTATGGTGAGTGTAGAAAACCGGAGACCCTTTTTACTGGAAATGAGGCATTCCATCTTAGTCCTCACGGGTGACAACGCATCTGCATTTTGATTCGTAATCGAGGATAGATGTAAATGTCTTTGGGCCACAGATTACCATCAGGTGGACTGTGTGCTCGTTTGTCACCTTATCCTATATAAAAAATACCCACGACGTCTGAAGTGATCTTTAACGTCCCCACCACACAATAAATACAAAATTTATCTAACTTGATCGCGTCATCAAGCACGGGCCATCACAAATATTCAAGTCTAACCAAGGAAAGCTAAAAATGTGCTGACGCCCCAAATACCATACTTTTATAGGCGTGACCAACAAATGCATCTGACGGCCAAACGGCACCTACATCTATTATTGATTAAAAATCAAAGTGTAGATGCGTTGCCATCCCTAAGAACTTTGGCTTAGTACTACACTACCGCCACAATATCACGTACTTGTAATCATACTAGCTTTCTAATTAAGTAGACTACTACGAATTACATAATTTAATATTAAAAAATAATAAATGTAATTCACAATAATCTACTATATTGACAAATGTAATATTCCATCAGTGATTTGTTTTTAAAATGTTGTAACACAAGTTACTTGTCATTTACTATTCTGTACCGTGATCAAAGACCTTATTTTACTTTTTACAGATCTTCCGTATCCTGTATCGATGTTCCGTGCCATCCATATTTATTTGGATCCTATCAGGATACTTTGTAAAGAAAATCAGTTCACCGATCGTCATTTCTGCGTACGCAGCCCTCGACCGACCAGTGTTTTGCCTAATTATCGTCGTGGCTATGCTCGGATTTATAAACAAAGTCGACAGTACGTAAATTTTAACAATTGTTTAACTAGATGTTTTATTGGTGATGTTTTTAAAACAGCTATAGAAAAAGTTTCAATTTATTTGAAAACAAAAGCCTGGTCCTAAATTGCTTTACCTATGCAATTTGGAGATATCGGGGCGTAAGAAATATTTCGAGCGTTGCATAGTCCGATTTCTTTGCTTACGTGCATAAAGCCACTGACGTAAGTAACATAATTTTAAGTGATAAAGTAAACCTGTGCATTGCTGCCAAGGCAAGGCAAACATAACAAACGCTCTATTCCAGCGAAAATGTTCTATTAGAAGTTAACCAACAAGTATAGTGATACCCCGTTGATACAGTGGGCAGAAAAATTTGTTTCATAATTTCTATAATGGCATCTAAGATCAACCTGCCCTCTGGTTGTTTCCACTAAATATTCTAATGTAAAGTGATCTTAGCATATTACATAATGTGTATATGATAAATGTAGTTTCTGTGGGCCATAGGATCCACTTACCATCAAGTCTGTGTGCTTGCTTTTGATCTTATTTCTATAAAAAAATATTACTTGATGAGAAAATCTGTCAACATCATCAGCGGCCTTGTCATAGCGGCGTCGACGAGTTTGGGCTGTGCGGACTTTCGTGTACGAAAAGTGCTGGTAGGTTGCTTCGTCGTAATTTTTTGACCGATGTCATCCGAAGAACTCTTGTCTCTCTTAAAAGCCTTGAAGTAAACTTTGACTTAGAGAGATGACATGAGACCCAACGATATGCCCTTGTTTACTAGGGAGAGAGGTAAAACCCTAGTACGAGATACGTACATACGTAGACAATATGGCAAGCTTTCATCTCAGCATTACTTCTTTAAAACGGTATCAGAGGCAGTTGAACTAAGTAAGTGGCGCAAATATGAGTCTCTGACAGATGATTATCAGTGCATGAGGTCCACGTGCAATAAAATACCTAAAGGAACCGTATCCATAACTTGTCGTTGCGTCGCTGCTGGTGATAAGAGGGCTGATTTTTTTCTCGCTCAAATCTAAGTATTGCCATTCAGCGAGAAAAAGCAGACAGTGTTCTTGGCATTATACCACATAGAGTAGGACTGTGATGATCATTAAAGTTTTTAGTTCTAGTGTTTTCATTGTGATAATAAATATCTATTTATTTATTAAAACTTCATACAATATGTACCTATAGGCGGACTTAATACCTGGGGCATTATCTACCAGTCAACCTTTGGTTGATGCAGAGATAAAAATATGAAGTTAGGTGTGTGAAACGATAGACAACAATTATGGTAATTTAAGTATATAAATATAAAACAAAATAATAGATACATAAACCCATACATAAACTTACATATCAAAAATTATTTAATACATGCATAGTATTATAATATATAAATTGTATACATAAAAATAATAAATTACATATATTGTATAATTATATAAAAACATAAATAAATACTAATAATGAGATTATTCTGCCAGTTTATTTATGTAATGTTCGCGAACTTTCTTCTTGGCTGCATAACGATTATTAGCCGACCTAATTTCAAGAGGAAGTGCGTTCCAGAGGAGAACAGACTATACAGTGAAGGAAGAATGTAGGAAGCACGATTTATGAGAGGGATACTTTAGAAAAAATTGTTCGAAGAACGCAGGTTTCTGTCATGGCTAGAGCAAAGGTACTGAAAATGAGAAGTTAAGTAAGAGGGGGGAGTAGGAGACATTAGAATAGAGTATTGTGAGTGCGCGTATACTTCGTCGCTGACGAATGGGTAACCACTTAAGTTGGGAACTATAAGTAGACACATGATCATACTTACGATTTATGTCACACCAGCTTGATGCCGGCTCATCCATGCGGATCGACTGTTGACGTCCCCGAAGATAAGCTGAGAACCAGTCCAGTGCTTCGGAATAAATCATGGAATTGGAAAGGATAGAAAGTAAGATGTCATGACTGATAGTATTGAAGGCGTTTGAAAGGTCAACCAAAGTCAGTACAGTGACCATAGTGTCCTCCATGCCCGCCCTAATATCACCAGTGACCTTAAGAGCGGAAAGAGGGCTGTGACCAGGCCTGAAGCCAGACTGAAAAGGGCTTAATAAATTATTCTTATAAACAAACAGAGATAGTTGCCTATGTACACAGGCTTCAAGTACTTTGTATAGGAAAGGAAGAATGGATATAGGTCTGAAGTGATTGGGTAAAGTCGGATTGGAAGTTTTCGGTAAGGGAATAACGTAGGCCATGCGCCACACTAACGGGAAAACTCCATAATCAAGGAAAAAGTTATTGATATGGGAAATAACTGGAAGAATATGATCAAGCATATAAATGATCATACGGCGGCTGATGTTATCGCAGCCTACAGCGTTTGACTTAATGCAAAGGATTATCTTTTTAATTTCATCCGAGGTAACTGGAGAAAAATGGAACAGATCGATATTTAAACAAGATAAGCTATTTAAATAGTCAACATTACGAGAGGAGTATGAGAAACAAAATGTCTGTTGATATCATCTAAACCAAGTGTCCCCTGAAACTCGAAACGAGACTATCGGCACGGACAGAATATCGGCAGAAAAAGAGGAAACTATGTTATCAAGAATATATCAGCGTTAAGCGTTGCGTATCATCTGATTACACTGATTTCTAGCACTTTTATAGAGGTTCCATCTCTCACCACTCCACTCTTTTCTAAAGCGTTGAAAAGCCCTGTCTCTACGCCTCATGGCTATGCGAATACCTCACGTCATCCATAAAGCAGGTGGTCGCTTGACTTTCACCCTCTTTACTGGAGCATGTACATCATAAACGCTGCTGACCTGCTGAACAGTGTCATTAAACGCAGCGAATTTTTCGCCCACAGTGGGGGCGGCCACCACTCTGTCCCATTTTAATTTAGATGCATCTAAACACAACTCTTCTAAATCCATACGACCATAACATCGCATGTCTAGGATTTTAGGCCAAAATTTAGGAGGTTTTAGGACATAACAAAGGAAAATGTATCATGATGGTAGAAACCAGAAGCAAAGTGTTGACTATGGGAGGACACGAGGGTAGGAGAAGATGTAAGGATTAAGTCGAGCCAAGTGTCATTCCCATCAATGTTGTGATGAGTGGCTCGTAACGGAAGGATGTGGAAACCAACTGACTCGACAATATGAAGGAGTTTAGAAGAACGGAGTAACGTGGGAACCAAAAGGTCAGTATTGAAGTCACCCATGATGATGTGATGCGTGTATTTCAAGTGTCATTTCGAAACTGGAGAAGTAATCAACAGAAGGGGGACAATAAACAACACCGGGAACCAGTTTCGTTCCCTTTACACATACCTCGAAAAAAATAAACTCTGCAAAGGCGGAATAGGGGGTAGAGGATAAGGCTAGGATTTTATAAGAAAAGTCACAGCGGAGATATATAGCAACACCACCCCCTCTTCTGTCCAAACGATCATTGCGTATCAGAGTAAAACCAGAGAGAGGATAAGTGGTCGAAAGAAGATGAGGTTTAAACCAACTCTCAGAAATCAAAATGGCATGAACTTCAGCATCCGAGAACGCTTCAATTAGGTCGCTGTAGTGACTGGGTATGCTCTGTGCATTGACATGACACACGTTCATCGAAGAGTGCGTCTGATTAAACAAATGCCGCACGACATCACCAAGCGTATCAATTGCAGAAAAAAAACTATTCTTATTAAGCGATGTAACAGATTCATTGGCAGGAAAAAAAAATCTTCATCAGAAGACATTAATATAAAAATAATACAATTAATATAATACAATATAATATAAAATATTTGCAATAATTAATAAACTATAAAATTATATTGGATTAAAAAAATGTGCAACACAACTATCTTTGCACCACCCGCCAGCTAGCACTCACACACATTGGCGGAAAGTTCACTATACAAATTAATAGACATAGAATAAAGTAAACATAAGAAAAAAACTCGAAATACCTAATTAATACTCAACATTAATAATAAAAGATAATGCAAATTACAAAGAAAATTTCTGAGCAAAATTATATTCAAGTGTCAAATTGACATTTATCATAAGAATCTTAATGAGTTTGACAATAAGATTTTGTTAGTTAGTTGGTTAAATTACCTATTATATATTACCTTTAAAAAAGTTAATATTGTATATTTAAATAATATATACGTAAATAATTTAATTAAAAATTAAATGGTAGATTATTTATTGTTGTTATATGGCCAATAATCTTATCATGAAATGGCAGAGCATTAATTTCTGCCTGTCCTATTTTAGCTTTTGTTAATAACGACATCTCACAGAATACCAGCGTAAAATAGTAGCTTAATGCTGCTATGTTTCATATGGTGAGTGCAGAGAATCGGAAACCCTTTTTACAGGAAACGAGGCATTCCATCCTAGTCCTCACGGGTGACAACGCATCTGCGGTTTGTTCGTAATCCGGGTAGATGTAGATGTATATGGGCCACAGCAAACACTTTTCATCAGGTGGATTGTGTGCTCGTTGGTTCATCCTATCCTATAAAAAAAACGACAACACCGGCTATTTTCCCTCTGGTCTAGTATATGTCATACATATATTTTATACATTTTGAGACGTAATAGAAAAGATATCTCTTTACACCAACAACAACCGAGACAACGCACAACAGACTGAAGGTTACCATGTTAAATGTAGGTATAATAATAATAATAATAATAATAATAATAATAATGTCCTCTAGACCGAATTTCGGCCACGGCGGCCTGCCTCAACGGAGACTGGCCATCGGCGCAGGACAGGATTATAGTGCCCAAGTGTATGCGCAAGCACAGGTGCACTCTCTATTCCCTCGTTCTCGTAATCCGATGGGACGGTAAACCGACACGACTGGGAGAAAGATCAGGCACAGGACCAACGGCTTTACGTGCTTTCCGAGGCAGTGAGACACTACTAAGAATTTCTTTGACGGAAAAACTCAATGATTAATTTTTTGGCCCAACCCGGTATTCGAACCCAGGACCTCATTATCAGCAATCGCACTACTACAACCACTAGACCGACGAGGCAGTCAATGAGGCTGTCTGTAATAACGAAATACCTGGCATTATGTTGAGCTGAGGGGGTCATACTGCAAGGTGTTAAGATACCAGTAATCATTTTTAATTTTTTCATCCGTCTCTCTGTCCCAGACCTAATGTTCGGAATGGCTGAATCAATTGTAATGAAACTTCACGAGCTGATAGAGAAGAATGCTTGAAAAAACTTCCTGACTCCGGGCAGCTACTGAGAATTTCTTGACAGAAAAACTCAATAATTGATTTTTTTCACCCGACCCGGGATTCGAATCCAGGACCTCATGATCAGCAGCCGCACTACTACAACCACTAGACAAATGAGGCAATGTCGGTATAGCTATATTCTAAATTGTAAAGAAAAACTTAGATTATGATGGCCCAACTATTGTCATGGACACAGCAATATACTACAATATCCAGCTAACAAAATATATACTTTCCTTAAATAATATATTAATGTGTCACCTAGGTCTATGGTGGCAGTTTTTGTCGTGGAATGGCTGGCGACCACTCAGTCGCATGTCGTTACCAATTTTGCTCGTGCATTGGAGCTATAATCTTACACAAATCGCTGTGAAGACGAACCTTGCACGAAGCTCTATATTCGAAATGGTAAGTATTTATACACTATAATTCACATATCTTGTCTTTTAAGTGTTCAGTGGCCAAGTTAGCCAAACAGATTTTTTATAGAATTTTAAATTTCTAAATATAATTTAGGTACGTAATAATTTGATATATGGCACAGGTATTGAGCTGGTATAATTATAGACATAATTAACATACAAATATGTAGTAGGTAGTAGTAGTAGGTAGTACAAAGTTAAATGGTTCTGGGGGTGAAATTCAAAAAATGTTTAATCATTAAAGTTTGACCAAGACCCAACACAGTGATAAGTGTTGATAGGAACAAATCAGCTTAAAATGTTTTCGTTAAATTTATTGTTATCTGTTTGTGTTATTTGTTTTTATCTTACTAACTACTTCACAATGAATAGACAAGGCGATGTTTTGCGTGGGAGAGCCCGTGAGATTGTCCGCAATGTAGATAAATACAAATACCTACAACGTGATAACTGCATGACAAAATGGTGTGGAATTTTAGACGATGTTCAATATTAATAGATAGAATATGTCATAATCAATGTGAAATGGGTCCGACCCAGACTATATTGTCGAAAATTGACATCAGTTGTTACTGGGATGTTTTTTTTAAGGAAAGTAATATTATAATTGTTTTTTTTTTTGCAGAGTGCTCACTGGTTCTTGACTATATTCATGACTTATGTAACATCCCTGCCGCTGCATCTTCTCATCGAGCTGCCCATGATGCAGTTTTTCAGAGTTCTGTTTTCTTAACTTACACTTACTATAGTTATAGTTCAGACAAAACCAAATAAATATACGTCTAACTTTGTCCTAGATAAATTAAATTACGTAGGTAGGTAAGTATAATACGTGCACAATAACATGAGACTCGCGTGATATCACAGAATACATTTACCCTGACGGGCGTGATATGCGACGCTTTTCCTTTCAGTGAAGTGCCTTTTTTGGCCGTCTCGTTGAATGAAATTAATAAGATGACCATTCCATGTAATTGCGCTGGTCGGTTCCTAATTATACGGTGTGTGCTATATTATACAAATATACGCGGCTTTAGGGTGGCCCAAGGGCCACCCCGGCCACACTTTAACCTACTGTCGCTGATATTAAAAGTTAGGTGCTATTTTGTATTAGACGCATCGGCTGAATATCATCAGGCAGTAGGACGGCTCCGTTTAGTAAAAAGGCTAGGCTATTAATGAAAAGGCTAATTAAAGGTCGCTGCATACGTAACGTGTTTTATTCCGGACGGAGCGGGACGTGTAATTTTGGAAATATCTTTTCATAGAAAATGTACGTCACAATGCATACGTTACGTATGCACGGACGGGAAGAGAACGTGTCATGAACGGGACGTGAAAAATATCGTCAGCGACGACGTTTACCCCGTCCCGCCCGATCATGCCACGTCCCGTTCATCTTCTTGTTCTCTTTACTGCCACGTAGAATGTACAAAACATCTCCTTTTACTCTTGACGGTTGTAGTTTTTCCAACATCTAAAGTAATAGCAATTAATGCCATTTCTTCAAAAGAAAAATCCATCTTTCACAACACCAACATGTTAGTTTCAAGTCACTGTCGCGGTGCGTATGCATTAAACTCCCGTCCGTGTTGACATGCAACCACGTTCCGTCTCCATCCCGTGCATGTACTGATTCCGTCCATGATGCATGCAGCGAACTTAAGCTAGTTAGCTGCGACATATACGTTTTAAGCTTTTTTGTACACAATAAAAGCTGTGGCATCGCCGGACTCAGGTCTCATGTTATTATGCTCGAGTAGTTTAACTAAATTGTAAAGTGACAAATGTGGTGATTATGGGAACGTTGGGAATGATTTTTTATAACTACTAATGCAAGAGTATTTTACGTATTACAGAATCTTAATAGGTAAAGATTTAATATTTGATATAAACCTTCCCTTAAGTTATGTTATTATACGTTTGTACCTAAGTAAAAACCTGATAAAGAGTTCAATTGAAAAATTTTAAAATTATAGAAAAATCTCGCAGAATTTTACAAAAATTTATAATATATTGAATTTTTTCATGGAAACATTTTTTTTCGATCACTTAAAACTGTATTACAAGATATAACATACGGCCTTATTCATAAAAATCTGTAAATAAATTTATAAAAATACACTCAAATAACATTAATAATTTCTCGGTAATAGAAAAATTTATAATCAATATTACATCTTACAAGTCTACTGCTGAACGTAGATCTCCCCAAAGAAATGCCACATCTCAAGACATAGCCTAAGAAGGTAGTTGGACTGTGCTCAAGGAATGATTTGACATGGTTCTGCGACACATGCATCCTAACTCTCTTACCAGATAGTCACGCCATCTAGTGGAGAGGCTCCTAACACTTCGTTTGCCGTTTCGAGGCTGCCACTATAGAACAATGTTCCTTTAAATATACCTATTTCAAAATGACAACCATTTTTATACCATATTTCCAATTCAAGCTTAGTTTAATGTTCCAAGTCTTTAGCTCTGGAAAGTTAATTTAAAACCGGTTTCAAAATGTGTACCAATCAAAAAAACAAAGAATTAAAAACGTGGTAAAAATAAATGAGAATATATGTATATATACGTGTGCGTGTTTGTATACCCATATATGTATAATACATACATGTATATACATATATTACGTTTTCTACAAATATTTAAATTTATTCGTCTTCCTTCCATAATTTGTTATTATTCACCCGAAAATTCACAAAACATGAACTTTAAAATGAATTTACAATTTTATTCACTTTAAACGTAGAATATTTAATGTATTGAACAAAATATTATTTCGTAAGATTTTTCAAAATTAAATAAAATTACGAAAACTGGCTATAAGAGAAAGATAGAAAGAAAATATGCGCGCGCACTGCTCTCTCTTGCTTATGTCACCCACTCAACTCCCGTTCGCCTCTCCCGATCACACTTTTCGTAACGCTTTCGTCACACGTCGCCAGATTACTCCCCAAGTCAAGCGCGTGTAAAGAAGTTTTACTTCAATAAAGTGGTATACTGTTAATTTTGTTAATATGTACATAATTTTTTGTAATTTTATTTGATATACTTTTCTTTAATGCGATAAACAATGATAGAAATTCAAGACTTAACCAGATAGCTGCGGGGCTATTGTAATCGACATTCGCAAAAATATTAATATAATAGTACCGAAAAAAAGTGTAATGCGTCTAGGTTTGACCATATACCAGGATAATGGTTTGTATCACACCATACAAAATCTTTCCGTTTTGTTCTATTTTTCAAACCATGAGCATTGATCACATTGAAAAAAGTTCTATTATACGCTGTTTGTACTAAAATTCTCAATGTATTAATCCTTTACGATATTCTGCACTAAAAACCTGGAATTAATAAAAATGTGATACATCCGAATGTTGGCCACTCCAAACCTTTCGAATCTTGAAAGTAAGCAATCATAAAGCCATTGAACCATATATTATTACGTACAAACCCACTTTATAGATTTTTATGAATAAGACCATATGCAATATAATTAATTTATATCTTATTGACTAAGAATTATGCGTAAAGCATCCTGGCTTCTTATTTATAAGAGCCACCTGGATGCTGTAAGTGATTAACATTGTCCACTCATTATTCTTACTTAGTATATCTAAGCAGGTAATTTAATAGAGATTTGGGCATTTGTTATTTTGCCTTTTCTTTATTGTCGTTTTAATTACGAGTACATTGTCTTATACACAAATATCATAATTCCTTGAAATCGCTAGTTCACTCTTCTTTAGCAACCTGTGATATTTTTTTTTATCGTTTGTGTACATAAAATTGTTATAATTCTCTCAATAAATTATAAAATGAAAGTTTATTTTATTTTTTATAATCTTGTTCCTAGTTAAAAAAATAATCTAGTAAATATTTTATGAAATTTTCATAAGTAATCTAGAGACAAATATAGACCCTGACATTTTTAACGTGGTGGAGAGTGCAGCTATATTATGGCTGCAGCACCAATGGATCGGCGCAACCGGAGAACGAACAAGCTCTCAAGCGAGGATAGATGTAGACATCCATGGGCCACAGCAACCACTTACTATCAGGTGGGCTGTATGCTCGTTTCTCACCGATATTCTATTTAAAAGAAAAAACTAAACCAGAAAGGAATACAAAACACAAAGCAACCATTAGCAAAAAACTTAGGGTCGTTGTTCCTGTTTATTTTTTCTATAGTAGAGGGGGCAAACGAGCATGCGACTCACCTGTGACTACCGCCGCAAATGAACAACTGCAACACCAGGGAATTGCGGGAATTTAAAACGTACGTACATATAACTATTATTTATTCTGTGGTTACGGCTAATGTTAATGTAAATAATAAACTTACTATTAGCTGTCTAAACTTAGGTTTGAGCACAAACAATAATAACATCAACTCATGCAAAGTTCAGTTCAAAAATAAACTGTTTATAGGAGACACCTTAATACCAATGGTGCCAAAGTGGCGCACAAGACAAATATCATTACAGCTCTTCATAAGTCCAATGATAAACATAGGCCACCCTTAAGGAATGGTGCCGTCCAGAGTCACCTGAATTCAATAATTTCCTGCATATGTATTACTAGGTCTACTCCAGTATTGGCCGCGCACAAACTAACTAGAAAGTTAGAAACACTTACACGTGGACCGACCTACAATTCGCTTACCGGTACGAATCTGTCATCGGTTGTCAGTTTTCGAGCTAAACGGCCAGCTTTTTAGAACTTCAGCATACTGCTCTATTGGGCTACATCGGATACTCTTGTTCTAAAGTGGTTAATATAGATAAAACCAATTTTACGAATTTGGTCGTGTTTAATTTTAACTTTTTTTATTCCCGACGTTTCGACAGAGGAGGCTGAAGTGTTTGATCCTTAACTTAAAATTTTTGGTCAGATCTACGCTGAACAGGCAGCATCTTACAGTAGATCCAAAGCAGAGGGTAGCAGCTAGCAATTTCTAAACATTATATTAATTAAAAGACATCCAAATTTCAATAGCCTCACGAATCGTCCTTGGTAGGATTCAGTGTTCTTTTACGACGATTTGTGGTCTATCAAATCCGATATAATGTTTGCGACGATTCTGAACACTTTCGAACTGCTGCATACTCGTACTTCCCAGAGCGTCAGCGCTTCACATCAGCGATAATATGTTATTTTACGCGGGTATGTAAGAGAGACGATATCCACTTTCAATCTTATACACTCTTGCATCTTATAAGAGTGTATAAGATTCCATTTCACACCATTCGTCAAGTGTAATAACTAATAACTAGTGGGTTATTAGTTATTACACTTGACGAATGGTGAGAACCGACAAATCAGACAGCCTGCTTCAAGATGTAGCCAATCTTGTCTGTGACTTGGACATATGGTAGTCCAGCACGCTCGACTGTAGCCGCCACAGAACACTATTGTTCCCAGCGGAGGTGGCTGGCTCACAACCACTGGCCTCTATATGTACAAGCACGCTGGACTGGCTATACCATACAAAATGTCTGTGCTTGTGATTTAAAGCGCCACCATATTCTGTCCAGGAAATAAAATTGAAATAATTTGCCAAAGTCTGTTGACTGAATTTAAATCTTATCTTTGTATTTTGAACTTTTATGGCGGCTGTACATTCATGCACGGGAGCACTCTCGCGAGCCTCTCACACGAGTAGCGCTTCACGAGTGTAACCTTGTACATTCTCGTTTATTCAGTTACTGTGACGGACGGTGAGGAGATGGACTCATGATTTCGGACGGATGAATTTTTGTCTTTGTGGTAACGATCAAATCAAATCAAATCAAATCATTTATTTCGCTAAAACATGGGTACAGACAGATGGATACAGAGTCAATATTTATTTCCACATGTTTTGCCTTATGTGGCATGCGTAAAAATTGTTTAAAATAAATATGTTAAAAAACAAATTAAAATTAAAAAAAATAAAATTAGAAATAATCACTTTTATAAATTTTCTTTTTCTTTCATAAACAATTGATATTTATGTTTTTAGGAAAACATAACAAAAATAGAAAAATTAATTTTTGTTCATTTGAGAAGTATCACGCAAAATCCTGTATCTATCTATAGTAATTTACTTATTTAAGCAAAATCAATAAAAATAAAATCAAAATTTATGGTTAAAGAATTCTTTGATATTATAAAAGGCTGTATTTATTAGCCACTGCTTTAAATTTTTTTTCATTCGCATTAATGGCTGTTCACGAATATTTTTAGGAACTTTATTATAAACTTTGATACACATAATGAGGCAATTCCTCTGGTATAATGCAGTTTTACAAGATGGCATGAGTAGACGTGTCGGATCTCTTTTTGCTAGAGAGTTAATATTTTCCTGCACGGTAACAAATTGATTACAATTATTTTTAATGAAAACACAGATTTCTAATATATATAAACCAGTTAAAGTGAGAATTCTTTTTTCCTTGAACAGGGGTCTACAGCTTTCAAGAGGACCTACATTACACAGTGCACGAATACATTTCTTCTGACTTAGGAAGGCTTTGTTTGCGTCAGTTGAGTTGCCCCACAAGAGTAGTCCATATCTTAAGACGGATTCAACGTACCCGTAGTAAGCAATACGTGCTGCTTGTGGACCTGCTACATTTTGAAGTTTACGCAGTGCATAAACAAATTGATTAACCTTTTTGCATACTTTTTGTACGTGTAATTTCCAATTTACATACCGGTCAATAATAACACCTAGGAATTGTGTATCTACTACCTCTACTAATCTTTCGTCCTTATATCTTAAATCCAATTTTTGTGGTTTTGATTTATAATTTCCAAATTGAATATATTTAGTTTTGTTAGTGTTGACTCGTAAATTGTTATCTTCTAGCCATGATATAACTGACTCTATAGTAGAATTTATTTCTTGTTCATATATCTGCGACTTATTAGTGTGGGGTATAACAATTGATATGTCATCAGCAAATAGTATTGACTGATGATTTGTTATACTCGGTAAGTCGTTTATGTATAAAATGAACAATAAAGGGCCTAACACACTCCCTTGAGGTACCCCATAGTCATTTTGTAGATAAGGAGATCTGTAATATGTTAACTCTAGTTTATTATTAATACGTGATACTTCAACACATTGTTTCCGATTTTTCAAATAACTTTCGATCCATTCCAAAGCCGGTCCTCTGATTCCTAGTTTTTCACATTTGTACAACAACTTACTGTGTTCTACACAGTCAAAGGCTTTAGACATATCAAAAAAGATGCCTACTGTTGGTACTCTATTATTAATAAATTCAGTTATTCGACGTATCAGTGAAAAGGTAGCAAGTGTAGTAGATTTATGTTTTGAATAAAACTAAATTTACGGATTTTATCGCGTTTATTTCACTACTTTTACTTATTTTTTAATTCCCGACGTTTCGGGTGCTTTACAGCAACCATGGTCACGGGGGGGACTGAGATGTTTGACGTCCCAATGTCATAGCTAGTCCGGCTACCTTCAGTTTTTGAATATAAATTTTTGGTCCGATTTACGCAAAACGAGCTTATAGTATCATGAAGTCTTGCAGTGGTATGCTTAGGTTTGGGTTTAATTTTGTTAATTATAGGATCCCAAGCAGGTGGCAGCACCCATCCATCTTCTCTATTGAAATTTGGATGTTTTTTAATTTCAATAGCCTCGCGTATCATCCTTGGTAGGAATCGGTGTTCTTTTGCGAGAATTTGTGGTTTATCAAATCGAATGTAATGGTGGGGACGATCTTGAACATGTTTGCAGACTGCAGACTTCCCGGAGCGTCGGTGCTTCACGTCAGCTATATGTTCTTTCACGCGGGTTTTTATGGATCGTTTTGTTTGACCTATGTAAGAGAGACCACATTCACAATCTAACTTGTACACTCCTGCATCTTGTAGAGGGATATTACACTTGACGGATGGTAAAAATTGACTAATCTTCTTCGGCGGCTTGTAGTATGTTTTAATGGAAGCTCGCTTCAAGATGTAGCCAACCTTGTCTGTGACTCCTCTGACATATGGTAGTACAGCAGGTACACGCTCGACTGTGGCCGGCTTCACTCGGTCACTGTGACGTAGACGCGGGACCCGCAGCTTGTTGTCTTGCAATACTTGCTTGACGTGCTGAAGTTCAGCGGCCAGATGCTTTCTGTCACAGATCCCTCGTGCTCTCTGAAACAAAGATTTACCCACGGTAGCTAACTGTGAAGGATGATGGTGAGATTCACCATTTAAATATCGGTTGGTATGGGTCTTTTTTCTATACGCAGTGTGACCAATTGTGTTATTAGGATTTCGAATGACTAAAACATCTAAGAAAGCTAAAGAATTATTTGCCTCTAACTCCATTGTGAATTGTATTTTAGAGTTTATAGAGTTAAGGTGGTTTAAAAATGCAGTTACTTTGTCAGATGATAAAATTGTGAAAGTGTCGTCTACGTACCGCTTGTAGAATCTTGGATTTACAGGAGCAGTAAGAAGGGCTTTCTCCTCGAAGTCCTCCATGAATATGTCAGCGACTATGGGAGATACAGGTGAGCCCATCGCCACTCCATCTACTTGCTTGTAGAACTCTTCCTTCCACAATAGATAGCCAGATGTGAGGCAGTGTTTGAGTAATACTGCATATTCAGCAGGCATGTTATTATATTCTAGCTTCCTAGTTACAATTGATATGCAGTCTTCAATAGGTAGGCATGTGAATAGTGACTGAACATCAAAACTGACCATAGTTTCATTGTCAGCGAGATGTAGGTCTTTTATCTCACTAACAAAATGGTATGAATCCTTTGTGTGCGCTCTGGTATGTCCTCTCAGTGGTGACAGTACTTTTGCCAAGTGTTGTGCCAGCTTATAAGTTGGTGAATCGATCTGGCTCACTATAGGACGTAGTGGAGCGTTTGGTTTGTGTATCTTTGGTAACCCATACAACCTCGGTGATTTGGTACATGATGGTATTAGCGAATTCACGTCGAGATTTAATTTTTCGGAGTATTTCTTTATTAAATCGCTAGTTGCTTTAAGCGTGTTAGTTGTGGGGTCTGTTTTGACCTTTTTGTATGTACTTTCGTCCGATAAAAGCTGTAGTATTTTAAAATTATACTCTGACGTGTCCATTATTACCGTAGCATTTCCTTTATCCGCGCGGAGAATCGTTAGCTCTGGTCTGTTCCGTAAGTTAATCAACGCTGTAAGTTCGTCTTTAGGAAGGTTTGGTTTCGGCACTGAACTACGACGTAACAAGGACGAAATATCTTGACGTATAGCCTCCAAATCTTCCTTACCAATATTATTTTTAAACAGACAATCCTCAACGCTGCAGATAATTTCTTCGTACGGGATTTTTCGCGGTGTTAATGCGAAATTCATTCCCCTCGCTAACACCGTTATTGTTGGTTCGTCCAGTGTATGTTTTGACAGATTATAGACCGTGCGCTGTTTATTGTTTGCGTCTGTGGTCAACGGTTGTGTTTCGTTCTGACGTTGATTTAGATGGTTGGCATTTGATTTGATTGTTAATTTTTGGTATTTTTCTATTTGTTTATTTTTGCATTCATTGTATTTTGCTGTTTCTCGTTTGTTTAAAGTTTCGATGCAATTATTAAAATCAAATGTCGTTAAAACTGTCTTTAGTTCACTGAATAAATTGTCTATGGTGTTGTTTATGAAATGTAAATCGAACCGTTTCTGCTGAATCACCGTTCGTAACAACTTTTTACTTGCCTGATTTAAGATCTTTGCGCTTCCTCGAATGTCCTTTTATGTTGATATTTTGACACACGTAGGAATGAGATTATGGTCTCTGCATCTCTTCAAGAAATTTAAAGATGTTATATATCTTGCGCGCTTGGTTTTAAGATCTTCTAATCGGCGAATTTTATTTGCTATTACCAGTCCGTACTGGTTCACATAATGATTTCTTAAATTTACGCGAACACTACACATTGAATAAAACTAAATTTACGGATTTTATCGCGTTTATTTCACTACTTTTACTTATTTTTTAATTCCCGACGTTTCGGGTGCTTTACAGCAAACATGGTCACGGGGGGGACTGAGATGTTTGACGTCCCAATGTCATAGTTAGTCCGGCTACCTTCAGTTTTTGAATATAAATTTTTGGTCCGATTTACGCAAAACGAGCTTATAGTATCATGAAGTCTTGCAGTGGTATGCATAGGTTTGGGTTTAATTTTGTTAATTATAGGATCCCAAGCAGGTGGCAGCACCCATCCATCTTCTCTATTGAAATTTGGATGTTTTTTTAATTTCAATAGCCTCGCGTATCATCCTTGGTAGGAATCGGTGTTCTTTTGCGAGAATTTGTGGTTTATCAAATCGAATGTAATGGTGGGGACGATCTTGAACATGTTCGCAGACTGCAGACTTCCCGGAGCGTCGGTGCTTCACGTCAGCTATATGTTCTTTCACGCGGGTTTTTATGGATCGTTTTGTTTGACCTATGTAAGAGAGACCACATTCACAATCTAACTTGTACACTCCTGCATCTTGTAGAGGGATATTACACTTGACGGATGGTAAAAATTGACTAATCTTCTTCGGCGGCTTGTAGTATGTTTTAATGGAAGCTCGCTTCAAGATGTAGCCAACCTTGTCTGTGACTCCTCTGACATATGGTAGTACAGCAGGAGTGTACAAGTTAGATTGTGAATGTGGTCTCTATTACATAGGTCAAACAAAACGATCCATAAAAACCCGCGTGAAAGAACATATAGCTGACGTGAAGCACCGACGCTCCGGGAAGTCTGCAGTCTGCGAACATGTTCAAGATCGTCCCCACCATTACATTCGATTTGATAAACCACAAATTCTCGCAAAAGAACACCGATTCCTACCAAGGATGATACGCGAGGCTATTGAAATTAAAAAACATCCAAATTTCAATAGAGAAGATGGATGGGTGCTGCCACCTGCTTGGGATCCTATAATTAACAAAATTAAACCCAAACCTAAGCATACCACTGCAAGACTTCATGATACTATAAGCTCGTTTTGCGTAAATCGGACCAAAAATTTATATTCAAAAACTGAAGTTAGCCGGACTAACTATGACATTGGGACGTCAAACATCTCAGTCCCCCCCGTGACCATGGTTGCTGTAAAGCACCCGAAACGTCGGGAATTAAAAAATAAGTAAAAGTAGTGAAATAAACGCGATAAAATCCGTAAATTTAGTTTTATTCAATGTGTAGTGTTCGCGTAAATTTAAGAAATCATTATGTGAACCAGTACGGACTGGTAATAGCAAATAAAATTCGCCGATTAGAAGATCTTAAAACCAAGCGCGCAAGATATATAACATCTTTAAATTTCTTGAAGAGATGCAGAGACCATAATCTCATTCCTACGTGTGTCAAAATATCAACAAAAAAGGACATTCGAGGAAGCGCAAAGATCTTAAATCAGGCAAGTAAAAAGTTGTTACGAACGGTGATTCAGCAGAAACGGTTCGATTTACATTTCATAAACAACACCATAGACAATTTGTTCGGTGAACTAAAGACAGTTTTAACGACATTTGATTTTAATAATTGCATCGAAACTTTAAACAAACGAGAAACAGCAAAATACAATGAATGCAAAAATAAACAAATAGAAAAATACCAAAAATTAACAATCAAATCAAATGCCAACCATCTAAATCAACGTCAGAACGAAACACAACCGTTGACCACAGACGCAAACAATAAACAGCGCACGGTCTATAATCTGTCAAAACATACACTGGACGAACCAACAATAAAGGTGTTAGCGAGGGGAATGAATTTCGCATTAACACCGCGAAAAATCCCGTACGAAGAAATTATCTGCATCGTTGAGGATTGTCTGTTTAAAAATAATATTGGTAAGGAAGATTTGGAGGCTATACGTCAAGATATTTCGTCCTTGTTACGTCGTAGTTCAGTGCCGAAACCAAACCTTTCTAAAGACGAACTTACAGCGTTGATTAACTTACGGAACAGACCAGAGCTAACGATTCTCCGCGCGGATAAAGGAAATGCTACGGTAATAATGGACACGTCAGAGTATAATTTTAAAATACTACAGCTTTTATCGGACGAAAGTACATACAAAAAGGTCAAAACAGACCCCACAACTAACACGCTTAAAGCAACTAGCGATTTAATAAAGAAATACTCCGAAAAAATTAAATCTCGACGTGAATTCGCTAATACCATCATGTACCAAACCACCGAGGTTGTATGGGTTACCAAAGATACACAAACCAAACGCTCCACTACGTCCTATAGTGAGCCAGATCGATTCACCAACTTATAAGCTGGCACAACACTTGGCAAAAGTACTGTCACCACTGAGAGGACATACCAGAGCGCACACAAAGGATTCATACCATTTTGTTAGTGAGATAAAAGACCTACATCTCGCTGACAATGAAACTATGGTCAGTTTTGATGTTCAGTCACTATTCACATGCCTACCTATTGAAGACTGCATATCAATTGTAACTAGGAAGCTAGAATATAATAACATGCCTGCTGAATATGCAGTATTACTCAAACACTGCCTCACATCTGGCTATCTATTGTGGAAGGAAGAGTTCTACAAGCAAGTAGATGGTGTGGCGATGGGCTCACCTGTATCTCCCATAGTCGCTGACATATTCATGGAGGACTTCGAGGAGAAAGCCCTTCTTACTGCTCCTGTAAATCCAAGATTCTACAAGCGGTACGTAGACGACACTTTCACAATTTTATCATCTGACAAAGTAACTGCATTTTTAAACCACCTTAACTCTATAAACTCTAAAATACAATTCACAATGGAGTTAGAGGCAAATAATTCTTTAGCTTTCTTAGATGTTTTAGTCATTCGAAATCCTAATAACACAATTGGTCACACTGTGTATAGAAAAAAGACCCATACCAACCGATATTTAAATGGTGAATCTCACCATCATCCTTCACAGTTAGCTACCGTGGGTAAATCTTTGTTTCAGAGAGCACGAGGGATCTGTGACAGAAAGCATCTGGCCGCCGAACTTCAGCACGTCAAGCAAGTATTGCAAGACAACAAGCTTCGGGTCCCGCGTCTACGTCACAGTGACCGAGTGAAGCCGGCCACAGTCGAGCGTGTACCTGCTGTACTACCATATGTCAGAGGAGTCACAGACAAGGTTGGCTACATCTTGAAGCGAGCTTCCATTAAAACATACTACAAGCCGCCGAAGAAGATTAGTCAATTTTTACCATCCGTCAAGTGTAATATCCCTCTACAAGATGCAGGAGTGTACAAGTTAGATTGTGAATGTGGTCTCTCTTACATAGGTCAAACAAAACGATCCATAAAAATCCGCGTGAAAGAACATATAGCTGACGTGAAGCACCGACGCTCCGGGAAGTCTGCAGTCTGCGAACATGTTCAAGATCGTCCCCACCATTACATTCGATTTGATAAACCACAAATTCTCGCAAAAGAACACCGATTCCTACCAAGGATGATACGCGAGGCTATTGAAATTAAAAAACATCCAAATTTCAATAGAGAAGATGGATGGGTGCTGCCACCTGCTTGGGATCCTATAATTAACAAAATTAAACCCAAACCTAAGCATACCACTGCAAGACTTCATGATACTATAAGCTCGTTTTGCGTAAATCGGACCAAAAATTTATATTCAAAAACTGAAGGTAGCCGGACTAACTATGACATTGGGACGTCAAACATCTCAGTCCCCCCCCCCCGTGACCATGGTTGCTGTAAAGCACCCGAAACGTCGGGAATTAAAAAATAAGTAAAAGTAGTGAAATAAACGCGATAAAATCCGTAAATTTAGTTTTATTCAATGTGTAGTGTTCGCGTAAATTTAAGAAATCATTATGTGAACTAGTACGGACTGGTAATAGCAAATAAAATTCGCCGATTAGAAGATCTTAAAACCAAGCGCGCAAGATATATAACATCTTTAAATTTCTTGAAGAGATGCAGAGACCATAATCTCATTCCTACGTGTGTCAAAATATCAACAAAAAAGGACATTCGAGGAAGCGCAAAGATCTTAAATCAGGCAAGTAAAAAGTTGTTACGAACGGTGATTCAGCAGAAACGGTTCGATTTACATTTCATAAACAACACCATAGACAATTTGTTCGGTGAACTAAAGACAGTTTTAACGACATTTGATTTTAATAATTGCATCGAAACTTTAAACAAACGAGAAACAGCAAAATACAATGAATGCAAAAATAAACTTCTTCTTCTTCTTTCTTTTGTGGCGGTTTGATAAAATTCGCCAATGACGTATTGAGTAGAAAATGAAAGCTTATGAGTTTAATTAAAATAAGAGTCTGTGATAATACAAGGATTCAGTTTTCCTCCGAGAATTTTGACAAATCTATTTGTTGAGTTACCTAGAACAGATATGACAAACACAGGTGTTAGACTCTTACCCGTATGTTAAAAGTGACAAGGATTTAAAGTTTCATATTATTAGTATTAATAAAATCACATAAAATATACACAAAAGGAGTACTGGTATATGTTAAAAGAGAATTAAAATCTATAGGTCGAGGAATATAAGGAGGAAGGTAATCATAAAGGGAGGAGGATAATTTGGGACAGTTGAAAAAAATATGGTTTGTGGAACCTTCATCTAAGCCACATTCACACAATGAGCTATCCCTTACTCTGATTTTTGCCAGATGTGCATGTGTACAGGCGTGTCCAATTCTTAATCTACAAATGATTGAAGTTGCATGTTTATTTGCTTTGTTAAATTTAAAGAACCAAGGCTTGGAAGGAATAACCTCTTGGATGGCAGCATAGTGCTTACCTTTAACATTTTTGGAAACTTCCCATAATTTATTCCAATTTTCATTCAGTTTCCTTTTAGCTAGCAAAATTAGGTCATGTGAGTAAATTAAATTTTGTAGAATGCCATTAGCAATTGCATTTTTAGTGAGTACATCAGCTGTTTCGTTACCATGGATACCACTGTGGCCTGGAATCCAGGCCACTGAAACATGGATTCCTTTAAGATGGCATCTGAATAGGGTATTTTTTATTTTAAGAATTAGTGGAAATTTATGTTTGTTATGGAATTGATTGGACAAAATAGCTAACAAACAACTTTTTGAATCTGTGAAAATAACTGTTTTATTAAGATTATGTGACTCTACATATAACAAAGCTTCACTGATTGCAGTTGCTTCACCGGTAAAAGTGGAGGATAGTGAGGGGCATTTAAAGTTAAGAATGATTTTGAACTTAGGAATCCAAACAGCAGCTCCAGTATAGTCTTCATCAGACTGTTTTGAAGCGTCTGTGTACATGACAAGCCAATCTTTAAAGGTGTTTTCTATAATTTCTTTTAATTTCATATTTGCCATTGGAGAATCCTTTTCTATACCTAGATCTAGATGAATGTCGGGTTGGAAAACAATAGCCTCGTAAGGAACATCAAAGAGTGGATTTATTTTACATTGAAAGATTGGGTAAGTAAGCTGAAGAAAAATTACAAAACTTTTAAACAAGCAGGGAGAGTCCTTATGGGTCCAGTATCGGTCAGATGAGATATACTCTGAAAGAAGGTGCAATTTAGGAATTAGGGGATGATCTGAAAGCTGGCAGATCTTAAATAAGAATCTGTCTGAAAGGTATTGCCTTCTTAATCTTAAAGGAGGATCTACGCACTCAACCTGAAGAACATTTATTGGTGAGGATTTCATTGCCCCTGTAATAATGCGAAGGCATTTCGATTGAATTTTGTCCATTATTTTTAGGGAAGATTTATTGCAAGGCTCCAACAGAAAACACCCATAGTCAAGGTGGCTTCGTATTAAAGCATTGTACAGTAATTTCTGAGAAAAAGGATGGGACCCCCACCAAACACCTGACAAAGACCGAAGAATATTTATGTTTTTTTCGCATTTTTGTGTTATATATTCAATGTATGGACCAAAGGCCAATTTCGAATCAAGGATAACTCCCAAAAATTTAACATTGCCTCTAACTGGAAAAGGTTGCTTATCATATACAACGGATATATCGGGAACTCGCCTTTGGCGGGAAAAGATCACCACACTACTCTTGGCCACAGATAAAGAGAGGCCATGATTAGTTAACCATTCTTGTAAATAATCCATGGATGAGTTTAGACGGGAACATGCCACTGTGAAGTTGTTTGAGGAGATGTATAGAGCTAGATCGTCTGCATATTGAAGAACATTACAAAAAGAATTTACTGAAAGTTCTAAATCGTGAGTATATATAGAATAAAGGAGAGGACTAAGAACTGAGCCTTGTGGAAGTCCTTTCCATATAGTTTTTGGGGGAAGCAGGAGATTTTTAACATTTATAGATATTGATCTAGAAGAGAGAAAGTTAGAGACGTAATTGACTATCCTCACTGGAATGCTCAGATTAAGCATTTTCTGCCTGAGCACAGGAAGTAGCACATTATCATATGCAGAAGAAATATCCAAGAAAACTCCTATGAGAAATTCATGTTTTGAAAAATCAATATGAATATCTGTGACCAAAGTACTTAGGCTATCCATGGTACTTAAACCTTTTCGGAAACCGAATTGGCTTTTAGGTAAGAGATTATTCCTTTCCAAAAACCACTCCAAGCGATTTTTTATTAAATGTTCCAAGATTTTTGCCAAAGTACAAGAAAGGGCAATAGGTCGGTAACTGGAAGGGTCATTGCTAGACTTACCTGGTTTGAGAATGGGCAAAATAATTTGGGTTTTCCATTCAGCAGGAGGATCACCAGTAATATAAATAAAATTTAAAATGGATAGTAAGACAGTTTAATAAATAATAAATTTAAAATGGATAGTAAGACAGCTGAATAAGGACTCCCATCAATACCTGGTGAGGAGTCTTTAAGGCCATTGAGTACAGTAAACAATTCCTGAGAAGAAAAGGGGGAATCAAATTTATCATTTGTTTTTAAAAAAGCAGAATTAAAAACTAGGCATTCATCATAAGATGGGACTGTTTGTGGTGCAAGTTTATTAGAGAATTCATCTATCCACGGGGAAGGATCATTAGAAATTATATTTTCACTAGAAACTGCACAGCGATATTTTTTAACATTTCTCCAGACCAAAGATGGGGGTGTCCTAGGTGACAGTGACTCACAGAATTTAAACCAACCAGTTCGCTTTTTGTCTGACAGTAATTTTAAGGTTTCTGCAGCAATTTTTTTATAGGAGATATAATTCTCTGCAGTCATAGAACGGGAGTATATTAATTCAGCCTCCTTTCTTCTCCTACAAGCTGCTGAACAATCTTGGTCCCACCAAGGAGGGAAGGATACTTATTTTTGAAAGGTTTTTTTAAGGGGATTGACTTATTAGCAGCAGAAATAATTGCATTTCTGAACTCTATATATACAGGAGCAATATTATCATTGTTAATTGGGGGAAGAGTTGAAACCTCTTATTCCAAAACTGTAGAATATAATTGCCAATTAGCTTTGGATAGATTATACTTTAGTCTTGGGCAAAATGTAAAATTTATTCTAGGTGAAGTAGGAGGAGTGATGAATATAGGAAAATGGTCACTGCCATAGCTAGAAGGTAATATTTGCCACAAAAGAAGGGAGCAGAGAGTTAGGTCAACGGCACTTCTAACATTTTGTAATGGGGATACTCGACGGGTAGGAGACCCGTCATTTAGAATACAGAGATTAAAATTATCAATAAGATCTAAAAATAAGGGAGCCAGTGAATCACACAGATGGGAGCCCCAAACAGTATGATGCATATTAAAATCTCCCAAAATAACCATAGGAGGTGACAGAGAAGAAATAAGTGTTGCAAGTTCTGTTAAAACATTTGCATCAGGATTAGGAATGTAAACAGAGAGAATAGAGACATCAAGGGCCTTAATAGCAACAGCATTTACTGCTGGACTATGAGAAGGGAGAGGAATTTGTGAAAATGTAACTGTTCTTGAAATTAAAATAGAGGTGCCAGCACGACCATCACTCCTATCATCCCGGAGGCATGCATAGCCTGAAACCCTAAAATGAGACTCAGGTCTAAGCCATGTCTCCTGGATGGCAAGAATGAAGGGATGAAATTTATTAATGAGGTAAATGAGTTCATTTTTTTTATTTCTAATGCTCCGACAATTCCATTGAAGAATTGGCGGGACTGCGAATGTTACGGGCTAAGGAGGAAAGCTGAGTAAGTTTTTGATGTAAGCTGAGAGGAAGTTCCGTGTCATTAAAACGGGAGATCATGTTAATTAGAATTGATATCATAAGTTCGCAAAAATTATCATTACTAGAAGAGTTGTTGTCATTTCCCAGTAGAGCACACCCATTAGGAAGGGAAGAATTAGGATTCTCAACAATTGCCTGATGGGCTGCCATATCATATCCAGAATTTAATGATTGGCTATAGGTACGTTGAGGGATAAAAATTGTTTTTTTGTATGATGCAGTTTGTGAGAGCTGAGCCGAAGGGGTTGAAAGACTGTCAGTTATATACTTATACCATATAAGGGGTCTGTTGAGAACAATTACGAGGCTGGATTCTTGTTGTATCAGCAAAGGATCTTTTTGTCTGAGGGAATCTAGCTGAAGCTTCTAAATATGAGATATTTTCTTGTGACATAACAAGTTTAATAGATTTTTGCCTTAGATGTTCAGGACAAGTAGTGTCTTTTGCGGTGTGGGGACCTGAGCAGAATAGACAAGTAGGAGTTTGTCGAGAACAAGCTAAACCTTCATGATTCTGTGCACACACAAAGCAGCGAGGGGATGATCGGCACTGGGAAGTAACATGGTCAAATCTACAACATTTATGACACTGAATTAGTGGCAAAATATATTTTTCTACTGGCATTGAAGTGTAAAAACAGTAAATATGGGGAGGAAGTTTTTGTCCAGAAAAAGTTAGAACAACCGTCTGAGTTGGAACCCATGAAATGCTATTGCTGTCACTCACTGATCGTCTATTAAGTCGCCGTGCTTTAATTATAGAACCGTAGCCAGAGGGAATTTCTATAGCTGCTATTAATTCTTCTAGTGTCCACTCTATGGGAACTTGTCTAACTAGCCCCATACGAGTGATACTATATGAGGGGATGGTTGCTTCATATTTAGAAATTTGGAGAGCTGGGTGATTGATAAAGGTGTTTGCATCTGCAGCTGTTTTAAACTCCACTGATATTCTATTTCGTCCAACTTTTTTGACTCCATCATGGACTATATTTTTAATATTGTTATGATACAGAAAGTGACCGAATTTAATTGGTTTAAGAGTTACTCCAGACAGCTGATCATTTGAGATTTTACTTACGTGAACTAGAAAAGGAGCGGCATCATCTTGAGAGTACTTAACTTTTTTATTAATAAAATCAGGATGGGTATATGAGGATTGTATTGAAGGAAACTGTTGTTTTGGATCAGTAATAACTATTTTTTGTGGATGGGCAGACTCGTTACTTACTTGGGCACGTTTACGGTTAATTAGTTCTACATTATCAATGTTAAATGGGTAAGGAAAAGGAATCATTGCGACCCCTTCCGGGATCGGGAGGTTCGTCCTCCATTATATTACTACAACAAAAAATTACATAAAAACGACACAACTACAAACACTTACTAATTTACAGATATTAAAACCTCCACCAAGACAGAAAAATTTACTATAGTAACTCAACAACACTTAATAAAATAATAAATTTGAAGCAAAAAAGGCACGACACTTGTATCTCTCACTTCCTCCTGTCAGCCAAAAATAAACAAATAGAAAAATACCAAAAATTAACAATCAAATCAAATGCCAACCATCTAAATCAACGTCAGAACGAAACACAACCGTTGACCACAGACGCAAACAATAAACAGCGCACGGTCTATAATCTGTCAAAACATACACTGGACGAACCAACAATAAAGGTGTTAGCGAGGGGAATGAATTTCGCATTAACACCGCGAAAAATCCCGTACGAAGAAATTATCTGCAGCGTTGAGGATTGTCTGTTTAAAAATAATATTGGTAAGGAAGATTTGGAGGCTATACGTCAAGATATTTCGTCCTTGTTACGTCGTAGTTCAGTGCCGAAACCAAACCTTTCTAAAGACGAACTTACAGCGTTGATTAACTTACGGAACAGACCAGAGCTAACGATTCTCCGCGCGGATAAAGGAAATGCTACGGTAATAATGGACACGTCAGAGTATAATTTTAAAATACTACAGCTTTTATCGGACGAAAGTACATACAAAAAGGTCAAAACAGACCCCACAACTAACACGCTTAAAGCAACTAGCGATTTAATAAAGAAATACTCCGAAAAAATTAAATCTCGACGTGAATTCGCTAATACCATCATGTACCAAACCACCGAGGTTGTATGGGTTACCAAAGATACACAAACCAAACGCTCCACTACGTCCTATAGTGAGCCAGATCGATTCACCAACTTATAAGCTGGCACAACACTTGGCAAAAGTACTGTCACCACTGAGAGGACATACCAGAGCGCACACAAAGGATTCATACCATTTTGTTAGTGAGATAAAAGACCTACATCTCGCTGACAATGAAACTATGGTCAGTTTTGATGTTCAGTCACTATTCACATGCCTACCTATTGAAGACTGCATATCAATTGTAACTAGGAAGCTAGAATATAATAACATGCCTGCTGAATATGCAGTATTACTCAAACACTGCCTCACATCTGGCTATCTATTGTGGAAGGAAGAGTTCTACAAGCAAGTAGATGGTGTGGCGATGGGCTCACCTGTATCTCCCATAGTCGCTGACATATTCATGGAGGACTTCGAGGAGAAAGCCCTTCTTACTGCTCCTGTAAATCCAAGATTCTACAAGCGGTACGTAGACGACACTTTCACAATTTTATCATCTGACAAAGTAACTGCATTTTTAAACCACCTTAACTCTATAAACTCTAAAATACAATTCACAATGGAGTTAGAGGCAAATAATTCTTTAGCTTTCTTAGATGTTTTAGTCATTCGAAATCCTAATAACACAATTGGTCACACTGTGTATAGAAAAAAGACCCATACCAACCGATATTTAAATGGTGAATCTCACCATCATCCTTCACAGTTAGCTACCGTGGGTAAATCTTTGTTTCAGAGAGCACGAGGGATCTGTGACAGAAAGCATCTGGCCGCCGAACTTCAGCACGTCAAGCAAGTATTGCAAGACAACAAGCTTCGGGTCCCGCGTCTACGTCACAGTGACCGAGTGAAGCCGGCCACAGTCGAGCGTGTACCTGCTGTACTACCATATGTCAGAGGAGTCACAGACAAGGTTGGCTACATCTTGAAGCGAGCTTCCATTAAAACATACTACAAGCCGCCGAAGAAGATTAGTCAATTTTTACCATCCGTCAAGTGTAATATCCCTCTACAAGATGCAGGAGTGTACAAGTTAGATTGTGAATGTGGTCTCTCTTACATAGGTCAAACAAAACGATCCATAAAAATCCGCGTGAAAGAACATATAGCTGACGTGAAGCACCGACGCTCCGGGAAGTCTGCAGTCTGCGAACATGTTCAAGATCGTCCCCACCATTACATTCGATTTGATAAACCACAAATTCTCGCAAAAGAACACCGATTCCTACCAAGGATGATACGCGAGGCTATTGAAATTAAAAAACATCCAAATTTCAATAGAGAAGATGGATGGGTGCTGCCACCTGCTTGGGATCCTATAATTAACAAAATTAAACCCAAACCTAAGCATACCACTGCAAGACTTCATGATACTATAAGCTCGTTTTGCGTAAATCGGACCAAAAATTTATATTCAAAAACTGAAGGTAGCCGGACTAACTATGACATTGGGACGTCAAACATCTCAGTCCCCCCCCCCCCCGTGACCATGGTTGCTGTAAAGCACCCGAAACGTCGGGAATTAAAAAATAAGTAAAAGTAGTGAAATAAACGCGATAAAATCCGTAAATTTAGTTTTATTCAATGTGTAGTGTTCGCGTAAATTTAAGAAATCATTATGTGAACTAGTACGGACTGGTAATAGCAAATAAAATTCGCCGATTAGAAGATCTTAAAACCAAGCGCGCAAGATATATAACATCTTTAAATTTCTTGAAGAGATGCAGAGACCATAATCTCATTCCTACGTGTGTCAAAATATCAACAAAAAAGGACATTCGAGGAAGCGCAAAGATCTTAAATCAGGCAAGTAAAAAGTTGTTACGAACGGTGATTCAGCAGAAACGGTTCGATTTACATTTCATAAACAACACCATAGACAATTTGTTCGGTGAACTAAAGACAGTTTTAACGACATTTGATTTTAATAATTGCATCGAAACTTTAAACAAACGAGAAACAGCAAAATACAATGAATGCAAAAATAAACTTCTTCTTCTTCTTTCTTTTGTGGCGGTTTGATAAAATTCGCCAATGACGTATTGAGTAGAAAATGAAAGCTTATGAGTTTAATTAAAATAAGAGTCTGTGATAATACAAGGATTCAGTTTTCCTCCGAGAATTTTGACAAATCTATTTGTTGAGTTACCTAGAACAGATATGACAAACACAGGTGTTAGACTCTTACCCGTATGTTAAAAGTGACAAGGATTTAAAGTTTCATATTATTAGTATTAATAAAATCACATAAAATATACACAAAAGGAGTACTGGTATATGTTAAAAGAGAATTAAAATCTATAGGTCGAGGAATATAAGGAGGAAGGTAATCATAAAGGGAGGAGGATAATTTGGGACAGTTGAAAAAAATATGGTTTGTGGAACCTTCATCTAAGCCACATTCACACAATGAGCTATCCCTTACTCTGATTTTTGCCAGATGTGCATGTGTACAGGCGTGTCCAATTCTTAATCTACAAATGATTGAAGTTGCATGTTTATTTGCTTTGTTAAATTTAAAGAACCAAGGCTTGGAAGGAATAACCTCTTGGATGGCAGCATAGTGCTTACCTTTAACATTTTTGGAAACTTCCCATAATTTATTCCAATTTTCATTCAGTTTCCTTTTAGCTAGCAAAATTAGGTCATGTGAGTAAATTAAATTTTGTAGAATGCCATTAGCAATTGCATTTTTAGTGAGTACATCAGCTGTTTCGTTACCATGGATACCACTGTGGCCTGGAATCCAGGCCACTGAAACATGGATTCCTTTAAGATGGCATCTGAATAGGGTATTTTTTATTTTAAGAATTAGTGGAAATTTATGTTTGTTATGGAATTGATTGGACAAAATAGCTAACAAACAACTTTTTGAATCTGTGAAAATAACTGTTTTATTAAGATTATGTGACTCTACATATAACAAAGCTTCACTGATTGCAGTTGCTTCACCGGTAAAAGTGGAGGATAGTGAGGGGCATTTAAAGTTAAGAATGATTTTGAACTTAGGAATCCAAACAGCAGCTCCAGTATAGTCTTCATCAGACTGTTTTGAAGCGTCTGTGTACATGACAAGCCAATCTTTAAAGGTGTTTTCTATAATTTCTTTTAATTTCATATTTGCCATTGGAGAATCCTTTTCTATACCTAGATCTAGATGAATGTCGGGTTGGAAAACAATAGCCTCGTAAGGAACATCAAAGAGTGGATTTATTTTACATTGAAAGATTGGGTAAGTAAGCTGAAGAAAAATTACAAAACTTTTAAACAAGCAGGGAGAGTCCTTATGGGTCCAGTATCGGTCAGATGAGATATACTCTGAAAGAAGGTGCAATTTAGGAATTAGGGGATGATCTGAAAGCTGGCAGATCTTAAATAAGAATCTGTCTGAAAGGATTGCCTTCTTAATCTTAAAGGAGGATCTACGCACTCAACCTGAAGAACATTTATTGGTGAGGATTTCATTGCCCCTGTAATAATGCGAAGGCATTTCGATTGAATTTTGTCCATTATTTTTAGGGATGATTTATTGCAAGGCTCCAACAGAAAACACCCATAGTCAAGGTGGCTTCGTATTAAAGCATTGTACAGTAATTTCTGAGAAAAAGGATGGGACCCCCACCAAACACCTGACAAAGACCGAAGAATATTTATGTTTTTTTCGCATTTTTGTGTTATATATTCAATGTATGGACCAAAGGCCAATTTCGAATCAAGGATAACTCCCAAAAATTTAACATTGCCTCTAACTGGAAAAGGTTGCTTATCATATACAACGGATATATCGGGAACTCGCCTTTGGCGGGAAAAGATCACCACACTACTCTTGGCCACAGATAAAGAGAGGCCATGATTAGTTAACCATTCTTGTAAATAATCCATGGATGAGTTTAGACGGGAACATGCCACTGTGAAGTTGTTTGAGGAGATTTATAGAGCTAGATCGTCTGCATATTGAAGAACATTACAAAAAGAATTTACTGAAAGTTCTAAATCGTGAGTATATATAGAATAAAGGAGAGGACTAAGAACTGAGCCTTGTGGAAGTCCTTTCCATATAGTTTTTGGGGGAAGCAGGAGATTTTTAACATTTATAGATATTGATCTAGAAGAGAGAAAGTTAGAGACGTAATTGACTATCCTCACTGGAATGCTCAGATTAAGCATTTTCTGCCTGAGCACAGGAAGTAGCACATTATCATATGCAGAAGAAATATCCAAGAAAACTCCTATGAGAAATTCATGTTTTGAAAAAGCAATATGAATATCTGTGACCAAAGTACTTAGGCTATCCATGGTACTTAAACCTTTTCGGAAACCGAATTGGCTTTTAGGTAAGAGATTATTCCTTTCCAAAAACCACTCCAAGCGATTTTTTATTAAATGTTCCAAGATTTTTGCCAAAGTACAAGAAAGGGCAATAGGTCGGTAACTGGAAGGGTCATTGCTAGACTTACCTGGTTTGAGAATGGGCAAAATAATTTGGGTTTTCCATTCAGCAGGAGGATCACCAGTAATATAAATAAAATTTAAAATGGATAGTAAGACAGTTTTAGTGTTCTCACTACTATTAATTATAAATGAATAAGGAATCCCATCAATACCTGGTGAGGAGTCTTTAAGGCCATTGAGTACAGTAAACAATTCCTGAGAAGAAAAGGGGGAATCAAATTTATCATTTGTTTTTAAAAAAGCAGAATTAAAAACTAGGCATTCATCATAAGATGGGACTGTTTGTGGTGCAAGTTTATTAGAGAATTCATCTATCCACGGGGAAGGATCATTAGAAATTATATTTTCACTAGAAACTGCACAGCGATATTTTTTAACATTTCTCCAGACCAAAGATGGGGGAGTCCTAGGTGACAGTGACTCACAGAATTTAAACCAACCAGTTCGCTTTTTGTCTGACAGTAATTTTAAGGTTTCTGCAGCAATTTTTTTATAGGAGATATAATTCTCTGCAGTCATAGAACGGGAGTATATTAATTCAGCCTCCTTTCTTCTCCTACAAGCTGCTGAACAATCTTGGTCCCACCAAGGAGGGGAAGGATACTTATTTTTGAAAGGTTTTTTTAAGGGGATTGACTTATTAGCAGCAGAAATAATTGCATTTCTGAACTCTATATATACAGGAGCAATATTATCATTGTTAATTGGGGGAAGAGTTGAAACCTCTTGTTCCAAAACTGTAGAATATAATTGCCAATTAGCTTTGGATAGATTATACTTTAGTCTTGGGCAAAATGTAAAATTTATTCTAGGTGAAGTAGGAGGAGTGATGAATATAGGAAAATGGTCACTGCCATAGCTAGAAGGTAATATTTGCCACAAAAGAAGAGAAGCAATATCTAGGGAGCAGAGAGTTAGGTCAACGGCACTTCTAACATTTTGTAATGGGGATACTCGACGGGTAGGAGACCCGTCATTTAGAATACAGAGATTAAAATTATCAATAAGATCTAAAAATAAGGGAGCCAGTGAATCACACAGATGGGAGCCCCAAACAGTATGATGCATATTAAAATCTCCCAAAATAACCATAGGAGGTGACAGAGAAGAAATAAGTGTTGCAAGTTCTGTTAAAACATTTGCATCAGGATTAGGAATGTAAACAGAGAGAATAGAGACATCAAGGGCCTTAATAGCAACAGCATTTACTGCTGGACTATGAGAAGGGAGAGGAATTTGTGAAAATGTAACTGTTCTTGAAATTAAAATAGAGGTGCCAGCACGACCATCACTCCTATCATCCCGGAGGCATGCATAGCCTGAAACCCTAAAATGAGACTCAGGTCTAAGCCATGTCTCCTGGATGGCAAGAATGAAGGGATGAAATTTATTAATGAGGTAAATGAGTTCATTTTTTTTATTTCTAATGCTCCGACAATTCCATTGAAGAATTGGCGGGACTGCGAATGTTACGGGCTAAGGAGGAAAGCTGAGTAAGTTTTTGATGTAAGCTGAGAGGAAGTTCCGTGTCATTAAAACGGGAGATCATGTTAATTAGAATTGATATCATAAGTTCGCAAAAATTATCATTATTAGAAGAGTTGTTGTCATTTCCCAGTAGAGCACACCCATTAGGAAGGGAAGAATTAGGATTCTCAACAATTGCCTGATGGGCTGCCATATCATATCCAGAATTTAATGATTGGCTATAGGTACGTTGAGGGATAAAAATTGTTTTTTTGTATGATGCAGTTTGTGAGAGCTGAGCCGAAGGGGTTGAAAGACTGTCAGTTATGGTATAAGGGGTCTGTTGAGAACAATTACGAGGCTGGATTCTTGTTGTATCAGCAAAGGATCTTTTTGTCTGAGGGAATCTAGCTGAAGCTTCTAAATATGAGATATTTTCTTGTGACATAACAAGTTTAATAGATTTTTGCCTTAGATGTTCAGGACAAGTAGGGTCTTTTGCGGTGTGGGGACCTGAGCAGAATAGACAAGTAGGAGTTTGTCGAGAACTAGCTAAACCTTCATGATTCTGTGCACACACAAAGCAGCGAGGGTATGATCGGCACTGGGAAGTAACATGGTCAAATCTACAACATTTATGACACTGAATTAGTGGCAAAATATATTTTTCTACTGGCATTGAAGTGTAAAAACAGTAAATATGGGGAGGAAGTTTTTGTCCAGAAAAAGTTAGAACAACCGTCTGAGTTGGAACCCATGAAATGCTATTGCTGTCACTCACTGATCGTCTATTAAGTCGCCGTGCATTAATTATAGAACCGTAGCCAGAGGGAATCTCTATAGCTGCTATTAATTCTTCTAGTGTCCACTCTATGGGAACTTGTCTAACTAGCCCCATACGAGTGATACTATATGAGGGGATGGTTGCTTCATATTTAGAAATTTGGAGAGCTGGGTGATCGATAAAGGTGTTTGCATCTGCAGCTGTTTTAAACTCCACTGATATTCTATTTCGTCCAAATTTTTTGACTCCATCATGGACTATATTTTTAATATTGTTATGATACAGAAAGTGACCAAATTTAATTGGTTTAAGAGTTACTCCAGACAGCTGATCATTTGAGATTTTACTTACGTGAACTAGAAAAGGAGCGGCATCATCTTGAGAGTACTTAACTTTTTTATTAATAAAATCAGGATGGGCATATGAGGATTGTATTGAAGGAAACTGTTGTTTTGGATCAGTAATAACTATTTTTTGTGGATGGGCAGACTCGTTACTTACTTGGGCACGTTTACGGTTAATTAGTTCTACATTATCAATGTTAAATGGGTAAGGAAAAGGAATCATTGCGACCCCTTCCGGGATCGGGAGGTTCGTCCTCCATTATATTACTACAACAAAAAATTACATAAAAACGACACAACTACAAACACTTACTAATTTACAGATATTAAAACCTCCACCAAGACAGAAAAATTTACTATAGTAACTCAACAACACTTAATAAAATAATAAATTTTAAGCAAAAAAGGCACGACACTTGTATCTCTCACTTCCTCCTGTCAGCCAAAAATAAACAAATAGAAAAATACCAAAAATTAACAATCAAATCAAATGCCAACCATCTAAATCAACGTCAGAACGAAACACAACCGTTGACCACAGACGCAAACAATAAACAGCGCACTGTCTATAATCTGTCAAAACATACACTGGACGAACCAACAATAAAGGTGTTAGCGAGGGGAATGAATTTCGCATTAACACCGCGAAAAATCCCGTACGAAGAAATTATCTGCAGCGTTGAGGATTGTCTGTTTAAAAATAATATTGGTAAGGAAGATTTGGAGGCTATACGTCAAGATATTTCGTCCTTGTTACGTCGTAGTTCAGTGCCGAAACCAAACCTTCCTAAAGACGAACTTACAGCGTTGATTAACTTACGGAACAGACCAGAGCTAACGATTCTCCGCGCGGATAAAGGAAATGCTACGGTAATAATGGACACGTCAGAGTATAATTTTAAAATACTACAGCTTTTATCGGACGAAAGTACATACAAAAAGGTCAAAACAGACCCCACAACTAACACGCTTAAAGCAACTAGCGATTTAATAAAGAAATACTCCGAAAAAATTAAATCTCGACGTGAATTCGCTAATACCATCATGTACCAAACCACCGAGGTTGTATGGGTTACCAAAGATACACAAACCAAACGCTCCACTACGTCCTATAGTGAGCCAGATCGATTCACCAACTTATAAGCTGGCACAACACTTGGCAAAAGTACTGTCACCACTGAGAGGACATACCAGAGCGCACACAAAGGATTCATACCATTTTGTTAGTGAGATAAAAGACCTACATCTCGCTGACAATGAAACTATGGTCAGTTTTGATGTTCAGTCACTATTCACATGCCTACCTATTGAAGACTGCATATCAATTGTAACTAGGAAGCTAGAATATAATAACATGCCTGCTGAATATGCAGTATTACTCAAACACTGCCTCACATCTGGCTATCTATTGTGGAAGGAAGAGTTCTACAAGCAAGTAGATGGTGTGGCGATGGGCTCACCTGTATCTCCCATAGTCGCTGACATATTCATGGAGGACTTCGAGGAGAAAGCCCTTCTTACTGCTCCTGTAAATCCAAGATTCTACAAGCGGTACGTAGACGACACTTTCACAATTTTATCATCTGACAAAGTAACTGCATTTTTAAACCACCTTAACTCTATAAACTCTAAAATACAATTCACAATGGAGTTAGAGGCAAATAATTCTTTAGCTTTCTTAGATGTTTTAGTCATTCGAAATCCTAATAACACAATTGGTCACACTGTGTATAGAAAAAAGACCCATACCAACCGATATTTAAATGGTGAATCTCACCATCATCCTTCATAGTTAGCTACCGTGGGTAAATCTTTGTTTCAGAGAGCACGAGGGATCTGTGACAGAAAGCATCTGGCCGCCGAACTTCAGCACGTCAAGCAAGTATTGCAAGACAACAAGCTTCGGGTCCCGCGTCTACGTCACAGTGACCGAGTGAAGCCGGCCACAGTCGAGCGTGTACCTGCTGTACTACCATATGTCAGAGGAGTCACAGACAAGGTTGGCTACATCTTGAAGCGAGCTTCCATTAAAACATACTACAAGCCGCCGAAGAAGATTAGTCAATTTTTACCATCCGTCAAGTGTAATATCCCTCTACAAGATGCAGGAGTGTACAAGTTAGATTGTGAATGTGGTCTCTCTTACATAGGTCAAACAAAACGATCCATAAAAATCCGCGTGAAAGAACATATAGCTGACGTGAAGCACCGACGCTCCGGGAAGTCTGCAGTCTGCGAACATGTTCAAGATCGTCCCCACCATTACATTCGATTTGATAAACCACAAATTCTCGCAAAAGAACACCGATTCCTACCAAGGATGATACGCGAGGCTATTGAAATTAAAAAACATCCAAATTTCAATAGAGAAGATGGATGGGTGCTGCCACCTGCTTGGGATCCTATAATTAACAAAATTAAACCCAAACCTAAGCATACCACTGCAAGACTTCATGATACTATAAGCTCGTTTTGCGTAAATCGGACCAAAAATTTATATTCAAAAACTGAAGGTAGCCGGACTAACTATGACATTGGGACGTCAAACATCTCAGTCCCCCCGTGACCATGGTTGCTGTAAAGCACCCGAAACGTTGGGAATTAAAAAATAAGTAAAAGTAGTGAAATAAACGCGATAAAATCCGTAAATTTAGTTTTATTCAATGTGTAGTGTTCGCGTAAATTTAAGAAATCATTATGTGAACTAGTACGGACTGGTAATAGCAAATAAAATTCGCCGATTAGAAGATCTTAAAACCAAGCGCGCAAGATATATAACATCTTTAAATTTCTTGAAGAGATGCAGAGACCATAATCTCATTCCTACGTGTGTCAAAATATCAACAAAAAAGGACATTCGAGGAAGCGCAAAGATCTTAAATCAGGCAAGTAAAAAGTTGTTACGAACGGTGATTCAGCAGAAACGGTTCGATTTACATTTCATAAACAACACCATAGACAATTTGTTCGGTGAACTAAAGACAGTTTTAACGACATTTGATTTTAATAATTGCATCGAAACTTTAAACAAACGAGAAACAGCAAAATACAATGAATGCAAAAATAAACTTCTTCTTCTTCTTTCTTTTGTGGCGGTTTGATAAAATTCGCCAATGACGTATTGAGTAGAAAATGAAAGCTTATGAGTTTAATTAAAATAAGAGTCTGTGATAATACAAGGATTCAGTTTTCCTCCGAGAATTTTGACAAATCTATTTGTTGAGTTACCTAGAACAGATATGACAAACACAGGTGTTAGACTCTTACCCGTATGTTAAAAGTGACAAGGATTTAAAGTTTCATATTATTAGTATTAATAAAATCACATAAAATATACACAAAAGGAGTACTGGTATATGTTAAAAGAGAATTAAAATCTATAGGTCGAGGAATATAAGGAGGAAGGTAATCATAAAGGGAGGAGGATAATTTGGGACAGTTGAAAAAAATATGGTTTGTGGAACCTTCATCTAAGCCACATTCACACAATGAGCTATCCCTTACTCTGATTTTTGCCAGATGTGCATGTGTACAGGCGTGTCCAATTCTTAATCTACAAATGATTGAAGTTGCATGTTTATTTGCTTTGTTAAATTTAAAAAACCAAGGCTTGGAAGGAATAACCTCTTGGATGGCAGCATAGTGCTTACCTTTAACATTTTTGGAAACTTCCCATAATTTATTCCAATTTTCATTCAGTTTCCTTTTAGCTAGCAAAATTAGGTCATGTGAGTAAATTAAATTTTGTAGAATGCCATTAGCAATTGCATTTTTAGTGAGTACATCAGCTGTTTCGTTACCATGGATACCACTGTGGCCTGGAATCCAGGCCACTGAAACATGGATTCCTTTAAGATGGCATCTGAATAGGGTATTTTTTATTTTAAGAATTAGTGGAAATTTATGTTTGTTATGGAATTGATTGGACAAAATAGCTAACAAACAACTTTTTGAATCTGTGAAAATAACTGTTTTATTAAGATTATGTGACTCTACATATAACAAAGCTTCACTGATTGCAGTTGCTTCACCGGTAAAAGTGGAGGATAGTGAGGGGCATTTAAAGTTAAGAATGATTTTGAACTTAGGAATCCAAACAGCAGCTCCAGTATAGTCTTCATCAGACTGTTTTGAAGCGTCTGTGTACATGACAAGCCAATCTTTAAAGGTGTTTTCTATAATTTCTTTTAATTTCATATTTGCCATTGGAGAATCCTTTTCTATACCTAGATCTAGATGAATGTCGGGTTGGAAAACAATAGCCTCGTAAGGAACATCAAAGAGTGGATTTATTTTACATTGAAAGATTGGGTAAGTAAGCTGAAGAAAAATTACAAAACTTTTAAACAAGCAGGGAGAGTCCTTATGGGTCCAGTATCGGTCAGATGAGATATACTCTGAAAGAAGGTGCAATTTAGGAATTAGGGGATGATCTGAAAGCTGGCAGATCTTAAATAAGAATCTGTCTGAAAGGTATTGCCTTCTTAATCTTAAAGGAGGATCTACGCACTCAACCTGAAGAACATTTATTGGTGAGGATTTCATTGCCCCTGTAATAATGCGAAGGCATTTCGATTGAATTTTGTCCATTATTTTTAGGGATGATTTATTGCAAGGCTCCAACAGAAAACACCCATAGTCAAGGTGGCTTCGTATTAAAGCATTGTACAGTAATTTCTGAGAAAAAGGATGGGACCCCCACCAAACACCTGACAAAGACCGAAGAATATTTATGTTTTTTTCGCATTTTTGTGTTATATATTCAATGTATGGACCAAAGGCCAATTTCGAATCAAGGATAACTCCCAAAAATTTAACATTGCCTCTAACTGGAAAAGGTTGCTTATCATATACAACGGATATATCGGGAACTCGCCTTTGGCGGGAAAAGATCACCACACTACTCTTGGCCACAGATAAAGAGAGGCCATGATTAGTTAACCATTCTTGTAAATAATCCATGGATGAGTTTAGACGGGAACATGCCACTGTGAAGTTGTTTGAGGAGATTTATAGAGCTAGATCGTCTGCATATTGAAGAACATTACAAAAAGAATTTACTGAAAGTTCTAAATCGTGAGTATATATAGAATAAAGGAGAGGACTAAGAACTGAGCCTTGTGGAAGTCCTTTCCATATAGTTTTTGGGGGAAGCAGGAGATTTTTAACATTTATAGATATTGATCTAGAAGAGAGAAAGTTAGAGACGTAATTGACTATCCTCACTGGAATGCTCAGATTAAGCATTTTCTGCCTGAGCACAGGAAGTAGCACATTATCATATGCAGAAGAAATATCCAAGAAAACTCCTATGAGAAATTCATGTTTTGAAAAAGCAATATGAATATCTGTGACCAAAGTACTTAGGCTATCCATGGTACTTAAACCTTTTCGGAAACCGAATTGGCTTTTAGGTAAGAGATTATTCCTTTCCAAAAACCACTCCAAGCGATTTTTTATTAAATGTTCCAAGATTTTTGCCAAAGTACAAGAAAGGGCAATAGGTCGGTAACTGGAAGGGTCATTGCTAGACTTACCTGGTTTGAGAATGGGCAAAAATAATTTGGGTTTTCCATTCAGCAGGAGGATCACCAGTAATATAAATAAAATTTAAAATGGATAGTAAGACAGTTTTAGTGTTCTCACTACTATTAATTATAAATGAATAAGGAATCCCATCAATACCTGGTGAGGAGTCTTTAAGGCCATTGAGTACAGTAAACAATTCCTGAGAAGAAAAGGGGGAATCAAATTTATCATTTGTTTTTAAAAAAGCAGAATTAAAAACTAGGCATTCATCATAAGATGGGACTGTTTGTGGTGCAAGTTTATTAGAGAATTCATCTATCCACGGGGAAGGATCATTAGAAATTATATTTTCACTAGAAACTGCACAGCGATATTTTTTAACATTTCTCCAGACCAAAGATGGGGGAGTCCTAGGTGACAGTGACTCACAGAATTTAAACCAACCAGTTCGCTTTTTGTCTGACAGTAATTTTAAGGTTTCTGCAGCAATTTTTTTATAGGAGATATAATTCTCTGCAGTCATAGAACGGGAGTATATTAATTCAGCCTCCTTTCTTCTCCTACAAGCTGCTGAACAATCTTGGTCCCACCAAGGAGGGGAAGGATACTTATTTTTGAAAGGTTTTTTTAAGGGGATTGACTTATTAGCAGCAGAAATAATTGCATTTCTGAACTCTATATATACAGGAGCAATATTATCATTGTTAATTGGGGGAAGAGTTGAAACCTCTTGTTCCAAAACTGTAGAATATAATTGCCAATTAGCTTTGGATAGATTATACTTTAGTCTTGGGCAAAATGTAAAATTTATTCTAGGTGAAGTAGGAGGAGTGATGAATATAGGAAAATGGTCACTGCCATAGCTAGAAGGTAATATTTGCCACAAAAGAAGGGAAGCAATATCTAGGGAGCAGAGAGTTAGGTCAACGGCACTTCTAACATTTTGTAATGGGGATACTCGACGGGTAGGAGACCCGTCATTTAGAATACAGAGATTAAAATTATCAATAAGATCTAAAAATAAGGGAGCCAGTGAATCACACAGATGGGAGCCCCAAACAGTATGATGCATATTAAAATCTCCCAAAATAACCATAGGAGGTGACAGAGAAGAAATAAGTGTTGCAAGTTCTGTTAAAACATTTGCATCAGGATTAGGAATGTAAACAGAGAGAATAGAGACATCAAGGGCCTTAATAGCAACAGCATTTACTGCTGGACTATGAGAAGGGAGAGGAATTTGTGAAAATGTAACTGTTCTTGAAATTAAAATAGAGGTGCCAGCACGACCATCACTCCTATCATCCCGGAGGCATGCATAGCCTGAAACCCTAAAATGAGACTCAGGTCTAAGCCATGTCTCCTGGATGGCAAGAATGAAGGGATGAAATTTATTAATGAGGTAAATGAGTTCATTTTTTTTATTTCTAATGCTCCGACAATTCCATTGAAGAATTGGCGGGACTGCGAATGTTACGGGCTAAGGAGGAAAGCTGAGTAAGTTTTTATGTAAGCTGAGAGGAAGTTCCGTGTCATTAAAACGGGAGATCATGTTAATTAGAATTGATATCATAAGTTCGCAAAAATTATCATTACTAGAAGAGTTGTTGTCATTTCCCAGTAGAGCACACCCATTAGGAAGGGAAGAATTAGGATTCTCAACAATTGCCTGATGGGCTGCCATATCATATCCAGAATTTAATGATTGGCTATAGGTACGTTGAGGGATAAAAATTGTTTTTTTGTATGATGCAGTTTGTGAGAGCTGAGCCGAAGGGGTTGAAAGACTGTCAGTTATGGTATAAGGGGTCTGTTGAGAACAATTACGAGGCTGGATTCTTGTTGTATCAGCAAAGGATCTTTTTGTCTGAGGGAATCTAGCTGAAGCTTCTAAATATGAGATATTTTCTTGTGACATAACAAGTTTAATAGATTTTTGCCTTAGATGTTCAGGACAAGTAGGGTCTTTTGCGGTGTGGGGACCTGAGCAGAATAGACAAGTAGGAGTTTGTCGAGAACAAGCTAAACCTTCATGATTCTGTGCACACACAAAGCAGCGAGGGGATGATCGGCACTGGGAAGTAACATGGTCAAATCTACAACATTTATGACACTGAATTAGTGGCAAAATATATTTTTCTACTGGCATTGAAGTGTAAAAACAGTAAATATGGGGAGGAAGTTTTTGTCCAGAAAAAGTTAGAACAACCGTCTGAGTTGGAACCCATGAAATGCTATTGCTGTCACTCACTGATCGTCTATTAAGTCGCCGTGCTTTAATTATAGAACCGTAGCCAGAGGGAATTCCTATAGCTGCTATTAATTCTTCTAGTGTCCACTCTATGGGAACTTGTCTAACTAGCCCCATACGAGTGATACTATATGAGGGGATGGTTGCTTCATATTTAGAAATTTGGAGAGCTGGGTGATCGATAAAGGTGTTTGCATCTGCAGCTGTTTTAAACTCCACTGATATTCTATTTCGTCCAACTTTTTTGACTCCATCATGGACTATATTTTTAATATTGTTATGATACAGAAAGTGACCGAATTTAATTGGTTTAAGAGTTACTCCAGACAGCTGATCATTTGAGATTTTACTTACGTGAACTAGAAAAGGAGCGGCATCATCTTGAGAGTACTTAACTTTTTTATTAATAAAATCAGGATGGGTATATGAGGATTGTATTGAAGGAAACTGTTGTTTTGGATCAGTAATAACTATTTTTTGTGGATGGGCAGACTCGTTACTTACTTGGGCACGTTTACGGTTAATTAGTTCTACATTATCAATGTTAAATGGGTAAGGAAAAGGAATCATTGCGACCCCTTCCGGGATCGGGAGGTTCGTCCTCCATTATATTACTACAACAAAAAATTACATAAAAACGACACAACTACAAACACTTACTAATTTACAGATATTAAAACCTCCACCAAGACAGAAAAATTTACTATAGTAACTCAACAACACTTAATAAAATAATAAATTTTAAGCAAAAAAGGCACGACACTTGTATCTCTCACTTCCTCCTGTCAGCCAAAAATAAACAAATAGAAAAATACCAAAAATTAACAATCAAATCAAATGCCAACCATCTAAATCAACGTCAGAACGAAACACAACCGTTGACCACAGACGTAAACAATAAACAGCGCACGGTCTATAATCTGTCAAAACATACACTGGACGAACCAACAATAAAGGTGTTAGCGAGGGGAATGAATTTCGCATTAACACCGCGAAAAATCCCGTACGAAGAAATTATCTGCAGCGTTGAGGATTGTCTGTTTAAAAATAATATTGGTAAGGAAGATTTGGAGGCTATACGTCAAGATATTTCGTCCTTGTTACGTCGTAGTTCAGTGCCGAAACCAAACCTTCCTAAAGACGAACTTACAGCGTTGATTAACTTACGGAACAGACCAGAGCTAACGATTCTCCGCGCGGATAAAGGAAATGCTACGGTAATAATGGACACGTCAGAGTATAATTTTAAAATACTACAGCTTTTATCGGACGAAAGTACATACAAAAAGGTCAAAACAGACCCCACAACTAACACGCTTAAAGCAACTAGCGATTTAATAAAGAAATACTCCGAAAAAATTAAATCTCGACGTGAATTCGCTAATACCATCATGTACCAAACCACCGAGATTGTATGGGTTACCAAAGATACACAAACCAAACGCTCCACTACGTCCTATAGTGAGCCAGATCGATTCACCAACTTATAAGCTGGCACAACACTTGGCAAAAGTACTGTCACCACTGAGAGGACATACCAGAGCGCACACAAAGGATTCATACCATTTTGTTAGTGAGATAAAAGACCTACATCTCGCTGACAATGAAACTATGGTCAGTTTTGATGTTCAGTCACTATTCACATGCCTACCTATTGAAGACTGCATATCAATTGTAACTAGGAAGCTAGAATATAATAACATGCCTGCTGAATATGCAGTATTACTCAAACACTGCCTCACATCTGGCTATCTGTTGTGGAAGGAAGAGTTCTACAAGCAAGTAGATGGTGTGGCGATGGGCTCACCTGTATCTCCCATAGTCGCTGACATATTCATGGAGGACTTCGAGGAGAAAGCCCTTCTTACTGCTCCTGTAAATCCAAGATTCTACAAGCGGTACGTAGACGACACTTTCACAATTTTATCATCTGACAAAGTAACTGCATTTTTAAACCACCTTAACTCTATAAACTCTAAAATACAATTCACAATGGAGTTAGAGGCAAATAATTCTTTAGCTTTCTTAGATGTTTTAGTCATTCGAAATCCTAATAACACAATTGGTCACACTGTGTATAGAAAAAAGACCCATACCAACCGATATTTAAATGGTGAATCTCACCATCATCCTTCATAGTTAGCTACCGTGGGTAAATCTTTGTTTCAGAGAGCACGAGGGATCTGTGACAGAAAGCATCTGGCCGCCGAACTTCAGCACGTCAAGCAAGTATTGCAAGACAACAAGCTTCGGGTCCCGCGTCTACGTCACAGTGACCGAGTGAAGCCGGCCACAGTCGAGCGTGTACCTGCTGTACTACCATATGTCAGAGGAGTCACAGACAAGGTTGGCTACATCTTGAAGCGAGCTTCCATTAAAACATACTACAAGCCGCCGAAGAAGATTAGTCAATTTTTACCATCCGTCAAGTGTAATATCCCTCTACAAGATGCAGGAGTGTACAAGTTAGATTGTGAATGTGGTCTCTCTTACATAGGTCAAACAAAACGATCCATAAAAATCCGCGTGAAAGAACATATAGCTGACGTGAAGCACCGACGCTCCGGGAAGTCTGCAGTCTGCGAACATGTTCAAGATCGTCCCCACCATTACATTCGATTTGATAAACCACAAATTCTCGCAAAAGAACACCGATTCCTACCAAGGATGATACGCGAGGCTATTGAAATTAAAAAACATCCAAATTTCAATAGAGAAGATGGATGGGTGCTGCCACCTGCTTGGGATCCTATAATTAACAAAATTAAACCCAAACCTAAGCATACCACTGCAAGACTTCATGATACTATAAGCTCGTTTTGCGTAAATCGGACCAAAAATTTATATTCAAAAACTGAAGGTAGCCGGACTAACTATGACATTGGGACGTCAAACATCTCAGTCCCCCCCCGTGACCATGGTTGCTGTAAAGCACCCGAAACGTCGGGAATTAAAAAATAAGTAAAAGTAGTGAAATAAACGCGATAAAATCCGTAAATTTAGTTTTATTCAATGTGTAGTGTTCGCGTAAATTTAAGAAATCATTATGTGAACTAGTACGGACTGGTAATAGCAAATAAAATTCGCCGATTAGAAGATCTTAAAACCAAGCGCGCAAGATATATAACATCTTTAAATTTCTTGAAGAGATGCAGAGACCATAATCTCATTCCTACGTGTGTCAAAATATCAACAAAAAAGGACATTCGAGGAAGCGCAAAGATCTTAAATCAGGCAAGTAAAAAGTTGTTACGAACGGTGATTCAGCAGAAACGGTTCGATTTACATTTCATAAACAACACCATAGACAATTTGTTCGGTGAACTAAAGACAGTTTTAACGACATTTGATTTTAATAATTGCATCGAAACTTTAAACAAACGAGAAACAGCAAAATACAATGAATGCAAAAATAAACTTCTTCTTCTTCTTTCTTTTGTGGCGGTTTGATAAAATTCGCCAATGACGTATTGAGTAGAAAATGAAAGCTTATGAGTTTAATTAAAATAAGAGTCTGTGATGAATACAAGGATTCAGTTTTCCTCCGAGAATTTTGACAAATCTATTTGTTGAGTTACCTAGAACAGATATGACAAACACAGGTGTTAGACTCTTACCCGTATGTTAAAAGTGACAAGGATTTAAAGTTTCATATTATTAGTATTAATAAAATCACATAAAATATACACAAAAGGAGTACTGGTATATGTTAAAAGAGAATTAAAATCTATAGGTCGAGGAATATAAGGAGGAAGGTAATCATAAAGGGAGGAGGATAATTTGGGACAGTTGAAAAAAATATGGTTTGTGGAACCTTCATCTAAGCCACATTCACACAATGAGCTATCCCTTACTCTGATTTTTGCCAGATGTGCATGTGTACAGGCGTGTCCAATTCTTAATCTACAAATGATTGAAGTTGCATGTTTATTTGCTTTGTTAAATTTAAAGAACCAAGGCTTGGAAGGAATAACCTCTTGGATGGCAGCATAGTGCTTACCTTTAACATTTTTGGAAACTTCCCATAATTTATTCCAATTTTCATTCAGTTTCCTTTTAGCTAGCAAAATTAGGTCATGTGAGTAAATTAAATTTTGTAGAATGCCATTAGCAATTGCATTTTTAGTGAGTACATCAGCTGTTTCGTTACCATGGATACCACTGTGGCCTGGAATCCAGGCCACTGAAACATGGATTCCTTTAAGATGGCATCTGAATAGGGTATTTTTTATTTTAAGAATTAGTGGAAATTTATGTTTGTTATGGAATTGATTGGACAAAATAGCTAACAAACAACTTTTTGAATCTGTGAAAATAACTGTTTTATTAAGATTATGTGACTCTACATATAACAAAGCTTCACTGATTGCAGTTGCTTCACCGGTAAAAGTGGAGGATAGTGAGGGGCATTTAAAGTTAAGAATGATTTTGAACTTAGGAATCCAAACAGCAGCTCCAGTATAGTCTTCATCAGACTGTTTTGAAGCGTCTGTGTACATGACAAGCCAATCTTTAAAGGTGTTTTCTATAATTTCTTTTAATTTCATATTTGCCATTGGAGAATCCTTTTCTATACCTAGATCTAGATGAATGTCGGGTTGGAAAACAATAGCCTCGTAAGGAACATCAAAGAGTGGATTTATTTTACATTGAAAGATTGGGTAAGTAAGCTGAAGAAAAATTACAAAACTTTTAAACAAGCAGGGAGAGTCCTTATGGGTCCAGTATCGGTCAGATGAGATATACTCTGAAAGAAGGTGCAATTTAGGAATTAGGGGATGATCTGAAAGCTGGCAGATCTTAAATAAGAATCTGTCTGAAAGGATTGCCTTCTTAATCTTAAAGGAGGATCTACGCACTCAACCTGAAGAACATTTATTGGTGAGGATTTCATTGCCACTGTAATAATGCGAAGGCATTTCGATTGAATTTTGTCCATTATTTTTAGGGATGATTTATTGCAAGGCTCCAACAGAAAACACCCATAGTCAAGGTGGCTTCGTATTAAAGCATTGTACAGTAATTTCTGAGAAAAAGGATGGGACCCCCACCAAACACCTGACAAAGACCGAAGAATATTTATGTTTTTTTCGCATTTTTGTGTTATATATTCAATGTATGGACCAAAGGCCAATTTCGAATCAAGGATAACTCCCAAAAATTTAACATTGCCTCTAACTGGAAAAGGTTGCTTATCATATACAACGGATATATCGGGAACTCGCCTTTGGCGGGAAAAGATCACCACACTACTCTTGGCCACAGATAAAGAGAGGCCATGATTAGTTAACCATTCTTGTAAATAATCCATGGATGAGTTTAGACGGGAACATGCCACTGTGAAGTTGTTTGAGGAGATGTATAGAGCTAGATCGTCTGCATATTGAAGAACATTACAAAAAGAATTTACTGAAAGTTCTAAATCGTGAGTATATATAGAATAAAGGAGAGGACTAAGAACTGAGCCTTGTGGAAGTCCTTTCCATATAGTTTTTGGGGGAAGCAGGAGATTTTTAACATTTATAGATATTGATCTAGAAGAGAGAAAGTTAGAGACGTAATTGACTATCCTCACTGGAATGCTCAGATTAAGCATTTTCTGCCTGAGCACAGGAAGTAGCACATTATCATATGCAGAAGAAATATCCAAGAAAACTCCTATGAGAAATTCATGTTTTGAAAAAGCAATATGAATATCTGTGACCAAAGTACTTAGGCTATCCATGGTACTTAAACCTTTTCGGAAACCGAATTGGCTTTTAGGTAAGAGATTATTCCTTTCCAAAAACCACTCCAAGCGATTTTTTATTAAATGTTCCAAGATTTTTGCCAAAGTACAAGAAAGGGCAATAGGTCGGTAACTGGAAGGGTCATTGCTAGACTTACCTGGTTTGAGAATGGGCAAAATAATTTGGGTTTTCCATTCAGCAGGAGGATCACCAGTAATATAAATAAAATTTAAAATGGATAGTAAGACAGTTTTAGTGTTCTCACTACTATTAATTATAAATGAATAAGGAATCCCATCAATACCTGGTGAGGAGTCTTTAAGGCCATTGAGTACAGTAAACAATTCCTGAGAAGAAAAGGGGGAATCAAATTTATCATTTGTTTTTAAAAAAGCAGAATTAAAAACTAGGCATTCATCATAAGATGGGACTGTTTGTGGTGCAAGTTTATTAGAGAATTCATCTATCCACGGGGAAGGATCATTAGAAATTATATTTTCACTAGAAACTGCACAGCGATATTTTTTAACATTTCTCCAGACCAAAGATGGGGGAGTCCTAGGTGACAGTGACTCACAGAATTTAAACCAACCAGTTCGCTTTTTGTCTGACAGTAATTTTAAGGTTTCTGCAGCAATTTTTTTATAGGAGATATAATTCTCTGCAGTCATAGAACGGGAGTATATTAATTCAGCCTCCTTTCTTCTCCTACAAGCTGCTGAACAATCTTGGTCCCACCAAGGAGGGGAAGGATACTTATTTTTGAAAGGTTTTTTTAAGGGGATTGACTTATTAGCAGCAGAAATAATTGCATTTCTGAACTCTATATATACAGGAGCAATATTATCATTGTTAATTGGGGGAAGAGTTGAAACCTCTTGTTCCAAAACTGTAGAATATAATTGCCAATTAGCTTTGGATAGATTATACTTTAGTCTTGGACAAAATGTAAAATTTATTCTAGGTGAAGTAGGAGGAGTGATGAATATAGGAAAATGGTCACAGCCATAGCTAGAAGGTAATATTTGCCACAAAAGAAGGGAAGCAATATCTAGGGAGCAGAGAGTTAGGTCAACGGCACTTCTAACATTTTGTAATGGGGATACTCGACGGGTAGGAGACCCGTCATTTAGAATACAGAGATTAAAATTATCAATAAGATCTAAAAATAAGGGAGCCAGTGAATCACACAGATGGGAGCCCCAAACAGTATGATGCATATTAAAATCTCCCAAAATAACCATAGGAGGTGACAGAGAAGAAATAAGTGTTGCAAGTTCTGTTAAAACATTTGCATCAGGATTAGGAATGTAAACAGAGAGAATAGAGACATCAAGGGCCTTAATAGCAACAGCATTTACTGCTGGACTATGAGAAGGGAGAGGAATTTGTGAAAATGTAACTGTTCTTGAAATTAAAATAGAGGTGCCAGCACGACCATCACTCCTATCATCCCGGAGGCATGCATAGCCTGAAACCCTAAAATGAGACTCAGGTCTAAGCCATGTCTCCTGGATGGCAAGAATGAAGGGATGAAATTTATTAATGAGGTAAATGAGTTCATTTTTTTATTTCTAATGCTCCGACAATTCCATTGAAGAATTGGCGGGACTGCGAATGTTACGGGCTAAGGAGGAAAGCTGAGTAAGTTTTTATGTAAGCTGAGAGGAAGTTCCGTGTCATTAAAACGGGAGATCATGTTAATTAGAATTGATATCATAAGTTCGCAAAAATTATCATTACTAGAAGAGTTGTTGTCATTTCCCAGTAGAGCACACCCATTAGGAAGGGAAGAATTAGGATTCTCAACAATTGCCTGATGGGCTGCCATATCATATCCAGAATTTAATGATTGGCTATAGGTACGTTGAGGGATAAAAATTGTTTTTTTGTATGATGCAGTTTGTGAGAGCTGAGCCGAAGGGGTTGAAAGACTGTCAGTTATGGTATAAGGGGTCTGTTGAGAACAATTACGAGGCTGGATTCTTGTTGTATCAGCAAAGGATCTTTTTGTCTGAGGGAATCTAGCTGAAGCTTCTAAATATGAGATATTTTCTTGTGACATAACAAGTTTAATAGATTTTTGCCTTAGATGTTCAGGACAAGTAGGGTCTTTTGCGGTGTGGGGACCTGAGCAGAATAGACAAGTAGGAGTTTGTCGAGAACAAGCTAAACCTTCATGATTCTGTGCACACACAAAGCAGCGAGGGGATGATCGGCACTGGGAAGTAACATGGTCAAATCTACAACATTTATGACACTGAATTAGTGGCAAAATATATTTTTCTACTGGCATTGAAGTGTAAAAACAGTAAATATGGGGAGGAAGTTTTTGTCCAGAAAAAGTTAGAACAACCGTCTGAGTTGGAACCCATGAAATGCTATTGCTGTCACTCACTGATCGTCTATTAAGTCGCCGTGCTTTAATTATAGAACCGTAGCCAGAGGGAATTCCTATAGCTGCTATTAATTCTTCTAGTGTCCACTCTATGGGAACTTGTCTAACTAGCCCCATACGAGTGATACTATATGAGGGGATGGTTGCTTCATATTTAGAAATTTGGAGAGCTGGGTGATCGATAAAGGTGTTTGCATCTGCAGCTGTTTTAAACTCCACTGATATTCTATTTCGTCCAACTTTTTTGACTCCATCATGGACTATATTTTTAATATTGTTATGATACAGAAAGTGACCGAATTTAATTGGTTTAAGAGTTACTCCAGACAGCTGATCATTTGAGATTTTACTTACGTGAACTAGAAAAGGAGCGGCATCATCTTGAGAGTACTTAACTTTTTTATTAATAAAATCAGGATGGGTATATGAGGATTGTATTGAAGGAAACTGTTGTTTTGGATCAGTAATAACTATTTTTTGTGGATGGGCAGACTCGTTACTTACTTGGGCACGTTTACGGTTAATTAGTTCTACATTATCAATGTTAAATGGGTAAGGAAAAGGAATCATTGCGACCCCTTCCGGGATCGGGAGGTTCGTCCTCCATTATATTACTACAACAAAAAATTACATAAAAACGACACAACTACAAACACTTACTAATTTACAGATATTAAAACCTCCACCAAGACAGAAAAATTTACTATAGTAACTCAACAACACTTAATAAAATAATAAATTTTAAGCAAAAAAGGCACGACACTTGTATCTCTCACTTCCTCCTGTCAGCCAAAAATAAACAAATAGAAAAATACCAAAAATTAACAATCAAATCAAATGCCAACCATCTAAATCAACGTCAGAACGAAACACAACCGTTGACCACAGACGCAAACAATAAACAGCGCACGGTCTATAATCTGTCAAAACATACACTGGACGAACCAACAATAAAGGTGTTAGCGAGGGGAATGAATTTCGCATTAACACCGCGAAAAATCCCGTACGAAGAAATTATCTGCAGCGTTGAGGATTGTCTGTTTAAAAATAATATTGGTAAGGAAGATTTGGAGGCTATACGTCAAGATATTTCGTCCTTGTTACGTCGTAGTTCAGTGCCGAAACCAAACCTTCCTAAAGACGAACTTACAGCGTTGATTAACTTACGGAACAGACCAGAGCTAACGATTCTCCGCGCGGATAAAGGAAATGCTACGGTAATAATGGACACGTCAGAGTATAATTTTAAAATACTACAGCTTTTATCGGACGAAAGTACATACAAAAAGGTCAAAACAGACCCCACAACTAACACGCTTAAAGCAACTTGCGATTTAATAAAGAAATACTCCGAAAAAATTAAATCTCGACGTGAATTCGCTAATACCATCATGTACCAAACCACCGAGGTTGTATGGGTTACCAAAGATACACAAACCAAACGCTCCACTACGTCCTATAGTGAGCCAGATCGATTCACCAACTTATAAGCTGGCACAACACTTGGCAAAAGTACTGTCACCACTGAGAGGACATACCAGAGCGCACACAAAGGATTCATACCATTTTGTTAGTGAGATAAAAGACCTACATCTCGCTGACAATGAAACTATGGTCAGTTTTGATGTTCAGTCACTATTCACATGCCTACCTATTGAAGACTGCATATCAATTGTAACTAGGAAGCTAGAATATAATAACATGCCTGCTGAATATGCAGTATTACTCAAACACTGCCTCACATCTGGCTATCTATTGTGGAAGGAAGAGTTCTACAAGCAAGTAGATGGTGTGGCGATGGGCTCACCTGTATCTCCCATAGTCGCTGACATATTCATGGAGGACTTCGAGGAGAAAGCCCTTCTTACTGCTCCTGTAAATCCAAGATTCTACAAGCGGTACGTAGACGACACTTTCACAATTTTATCATCTGACAAAGTAACTGCATTTTTAAACCACCTTAACTCTATAAACTCTAAAATACAATTCACAATGGAGTTAGAGGCAAATAATTCTTTAGCTTTCTTAGATGTTTTAGTCATTCGAAATCCTAATAACACAATTGGTCACACTGTGTATAGAAAAAAGACCCATACCAACCGATATTTAAATGGTGAATCTCACCATCATCCTTCATAGTTAGCTACCGTGGGTAAATCTTTGTTTCAGAGAGCACGAGGGATCTGTGACAGAAAGCATCTGGCCGCCGAACTTCAGCACGTCAAGCAAGTATTGCAAGACAACAAGCTTCGGGTCCCGCGTCTACGTCACAGTGACCGAGTGAAGCCGGCCACAGTCGAGCGTGTACCTGCTGTACTACCATATGTCAGAGGAGTCACAGACAAGGTTGGCTACATCTTGAAGCGAGCTTCCATTAAAACATACTACAAGCCGCCGAAGAAGATTAGTCAATTTTTACCATCCGTCAAGTGTAATATCCCTCTACAAGATGCAGGAGTGTACAAGTTAGATTGTGAATGTGGTCTCTCTTACATAGGTCAAACAAAACGATCCATAAAAATCCGCGTGAAAGAACATATAGCTGACGTGAAGCACCGACGCTCCGGGAAGTCTGCAGTCTGCGAACATGTTCAAGATCGTCCCCACCATTACATTCGATTTGATAAACCACAAATTCTCGCAAAAGAACACCGATTCCTACCAAGGATGATACGCGAGGCTATTGAAATTAAAAAACATCCAAATTTCAATAGAGAAGATGGATGGGTGCTGCCACCTGCTTGGGATCCTATAATTAACAAAATTAAACCCAAACCTAAGCATACCACTGCAAGACTTCATGATACTATAAGCTCGTTTTGCGTAAATCGGACCAAAAATTTATATTCAAAAACTGAAGGTAGCCGGACTAACTATGACATTGGGACGTCAAACATCTCAGTCCCCCCCGTGACCATGGTTGCTGTAAAGCACCCGAAACGTCGGGAATTAAAAAATAAGTAAAAGTAGTGAAATAAACGCGATAAAATCCGTAAATTTAGTTTTATTCAATGTGTAGTGTTCGCGTAAATTTAAGAAATCATTATGTGAACTAGTACGGACTGGTAATAGCAAATAAAATTCGCCGATTAGAAGATCTTAAAACCAAGCGCGCAAGATATATAACATCTTTAAATTTCTTGAAGAGATGCAGAGACCATAATCTCATTCCTACGTGTGTCAAAATATCAACAAAAAAGGACATTCGAGGAAGCGCAAAGATCTTAAATCAGGCAAGTAAAAAGTTGTTACGAACGGTGATTCAGCAGAAACGGTTCGATTTACATTTCATAAACAACACCATAGACAATTTGTTCGGTGAACTAAAGACAGTTTTAACGACATTTGATTTTAATAATTGCATCGAAACTTTAAACAAACGAGAAACAGCAAAATACAATGAATGCAAAAATAAACTTCTTCTTCTTCTTTCTTTTGTGGCGGTTTGATAAAATTCGCCAATGACGTATTGAGTAGAAAATGAAAGCTTATGAGTTTAATTAAAATAAGAGTCTGTGATAATACAAGGATTCAGTTTTCCTCCGAGAATTTTGACAAATCTATTTGTTGAGTTACCTAGAACAGATATGACAAACACAGGTGTTAGACTCTTACCCGTATGTTAAAAGTGACAAGGATTTAAAGTTTCATATTATTAGTATTAATAAAATCACATAAAATATACACAAAAGGAGTACTGGTATATGTTAAAAGAGAATTAAAATCTATAGGTCGAGGAATATAAGGAGGAAGGTAATCATAAAGGGAGGAGGATAATTTGGGACAGTTGAAAAAAATATGGTTTGTGGAACCTTCATCTAAGCCACATTCACACAATGAGCTATCCCTTACTCTGATTTTTGCCAGATGTGCATGTGTACAGGCGTGTCCAATTCTTAATCTACAAATGATTGAAGTTGCATGTTTATTTGCTTTGTTAAATTTAAAGAACCAAGGCTTGGAAGGAATAACCTCTTGGATGGCAGCATAGTGCTTACCTTTAACATTTTTGGAAACTTCCCATAATTTATTCCAATTTTCATTCAGTTTCCTTTTAGCTAGCAAAATTAGGTCATGTGAGTAAATTAAATTTTGTAGAATGCCATTAGCAATTGCATTTTTAGTGAGTACATCAGCTGTTTCGTTACCATGGATACCACTGTGGCCTGGAATCCAGGCCACTGAAACATGGATTCCTTTAAGATGGCATCTGAATAGGGTATTTTTTATTTTAAGAATTAGTGGAAATTTATGTTTGTTATGGAATTGATTGGACAAAATAGCTAACAAACAACTTTTTGAATCTGTGAAAATAACTGTTTTATTAAGATTATGTGACTCTACATATAACAAAGCTTCACTGATTGCAGTTGCTTCACCGGTAAAAGTGGAGGATAGTGAGGGGCATTTAAAGTTAAGAATGATTTTGAACTTAGGAATCCAAACAGCAGCTCCAGTATAGTCTTCATCAGACTGTTTTGAAGCGTCTGTGTACATGACAAGCCAATCTTTAAAGGTGTTTTCTATAATTTCTTTTAATTTCATATTTGCCATTGGAGAATCCTTTTCTATACCTAGATCTAGATGAATGTCGGGTTGGAAAACAATAGCCTCGTAAGGAACATCAAAGAGTGGATTTATTTTACATTGAAAGATTGGGTAAGTAAGCTGAAGAAAAATTACAAAACTTTTAAACAAGCAGGGAGAGTCCTTATGGGTCCAGTATCGGTCAGATGAGATATACTCTGAAAGAAGGTGCAATTTAGGAATTAGGGGATGATCTGAAAGCTGGCAGATCTTAAATAAGAATCTGTCTGAAAGGATTGCCTTCTTAATCTTAAAGGAGGATCTACGCACTCAACCTGAAGAACATTTATTGGTGAGGATTTCATTGCCCCTGTAATAATGCGAAGGCATTTCGATTGAATTTTGTCCATTATTTTTAGGGATGATTTATTGCAAGGCTCCAACAGAAAACACCCATAGTCAAGGTGGCTTCGTATTAAAGCATTGTACAGTAATTTCTGAGAAAAAGGATGGGACCCCCACCAAACACCTGACAAAGACCGAAGAATATTTATGTTTTTTTCGCATTTTTGTGTTATATATTCAATGTATGGACCAAAGGCCAATTTCGAATCAAGGATAACTCCCAAAAATTTAACATTGCCTCTAACTGGAAAAGGTTGCTTATCATATACAACGGATATATCGGGAACTCGCCTTTGGCGGGAAAAGATCACCACACTACTCTTGGCCACAGATAAAGAGAGGCCATGATTAGTTAACCATTCTTGTAAATAATCCATGGATGAGTTTAGACGGGAACATGCCACTGTGAAGTTGTTTGAGGAGATGTATAGAGCTAGATCGTCTGCATATTGAAGAACATTACAAAAAGAATTTACTGAAAGTTCTAAATCGTGAGTATATATAGAATAAAGGAGAGGACTAAGAACTGAGCCTTGTGGAAGTCCTTTCCATATAGTTTTTGGGGGAAGCAGGAGATTTTTAACATTTATAGATATTGATCTAGAAGAGAGAAAGTTAGAGACGTAATTGACTATCCTCACTGGAATGCTCAGATTAAGCATTTTCTGCCTGAGCACAGGAAGTAGCACATTATCATATGCAGAAGAAATATCCAAGAAAACTCCTATGAGAAATTCATGTTTTGAAAAAGCAATATGAATATCTGTGACCAAAGTACTTAGGCTATCCATGGTACTTAAACCTTTTCGGAAACCGAATTGGCTTTTAGGTAAGAGATTATTCCTTTCCAAAAACCACTCCAAGCGATTTTTTATTAAATGTTCCAAGATTTTTGCCAAAGTACAAGAAAGGGCAATAGGTCGGTAACTGGAAGGGTCATTGCTAGACTTACCTGGTTTGAGAATGGGCAAAATAATTTGGGTTTTCCATTCAGCAGGAGGATCACCAGTAATATAAATAAAATTTAAAATGGATAGTAAGACAGTTTTAGTGTTCTCACTACTATTAATTATAAATGAATAAGGAATCCCATCAATACCTGGTGAGGAGTCTTTAAGGCCATTGAGTACAGTAAACAATTCCTGAGAAGAAAAGGGGGAATCAAATTTATCATTTGTTTTTAAAAAAGCAGAATTAAAAACTAGGCATTCATCATAAGATGGGACTGTTTGTGGTGCAAGTTTATTAGAGAATTCATCTATCCACGGGGAAGGATCATTAGAAATTATATTTTCACTAGAAACTGCACAGCGATATTTTTTAACATTTCTCCAGACCAAAGATGGGGGAGTCCTAGGTGACAGTGACTCACAGAATTTAAACCAACCAGTTCGCTTTTTGTCTGACAGTAATTTTAAGGTTTCTGCAGCAATTTTTTTATAGGAGATATAATTCTCTGCAGTCATAGAACGGGAGTATATTAATTCAGCCTCCTTTCTTCTCCTACAAGCTGCTGAACAATCTTGGTCCCACCAAGGAGGGGAAGGATACTTATTTTTGAAAGGTTTTTTTAAGGGGATTGACTTATTAGCAGCAGAAATAATTGCATTTCTGAACTCTATATATACAGGAGCAATATTATCATTGTTAATTGGGGGAAGAGTTGAAACCTCTTGTTCCAAAACTGTAGAATATAATTGCCAATTAGCTTTGGATAGATTATACTTTAGTCTTGGACAAAATGTAAAATTTATTCTAGGTGAAGTAGGAGGAGTGATGAATATAGGAAAATGGTCACAGCCATAGCTAGAAGGTAATATTTGCCACAAAAGAAGGGAAGCAATATCTAGGGAGCAGAGAGTTAGGTCAACGGCACTTCTAACATTTTGTAATGGGGATACTCGACGGGTAGGAGACCCGTCATTTAGAATACAGAGATTAAAATTATCAATAAGATCTAAAAATAAGGGAGCCAGTGAATCACACAGATGGGAGCCCCAAACAGTATGATGCATATTAAAATCTCCCAAAATAACCATAGGAGGTGACAGAGAAGAAATAAGTGTTGCAAGTTCTGTTAAAACATTTGCATCAGGATTAGGAATGTAAACAGAGAGAATAGAGACATCAAGGGCCTTAATAGCAACAGCATTTACTGCTGGACTATGAGAAGGGAGAGGAATTTGTGAAAATGTAACTGTTCTTGAAATTAAAATAGAGGTGCCAGCACGACCATCACTCCTATCATCCCGGAGGCATGCATAGCCTGAAACCCTAAAATGAGACTCAGGTCTAAGCCATGTCTCCTGGATGGCAAGAATGAAGGGATGAAATTTATTAATGAGGTAAATGAGTTCATTTTTTTTATTTCTAATGCTCCGACAATTCCATTGAAGAATTGGCGGGACTGCGAATGTTACGGGCTAAGGAGGAAAGCTGAGTAAGTTTTTATGTAAGCTGAGAGGAAGTTCCGTGTCATTAAAACGGGAGATCATGTTAATTAGAATTGATATCATAAGTTCGCAAAAATTATCATTACTAGAAGAGTTGTTGTCATTTCCCAGTAGAGCACACCCATTAGGAAGGGAAGAATTAGGATTCTCAACAATTGCCTGATGGGCTGCCATATCATATCCAGAATTTAATGATTGGCTATAGGTACGTTGAGGGATAAAAATTGTTTTTTTGTATGATGCAGTTTGTGAGAGCTGAGCCGAAGGGGTTGAAAGACTGTCAGTTATGGTATAAGGGGTCTGTTGAGAACAATTACGAGGCTGGATTCTTGTTGTATCAGCAAAGGATCTTTTTGTCTGAGGGAATCTAGCTGAAGCTTCTAAATATGAGATATTTTCTTGTGACATAACAAGTTTAATAGATTTTTGCCTTAGATGTTCAGGACAAGTAGGGTCTTTTGCGGTGTGGGGACCTGAGCAGAATAGACAAGTAGGAGTTTGTCGAGAACAAGCTAAACCTTCATGATTCTGTGCACACACAAAGCAGCGAGGGGATGATCGGCACTGGGAAGTAACATGGTCAAATCTACAACATTTATGACACTGAATTAGTGGCAAAATATATTTTTCTACTGGCATTGAAGTGTAAAAACAGTAAATATGGGGAGGAAGTTTTTGTCCAGAAAAAGTTAGAACAACCGTCTGAGTTGGAACCCATGAAATGCTATTGCTGTCACTCACTGATCGTCTATTAAGTCGCCGTGCTTTAATTATAGAACCGTAGCCAGAGGGAATTCCTATAGCTGCTATTAATTCTTCTAGTGTCCACTCTATGGGAACTTGTCTAACTAGCCCCATACGAGTGATACTATATGAGGGGATGGTTGCTTCATATTTAGAAATTTGGAGAGCTGGGTGATCGATAAAGGTGTTTGCATCTGCAGCTGTTTTAAACTCCACTGATATTCTATTTCGTCCAACTTTTTTGACTCCATCATGGACTATATTTTTAATATTGTTATGATACAGAAAGTGACCGAATTTAATTGGTTTAAGAGTTACTCCAGACAGCTGATCATTTGAGATTTTACTTACGTGAACTAGAAAAGGAGCGGCATCATCTTGAGAGTACTTAACTTTTTTATTAATAAAATCAGGATGGGTATATGAGGATTGTATTGAAGGAAACTGTTGTTTTGGATCAGTAATAACTATTTTTTGTGGATGGGCAGACTCGTTACTTACTTGGGCACGTTTACGGTTAATTAGTTCTACATTATCAATGTTAAATGGGTAAGGAAAAGGAATCATTGCGACCCCTTCCGGGATCGGGAGGTTCGTCCTCCATTATATTACTACAACAAAAAATTACATAAAAACGACACAACTACAAACACTTACTAATTTACAGATATTAAAACCTCCACCAAGACAGAAAAATTTACTATAGTAACTCAACAACACTTAATAAAATAATAAATTTTAAGCAAAAAAGGCACGACACTTGTATCTCTCACTTCCTCCTGTCAGCCAAAAATAAACAAATAGAAAAATACCAAAAATTAACAATCAAATCAAATGCCAACCATCTAAATCAACGTCAGAACGAAACACAACCGTTGACCACAGACGCAAACAATAAACAGCGCACGGTCTATAATCTGTCAAAACATACACTGGACGAACCAACAATAAAGGTGTTAGCGAGGGGAATGAATTTCGCATTAACACCGTGAAAAATCCCGTACGAAGAAATTATCTGCAGCGTTGAGGATTGTCTGTTTAAAAATAATATTGGTAAGGAAGATTTGGAGGCTATACGTCAAGATATTTCGTCCTTGTTACGTCGTAGTTCAGTGCCGAAACCAAACCTTCCTAAAGACGAACTTACAGCGTTGATTAACTTACGGAACAGACCAGAGCTAACGATTCTCCGCGCGGATAAAGGAAATGCTACGGTAATAATGGACACGTCAGAGTATAATTTTAAAATACTACAGCTTTTATCGGACGAAAGTACATACAAAAAGGTCAAAACAGACCCCACAACTAACACGCTTAAAGCAACTTGCGATTTAATAAAGAAATACTCCGAAAAAATTAAATCTCGACGTGAATTCGCTAATACCATCATGTACCAAACCACCGAGGTTGTATGGGTTACCAAAGATACACAAACCAAACGCTCCACTACGTCCTATAGTGAGCCAGATCGATTCACCAACTTATAAGCTGGCACAACACTTGGCAAAAGTACTGTCACCACTGAGAGGACATACCAGAGCGCACACAAAGGATTCATACCATTTTGTTAGTGAGATAAAAGACCTACATCTCGCTGACAATGAAACTATGGTCAGTTTTGATGTTCAGTCACTATTCACATGCCTACCTATTGAAGACTGCATATCAATTGTAACTAGGAAGCTAGAATATAATAACATGCCTGCTGAATATGCAGTATTACTCAAACACTGCCTCACATCTGGCTATCTATTGTGGAAGGAAGAGTTCTACAAGCAAGTAGATGGTGTGGCGATGGGCTCACCTGTATCTCCCATAGTCGCTGACATATTCATGGAGGACTTCGAGGAGAAAGCCCTTCTTACTGCTCCTGTAAATCCAAGATTCTACAAGCGGTACGTAGACGACACTTTCACAATTTTATCATCTGACAAAGTAACTGCATTTTTAAACCACCTTAACTCTATAAACTCTAAAATACAATTCACAATGGAGTTAGAGGCAAATAATTCTTTAGCTTTCTTAGATGTTTTAGTCATTCGAAATCCTAATAACACAATTGGTCACACTGTGTATAGAAAAAAGACCCATACCAACCGATATTTAAATGGTGAATCTCACCATCATCCTTCATAGTTAGCTACCGTGGGTAAATCTTTGTTTCAGAGAGCACGAGGGATCTGTGACAGAAAGCATCTGGCCGCCGAACTTCAGCACGTCAAGCAAGTATTGCAAGACAACAAGCTTCGGGTCCCGCGTCTACGTCACAGTGACCGAGTGAAGCCGGCCACAGTCGAGCGTGTACCTGCTGTACTACCATATGTCAGAGGAGTCACAGACAAGGTTGGCTACATCTTGAAGCGAGCTTCCATTAAAACATACTACAAGCCGCCGAAGAAGATTAGTCAATTTTTACCATCCGTCAAGTGTAATATCCCTCTACAAGATGCAGGAGTGTACAAGTTAGATTGTGAATGTGGTCTCTCTTACATAGGTCAAACAAAACGATCCATAAAAATCCGCGTGAAAGAACATATAGCTGACGTGAAGCACCGACGCTCCGGGAAGTCTGCAGTCTGCGAACATGTTCAAGATCGTCCCCACCATTACATTCGATTTGATAAACCACAAATTCTCGCAAAAGAACACCGATTCCTACCAAGGATGATACGCGAGGCTATTGAAATTAAAAACCATCCAAATTTCAATAGAGAAGATGGATGGGTGCTGCCACCTGCTTGGGATCCTATAATTAACAAAATTAAACCCAAACCTAAGCATACCACTGCAAGACTTCATGATACTATAAGCTCGTTTTGCGTAAATCGGACCAAAAATTTATATTCAAAAACTGAAGGTAGCCGGACTAACTATGACATTGGGACGTCAAACATCTCAGTCCCCCCCGTGACCATGGTTGCTGTAAAGCACCCGAAACGTCGGGAATTAAAAAATAAGTAAAAGTAGTGAAATAAACGCGATAAAATCCGTAAATTTAGTTTTATTCAATGTGTAGTGTTCGCGTAAATTTAAGAAATCATTATGTGAACTAGTACGGACTGGTAATAGCAAATAAAATTCGCCGATTAGAAGATCTTAAAACCAAGCGCGCAAGATATATAACATCTTTAAATTTCTTGAAGAGATGCAGAGACCATAATCTCATTCCTACGTGTGTCAAAATATCAACAAAAAAGGACATTCGAGGAAGCGCAAAGATCTTAAATCAGGCAAGTAAAAAGTTGTTACGAACGGTGATTCAGCAGAAACGGTTCGATTTACATTTCATAAACAACACCATAGACAATTTGTTCGGTGAACTAAAGACAGTTTTAACGACATTTGATTTTAATAATTGCATCGAAACTTTAAACAAACGAGAAACAGCAAAATACAATGAATGCAAAAATAAACTTCTTCTTCTTCTTTCTTTTGTGGCGGTTTGATAAAATTCGCCAATGACGTATTGAGTAGAAAATGAAAGCTTATGAGTTTAATTAAAATAAGAGTCTGTGATAATACAAGGATTCAGTTTTCCTCCGAGAATTTTGACAAATCTATTTGTTGAGTTACCTAGAACAGATATGACAAACACAGGTGTTAGACTCTTACCCGTATGTTAAAAGTGACAAGGATTTAAAGTTTCATATTATTAGTATTAATAAAATCACATAAAATATACACAAAAGGAGTACTGGTATATGTTAAAAGAGAATTAAAATCTATAGGTCGAGGAATATAAGGAGGAAGGTAATCATAAAGGGAGGAGGATAATTTGGGACAGTTGAAAAAAATATGGTTTGTGGAACCTTCATCTAAGCCACATTCACACAATGAGCTATCCCTTACTCTGATTTTTGCCAGATGTGCATGTGTACAGGCGTGTCCAATTCTTAATCTACAAATGATTGAAGTTGCATGTTTATTTGCTTTGTTAAATTTAAAGAACCAAGGCTTGGAAGGAATAACCTCTTGGATGGCAGCATAGTGCTTACCTTTAACATTTTTGGAAACTTCCCATAATTTATTCCAATTTTCATTCAGTTTCCTTTTAGCTAGCAAAATTAGGTCATGTGAGTAAATTAAATTTTGTAGAATGCCATTAGCAATTGCATTTTTAGTGAGTACATCAGCTGTTTCGTTACCATGGATACCACTGTGGCCTGGAATCCAGGCCACTGAAACATGGATTCCTTTAAGATGGCATCTGAATAGGGTATTTTTTATTTTAAGAATTAGTGGAAATTTATGTTTGTTATGGAATTGATTGGACAAAATAGCTAACAAACAACTTTTTGAATCTGTGAAAATAACTGTTTTATTAAGATTATGTGACTCTACATATAACAAAGCTTCACTGATTGCAGTTGCTTCACCGGTAAAAGTGGAGGATAGTGAGGGGCATTTAAAGTTAAGAATGATTTTGAACTTAGGAATCCAAACAGCAGCTCCAGTATAGTCTTCATCAGACTGTTTTGAAGCGTCTGTGTACATGACAAGCCAATCTTTAAAGGTGTTTTCTATAATTTCTTTTAATTTCATATTTGCCATTGGAGAATCCTTTTCTATACCTAGATCTAGATGAATGTCGGGTTGGAAAACAATAGCCTCGTAAGGAACATCAAAGAGTGGATTTATTTTACATTGAAAGATTGGGTAAGTAAGCTGAAGAAAAATTACAAAACTTTTAAACAAGCAGGGAGAGTCCTTATGGGTCCAGTATCGGTCAGATGAGATATACTCTGAAAGAAGGTGCAATTTAGGAATTAGGGGATGATCTGAAAGCTGGCAGATCTTAAATAAGAATCTGTCTGAAAGGATTGCCTTCTTAATCTTAAAGGAGGATCTACGCACTCAACCTGAAGAACATTTATTGGTGAGGATTTCATTGCCCCTGTAATAATGCGAAGGCATTTCGATTGAATTTTGTCCATTATTTTTAGGGATGATTTATTGCAAGGCTCCAACAGAAAACACCCATAGTCAAGGTGGCTTCGTATTAAAGCATTGTACAGTAATTTCTGAGAAAAAGGATGGGACCCCCACCAAACACCTGACAAAGACCGAAGAATATTTATGTTTTTTTCGCATTTTTGTGTTATATATTCAATGTATGGACCAAAGGCCAATTTCGAATCAAGGATAACTCCCAAAAATTTAACATTGCCTCTAACTGGAAAAGGTTGCTTATCATATACAACGGATATATCGGGAACTCGCCTTTGGCGGGAAAAGATCACCACACTACTCTTGGCCACAGATAAAGAGAGGCCATGATTAGTTAACCATTCTTGTAAATAATCCATGGATGAGTTTAGACGGGAACATGCCACTGTGAAGTTGTTTGAGGAGATGTATAGAGCTAGATCGTCTGCATATTGAAGAACATTACAAAAAGAATTTACTGAAAGTTCTAAATCGTGAGTATATATAGAATAAAGGAGAGGACTAAGAACTGAGCCTTGTGGAAGTCCTTTCCATATAGTTTTTGGGGGAAGCAGGAGATTTTTAACATTTATAGATATTGATCTAGAAGAGAGAAAGTTAGAGACGTAATTGACTATCCTCACTGGAATGCTCAGATTAAGCATTTTCTGCCTGAGCACAGGAAGTAGCACATTATCATATGCAGAAGAAATATCCAAGAAAACTCCTATGAGAAATTCATGTTTTGAAAAAGCAATATGAATATCTGTGACCAAAGTACTTAGGCTATCCATGGTACTTAAACCTTTTCGGAAACCGAATTGGCTTTTAGGTAAGAGATTATTCCTTTCCAAAAACCACTCCAAGCGATTTTTTATTAAATGTTCCAAGATTTTTGCCAAAGTACAAGAAAGGGCAATAGGTCGGTAACTGGAAGGGTCATTGCTAGACTTACCTGGTTTGAGAATGGGCAAAATAATTTGGGTTTTCCATTCAGCAGGAGGATCACCAGTAATATAAATAAAATTTAAAATGGATAGTAAGACAGTTTTAGTGTTCTCACTACTATTAATTATAAATGAATAAGGAATCCCATCAATACCTGGTGAGGAGTCTTTAAGGCCATTGAGTACAGTAAACAATTCCTGAGAAGAAAAGGGGGAATCAAATTTATCATTTGTTTTTAAAAAAGCAGAATTAAAAACTAGGCATTCATCATAAGATGGGACTGTTTGTGGTGCAAGTTTATTAGAGAATTCATCTATCCACGGGGAAGGATCATTAGAAATTATATTTTCACTAGAAACTGCACAGCGATATTTTTTAACATTTCTCCAGACCAAAGATGGGGGAGTCCTAGGTGACAGTGACTCACAGAATTTAAACCAACCAGTTCGCTTTTTGTCTGACAGTAATTTTAAGGTTTCTGCAGCAATTTTTTTATAGGAGATATAATTCTCTGCAGTCATAGAACGGGAGTATATTAATTCAGCCTCCTTTCTTCTCCTACAAGCTGCTGAACAATCTTGGTCCCACCAAGGAGGGGAAGGATACTTATTTTTGAAAGGTTTTTTTAAGGGGATTGACTTATTAGCAGCAGAAATAATTGCATTTCTGAACTCTATATACACAGGAGCAATATTATCATTGTTAATTGGGGGAAGAGTTGAAACCTCTTGTTCCAAAACTGTAGAATATAATTGCCAATTAGCTTTGGATAGATTATACTTTAGTCTTGGACAAAATGTAAAATTTATTCTAGGTGAAGTAGGAGGAGTGATGAATATAGGAAAATGGTCACAGCCATAGCTAGAAGGTAATATTTGCCACAAAAGAAGGGAAGCAATATCTAGGGAGCAGAGAGTTAGGTCAACGGCACTTCTAACATTTTGTAATGGGGATACTCGACGGGTAGGAGACCCGTCATTTAGAATACAGAGATTAAAATTATCAATAAGATATAAAATTAAGGGAGCCAGTGAATCACACAGATGGGAGCCCCAAACAGTATGATGCATATTAAAATCTCCCAAAATAACCATAGGAGGTGACAGAGAAGAAATAAGTGTTGCAAGTTCTGTTAAAACATTTGCATCAGGATTAGGAATGTAAACAGAGAGAATAGAGACATCAAGGGCCTTAATAGCAACAGCATTTACTGCTGGACTATGAGAAGGGAGAGGAATTTGTGAAAATGTAACTGTTCTTGAAATTAAAATAGAGGTGCCAGCACGACCATCACTCCTATCATCCCGGAGGCATGCATAGCCTGAAACCCTAAAATGAGACTCAGGTCTAAGCCATGTCTCCTGGATGGCAAGAATGAAGGGATGAAATTTATTAATGAGGTAAATGAGTTCATTTTTTTATTTCTAATGCTCCGACAATTCCATTGAAGAATTGGCGGGACTGCGAATGTTACGGGCTAAGGAGGAAAGCTGAGTAAGTTTTTGATGTAAGCTGAGAGGAAGTTCCGTGTCATTAAAACGGGAGATCATGTTAATTAGAATTGATGTCATAAGTTCGCAAAAATTATCATTACTAGAAGAGTTGTTGTCATTTCCCAGTAGAGCACACCCATTAGGAAGGGAAGAATTAGGATTCTCAACAATTGCCTGATGGGCTGCCATATCATATCCAGAATTTAATGATTGGCTATAGGTACGTTGAGGGATAAAAATTGTTTTTTTGTATGATGCAGTTTGTGAGAGCTGAGCCGAAGGGGTTGAAAGACTGTCAGTTATGGTATAAGGGGTCTGTTGAGAACAATTACGAGGCTGGATTCTTGTTGTATCAACAAAGGATCTTTTTGTCTGAGGGAATCTAGCTGAAGCTTCTAAATATGAGATATTTTCTTGTGACATAACAAGTTTAATAGATTTTTGCCTTAGATGTTCAGGACAAGTAGGGTCTTTTGCGGTGTGGGGACCTGAGCAGAATAGACAAGTAGGAGTTTGTCGAGAACAAGCTAAACCTTCATGATTCTGTGCACACACAAAGCAGCGAGGGGATGATCGGCACTGGGAAGTAACATGGTCAAATCTACAACATTTATGACACTGAATTAGTGGCAAAATATATTTTTCTACTGGCATTGAAGTGTAAAAACAGTAAATATGGGGAGGAAGTTTTTGTCCAGAAAAAGTTAGAACAACCGTCTGAGTTGGAACCCATGAAATGCTATTGCTGTCACTCACTGATCGTCTATTAAGTCGCCGTGCTTTAATTATAGAACCGTAGCCAGAGGGAATTCCTATAGCTGCTATTAATTCTTCTAGTGTCCACTCTATGGGAACTTGTCTAACTAGCCCCATACGAGTGATACTATATGAGGGGATGGTTGCTTCATATTTAGAAATTTGGAGAGCTGGGTGATCGATAAAGGTGTTTGCATCTGCAGCTGTTTTAAACTCCACTGATATTCTATTTCGTCCAACTTTTTTGACTCCATCATGGACTATATTTTTAATATTGTTATGATACAGAAAGTGACCGAATTTAATTGGTTTAAGAGTTACTCCAGACAGCTGATCATTTGAGATTTTACTTACGTGAACTAGAAAAGGAGCGGCATCATCTTGAGAGTACTTAACTTTTTTATTAATAAAATCAGGATGGGTATATGAGGATTGTATTGAAGGAAACTGTTGTTTTGGATCAGTAATAACTATTTTTTGTGGATGGGCAGACTCGTTACTTACTTGGGCACGTTTACGGTTAATTAGTTCTACATTATCAATGTTAAATGGGTAAGGAAAAGGAATCATTGCGACCCCTTCCGGGATCGGGAGGTTCGTCCTCCATTATATTACTACAACAAAAAATTACATAAAAACGACACAACTACAAACACTTACTAATTTACAGATATTAAAACCTCCACCAAGACAGAAAAATTTACTATAGTAACTCAACAACACTTAATAAAATAATAAATTTTAAGCAAAAAAGGCACGACACTTGTATCTCTCACTTCCTCCTGTCAGCCAAAAATAAACAAATAGAAAAATACCAAAAATTAACAATCAAATCAAATGCCAACCATCTAAATCAACGTCAGAACGAAACACAACCGTTGACCACAGACGCAAACAATAAACAGCGCACGGTCTATAATCTGTCAAAACATACACTGGACGAACCAACAATAAAGGTGTTAGCGAGGGGAATGAATTTCGCATTAACACCGCGAAAAATCCCGTACGAAGAAATTATCTGCAGCGTTGAGGATTGTCTGTTTAAAAATAATATTGGTAAGGAAGATTTGGAGGCTATACGTCAAGATATTTCGTCCTTGTTACGTCGTAGTTCAGTGCCGAAACCAAACCTTCCTAAAGACGAACTTACAGCGTTGATTAACTTACGGAACAGACCAGAGCTAACGATTCTCCGCGCGGATAAAGGAAATGCTACGGTAATAATGGACACGTCAGAGTATAATTTTAAAATACTACAGCTTTTATCGGACGAAAGTACATACAAAAAGGTCAAAACAGACCCCACAACTAACACGCTTAAAGCAACTAGCGATTTAATAAAGAAATACTCCGAAAAAATTAAATCTCGACGTGAATTCGCTAATACCATCATGTACCAAACCACCGAGGTTGTATGGGTTACCAAAGATACACAAACCAAACGCTCCACTACGTCCTATAGTGAGCCAGATCGATTCACCAACTTATAAGCTGGCACAACACTTGGCAAAAGTACTGTCACCACTGAGAGGACATACCAGAGCGCACACAAAGGATTCATACCATTTTGTTAGTGAGATAAAAGACCTACATCTCGCTGACAATGAAACTATGGTCAGTTTTGATGTTCAGTCACTATTCACATGCCTACCTATTGAAGACTGCATATCAATTGTAACTAGGAAGCTAGAATATAATAACATGCCTGCTGAATATGCAGTATTACTCAAACACTGCCTCACATCTGGCTATCTATTGTGGAAGGAAGAGTTCTACAAGCAAGTAGATGGTGTGGCGATGGGCTCACCTGTATCTCCCATAGTCGCTGACATATTCATGGAGGACTTCGAGGAGAAAGCCCTTCTTACTGCTCCTGTAAATCCAAGATTCTACAAGCGGTACGTAGACGACACTTTCACAATTTTATCATCTGACAAAGTAACTGCATTTTTAAACCACCTTAACTCTATAAACTCTAAAATACAATTCACAATGGAGTTAGAGGCAAATAATTCTTTAGCTTTCTTAGATGTTTTAGTCATTCGAAATCCTAATAACACAATTGGTCACACTGTGTATAGAAAAAAGACCCATACCAACCGATATTTAAATGGTGAATCTCACCATCATCCTTCACAGTTAGCTACCGTGGGTAAATCTTTGTTTCAGAGAGCACGAGGGATCTGTGACAGAAAGCATCTGGCCGCCGAACTTCAGCACGTCAAGCAAGTATTGCAAGACAACAAGCTTCGGGTCCCGCGTCTACGTCACAGTGACCGAGTGAAGCCGGCCACAGTCGAGCGTGTACCTGCTGTACTACCATATGTCAGAGGAGTCACAGACAAGGTTGGCTACATCTTGAAGCGAGCTTCCATTAAAACATACTACAAGCCGCCGAAGAAGATTAGTCAATTTTTACCATCCGTCAAGTGTAATATCCCTCTACAAGATGCAGGAGTGTACAAGTTAGATTGTGAATGTGGTCTCTCTTACATAGGTCAAACAAAACGATCCATAAAAATCCGCGTGAAAGAACATATAGCTGACGTGAAGCACCGACGCTCCGGGAAGTCTGCAGTCTGCGAACATGTTCAAGATCGTCCCCACCATTACATTCGATTTGATAAACCACAAATTCTCGCAAAAGAACACCGATTCCTACCAAGGATGATACGCGAGGCTATTGAAATTAAAAAACATCCAAATTTCAATAGAAAAGATGGATGGGTGCTGCCACCTGCTTGGGATCCTATAATTAACAAAATTAAACCCAAACCTAAGCATACCACTGCAAGACTTCATGATACTATAAGCTCGTTTTGCGTAAATCGGACCAAAAATTTATATTCAAAAACTGAAGGTAGCCGGACTAACTATGACATTGGGACGTCAAACATCTCAGTCCCCCCCGTGACCATGGTTGCTGTAAAGCACCCGAAACGTTGGGAATTAAAAAATAAGTAAAAGTAGTGAAATAAACGCGATAAAATCCGTAAATTTAGTTTTATTCAATGTGTAGTGTTCGCGTAAATTTAAGAAATCATTATGTGAACTAGTACGGACTGGTAATAGCAAATAAAATTCGCCGATTAGAAGATCTTAAAACCAAGCGCGCAAGATATATAACATCTTTAAATTTCTTGAAGAGATGCAGAGACCATAATCTCATTCCTACGTGTGTCAAAATATCAACAAAAAAGGACATTCGAGGAAGCGCAAAGATCTTAAATCAGGCAAGTAAAAAGTTGTTACGAACGGTGATTCAGCAGAAACGGTTCGATTTACATTTCATAAACAACACCATAGACAATTTGTTCGGTGAACTAAAGACAGTTTTAACGACATTTGATTTTAATAATTGCATCGAAACTTTAAACAAACGAGAAACAGCAAAATACAATGAATGCAAAAATAAACTTCTTCTTCTTCTTTCTTTTGTGGCGGTTTGATAAAATTCGCCAATGACGTATTGAGTAGAAAATGAAAGCTTATGAGTTTAATTAAAATAAGAGTCTGTGATAATACAAGGATTCAGTTTTCCTCCGCGAATTTTGACAAATCTATTTGTTGAGTTACCTAGAACAGATATGACAAACACAGGTGTTAGACTCTTACCCGTATGTTAAAAGTGACAAGGATTTAAAGTTTCATATTATTAGTATTAATAAAATCACATAAAATATACACAAAAGGAGTACTGGTATATGTTAAAAGAGAATTAAAATCTATAGGTCGAGGAATATAAGGAGGAAGGTAATCATAAACTGCTCCTGTAAATCCAAGATTCTACAAGCGGTACGTAGACGACACTTTCACAATTTTATCATCTGACAAAGTAACTGCATTTTTAAACCACCTTAACTCTATAAACTCTAAAATACAATTCACAATGGAGTTAGAGGCAAATAATTCTTTAGCTTTCTTAGATGTTTTAGTCATTCGAAATCCTAATAACACAATTGGTCACACTGTGTATAGAAAAAAGACCCATACCAACCGATATTTAAATGGTGAATCTCACCATCATCCTTCACAGTTAGCTACCGTGGGTAAATCTTTGTTTCAGAGAGCACGAGGGATCTGTGACAGAAAGCATCTGGCCGCCGAACTTCAGCACGTCAAGCAAGTATTGCAAGACAACAAGCTTCGGGTCCCGCGTCTACGTCACAGTGACCGAGTGAAGCCGGCCACAGTCGAGCGTGTACCTGCTGTACTACCATATGTCAGAGGAGTCACAGACAAGGTTGGCTACATCTTGAAGCGAGCTTCCATTAAAACATACTACAAGCCGCCGAAGAAGATTAGTCAATTTTTACCATCCGTCAAGTGTAATATCCCTCTACAAGATGCAGGAGTGTACAAGTTAGATTGTGAATGTGGTCTCTCTTACATAGGTCAAACAAAACGATCCATAAAAATCCGCGTGAAAGAACATATAGCTGACGTGAAGCACCGACGCTCCGGGAAGTCTGCAGTCTGCGAACATGTTCAAGATCGTCCCCACCATTACATTCGATTTGATAAACCACAAATTCTCGCAAAAGAACACCGATTCCTACCAAGGATGATACGCGAGGCTATTGAAATTAAAAAACATCCAAATTTCAATAGAGAAGATGGATGGGTGCTGCCACCTGCTTGGGATCCTATAATTAACAAAATTAAACCCAAACCTAAGCATACCACTGCAAGACTTCATGATACTATAAGCTCGTTTTGCGTAAATCGGACCAAAAATTTATATTCAAAAACTGAAGGTAGCCGGACTAACTATGACATTGGGACGTCAAACATCTCAGTCCCCCCCGTGACCATGGTTGCTGTAAAGCACCCGAAACGTTGGGAATTAAAAAATAAGTGAAAGTAGTGAAATAAACGCGATAAAATCCGTAAATTTAGTTTTATTCAATGTGTAGTGTTCGCGTAAATTTAAGAAATCATTATGTGAACTAGTACGGACTGGTAATAGCAAATAAAATTCGCCGATTAGAAGATCTTAAAACCAAGCGCGCAAGATATATAACATCTTTAAATTTCTTGAAGAGATGCAGAGACCATAATCTCATTCCTACGTGTGTCAAAATATCAACAAAAAAGGACATTCGAGGAAGCGCAAAGATCTTAAATCAGGCAAGTAAAAAGTTGTTACGAACGGTGATTCAGCAGAAACGGTTCGATTTACATTTCATAAACAACACCATAGACAATTTGTTCGGTGAACTAAAGACAGTTTTAACGACATTTGATTTTAATAATTGCATCGAAACTTTAAACAAACGAGAAACAGCAAAATACAATGAATGCAAAAATAAACTTCTTCTTCTTCTTTCTTTTGTGGCGGTTTGATAAAATTCGCCAATGACGTATTGAGTAGAAAATGAAAGCTTATGAGTTTAATTAAAATAAGAGTCTGTGATAATACAAGGATTCAGTTTTCCTCCGCGAATTTTGACAAATCTATTTGTTGAGTTACCTAGAACAGATATGACAAACACAGGTGTTAGACTCTTACCCGTATGTTAAAAGTGACAAGGATTTAAAGTTTCATATTATTAGTATTAATAAAATCACATAAAATATACACAAAAGGAGTACTGGTATATGTTAAAAGAGAATTAAAATCTATAGGTCGAGGAATATAAGGAGGAAGGTAATCATAAAGGGAGGAGGATAATTTGGGACAGTTGAAAAAAATATGGTTTGTGGAACCTTCATCTAAGCCACATTCACACAATGAGCTATCCCTTACTCTGATTTTTGCCAGATGTGCATGTGTACAGGCGTGTCCAATTCTTAATCTACAAATGATTGAAGTTGCATGTTTATTTGCTTTGTTAAATTTAAAGAACCAAGGCTTGGAAGGAATAACCTCTTGGATGGCAGCATAGTGCTTACCTTTAACATTTTTGGAAACTTCCCATAATTTATTCCAATTTTCATTCAGTTTCCTTTTAGCTAGCAAAATTAGGTCATGTGAGTAAATTAAATTTTGTAGAATGCCATTAGCAATTGCATTTTTAGTGAGTACATCAGCTGTTTCGTTACCATGGATACCACTGTGGCCTGGAATCCAGGCCACTGAAACATGGATTCCTTTAAGATGGCATCTGAATAGGGTATTTTTTATTTTAAGAATTAGTGGAAATTTATGTTTGTTATGGAATTGATTGGACAAAATAGCTAACAAACAACTTTTTGAATCTGTGAAAATAACTGTTTTATTAAGATTATGTGACTCTACATATAACAAAGCTTCACTGATTGCAGTTGCTTCACCGGTAAAAGTGGAGGATAGTGAGGGGCATTTAAAGTTAAGAATGATTTTGAACTTAGGAATCCAAACAGCAGCTCCAGTATAGTCTTCATCAGACTGTTTTGAAGCGTCTGTGTACATGACAAGCCAATCTTTAAAGGTGTTTTCTATAATTTCTTTTAATTTCATATTTGCCATTGGAGAATCCTTTTCTATACCTAGATCTAGATGAATGTCGGGTTGGAAAACAATAGCCTCGTAAGGAACATCAAAGAGTGGATTTATTTTACATTGAAAGATTGGGTAAGTAAGCTGAAGAAAAATTACAAAACTTTTAAACAAGCAGGGAGAGTCCTTATGGGTCCAGTATCGGTCAGATGAGATATACTCTGAAAGAAGGTGCAATTTAGGAATTAGGGGATGATCTGAAAGCTGGCAGATCTTAAATAAGAATCTGTCTGAAAGGTATTGCCTTCTTAATCTTAAAGGAGGATCTACGCACTCAACCTGAAGAACATTTATTGGTGAGGATTTCATTGCCCCTGTAATAATGCGAAGGCATTTCGATTGAATTTTGTCCATTATTTTTAGGGATGATTTATTGCAAGGCTCCAACAGAAAACACCCATAGTCAAGGTGGCTTCGTATTAAAGCATTGTACAGTAATTTCTGAGAAAAAGGATGGGACCCCCACCAAACACCTGACAAAGACCGAAGAATATTTATGTTTTTTTCGCATTTTTGTGTTATATATTCAATGTATGGACCAAAGGCCAATTTCGAATCAAGGATAACTCCCAAAAATTTAACATTGCCTCTAACTGGAAAAGGTTGCTTATCATATACAACGGATATATCGGGAACTCGCCTTTGGCGGGAAAAGATCACCACACTACTCTTGGCCACAGATAAAGAGAGGCCATGATTAGTTAACCATTCTTGTAAATAATCCATGGATGAGTTTAGACGGGAACATGCCACTGTGAAGTTGTTTGAGGAGATGTATAGAGCTAGATCGTCTGCATATTGAAGAACATTACAAAAAGAATTTACTGAAAGTTCTAAATCGTGAGTATATATAGAATAAAGGAGAGGACTAAGAACTGAGCCTTGTGGAAGTCCTTTCCATATAGTTTTTGGGGGAAGCAGGAGATTTTTAACATTTATAGATATTGATCTAGAAGAGAGAAAGTTAGAGACGTAATTGACTATCCTCACTGGAATGCTCAGATTAAGCATTTTCTGCCTGAGCACAGGAAGTAGCACATTATCATATGCAGAAGAAATATCCAAGAAAACTCCTATGAGAAATTCATGTTTTGAAAAAGCAATATGAATATCTGTGACCAAAGTACTTAGGCTATCCATTGTACTTATACCTTTTCGGAAACCGAATTGGCTTTTAGGTAAGAGATTATTCCTTTCCAAAAACCACTCCAAGCGATTTTTTATTAAATGTTCCAAGATTTTTGCCAAAGTACAAGAAAGGGCAATAGGTCGGTAACTGGAAGGGTCATTGCTAGACTTACCTGGTTTGAGAATGGGCAAAATAATTTGGGTTTTCCATTCAGCAGGAGGATCACCAGTAATATAAATAAAATTTAAAATGGATAGTAAGACAGTTTTAGTGTTCTCACTACTATTAATTATAAATGAATAAGGAATCCCATCAATACCTGGTGAGGAGTCTTTAAGGCCATTGAGTACAGTAAACAATTCCTGAGAAGAAAAGGGGGAATCAAATTTATCATTTGTTTTTAAAAAAGCAGAATTAAAAACTAGGCATTCATCATAAGATGGGACTGTTTGTGGTGCAAGTTTATTAGAGAATTCATCTATCCACGGGGAAGGATCATTAGAAATTACATTTTCACTAGAAACTGCACAGCGATATTTTTTAACATTTCTCCAGACCAAAGATGGGGGAGTCCTAGGTGACAGTGACTCACAGAATTTAAACCAACCAGTTCGCTTTTTGTCTGACAGTAATTTTAAGGTTTCTGCAGCAATTTTTTTATAGGAGATATAATTCTCTGCAGTCATAGAACGGGAGTATATTAATTCAGCCTCCTTTCTTCTCCTACAAGCTGCTGAACAATCTTGGTCCCACCAAGGAGGGGAAGGATACTTATTTTTGAAAGGTTTTTTTAAGGGGATTGACTTATTAGCAGCAGAAATAATTGCATTTCTGAACTCTATATATACAGGAGCAATATTATCATTGTTAATTGGGGGAAGAGTTGAAACCTCTTGTTCCAAAACTGTAGAATATAATTGCCAATTAGCTTTGGATAGATTATACTTTAGTCTTGGGCAAAATGTAAAATTTATTCTAGGTGAAGTAGGAGGAGTGATGAATATAGGAAAATGGTCACTGCCATAGCTAGAAGGTAATATTTGCCACAAAAGAAGGGAAGCAATATCTAGGGAGCAGAGAGTTAGGTCAACGGCACTTCTAACATTTTGTAATGGGGATACTCGACGGGTAGGAGACCCGTCATTTAGAATACAGAGATTAAAATTATCAATAAGATCTAAAAATAAGGGAGCCAGTGAATCACACAGATGGGAGCCCCAAACAGTATGATGCATATTAAAATCTCCCAAAATAACCATAGGAGGTGACAGAGAAGAAATAAGTGTTGCAAGTTCTGTTAAAACATTTGCATAGGTAAGGAAGATTTGGAGGCTATACGTCAAGATATTTCGTCCTTGTTACGTCGTAGTTCAGTGCCGAAACCAAACCTTCCTAAAGAAAACGTCTCCGAGTGCCGGGACAAACTTGTGTCTGAAGTCGAGTCTTTGCTGAACAGAGTCTCGGATTGGGGACGACTAAATCTAGTCCAGTTTAACCCCCAGAAGACACAAGTTTGCGCGTTAACCGCTAAAAAGAACCCCTTTGTCGTATCCCCTCAGTTTCAAGGCACTCCCCTTGTTGCCTCAGCCAGTATCGGAATCCTCGGCGTCGACATATCGAGTGACGTGCAGTTTCGTGATCACTTGGAAGGGAAGGCCAAATTGGCCTCTAAAAAGCTTGGCGTGCTCAGCAGAGCGGGACAGTATTTCATGCCGGCACACCGCCTGCAACTTTACAAGGCGCAGGTTCGGCCGCACATGGAATACTGTTCCCATCTCTGGGCTGGGGCTCCCCAGTACCAGCTCCTTCCACTTGACCGCATCCAGCGCAGAGCGGCTCGAATCGTCGACGACGGAGTGCTTTCCGATCGGCTCGATTCACTGGCGTTGCGAAGAGATGTTGCATCTCTTTGCGTATTTTATCGCATCTATCACGGGGAGTGCTCTGAGGAATTGTTCGGATTAATCCCAGCCGCCAAATTTCGTGAACGCACGACACGGCAAACGTCCCGATACCATCCACACCATCTGGATGCTTGGCGGTCCACCACTGTACGTTTCACAAGGAGTTTTCTTCCACGTACAACCTCTCTGTGGAATAGTTTATCATCGGCGATTTTTCCGGACCGATACGACCTGGGGACCTTCAAGAAAAGAGCTTACTCCTTTCTAAAGGGCCGGCAACGCACCCGCAATTCTCCTGGTGTTGCGGTTGATCATGGGCGGCGGTAGTCACTTAACATCAGGTGAGCCGCATGCTCGTTTGCCCCCTCTTCTATAAAAAAAAAAAAAAAAAAAAAAAAAAGACGAACTTACAGCGTTGATTAACTTACGGAACAGACCAGAGCTAACGATTCTCCGCGCGGATAAAGGAAATGCTACGGTAATAATGGACACGTCAGAGTATAATTTTAAAATACTACAGCTTTTATCGGACGAAAGTACATACAAAAAGGTCAAAACAGACCCCACAACTAACACGCTTAAAGCAACTAGCGATTTAATAAAGAAATACTCCGAAAAAATTAAATCTCGACGTGAATTCGCTAATACCATCATGTACCAAACCACCGAGGTTGTATGGGTTACCAAAGATACACAAACCAAACGCTCCACTACGTCCTATAGTGAGCCAGATCGATTCACCAACTTATAAGCTGGCACAACACTTGGCAAAAGTACTGTCACCACTGAGAGGACATACCAGAGCGCACACAAAGGATTCATACCATTTTGTTAGTGAGATAAAAGACCTACATCTCGCTGACAATGAAACTATGGTCAGTTTTGATGTTCAGTCACTATTCACATGCCTACCTATTGAAGACTGCATATCAATTGTAACTAGGAAGCTAGAATATAATAACATGCCTGCTGAATATGCAGTATTACTCAAACACTGCCTCACATCTGGCTATCTATTGTGGAAGGAAGAGTTCTACAAGCAAGTAGATGGTGTGGCGATGGGCTCACCTGTATCTCCCATAGTCGCTGACATATTCATGGAGGACTTCGAGGAGAAAGCCCTTCTTACTGCTCCCGTAAATCCAAGATTCTACAAGCGGTACGTAGACGACACTTTCACAATTTTATCATCTGACAAAGTAACTGCATTTTTAAACCACCTTAACTCTATAAACTCTAAAATACAATTCACAATGGAGTTAGAGGCAAATAATTCTTTAGCTTTCTTAGATGTTTTAGTCATTCGAAATCCTAATAACACAATTGGTCACACTGTGTATAGAAAAAAGACCCATACCAACCGATATTTAAATGGTGAATCTCACCATCATCCTTCACAGTTAGCTACCGTGGGTAAATCTTTGTTTCAGAGAGCACGAGGGATCTGTGACAGAAAGCATCTGGCCGCCGAACTTCAGCACGTCAAGCAAGTATTGCAAGACAACAAGCTTCGGGTCCCGCATCTACGTCACAGTGACCGAGTGAAGCCGGCCACAGTCGAGCGTGTACCTGCTGTACTACCATATGTCAGAGGAGTCACAGACAAGGTTGGCTACATCTTGAAGCGAGCTTCCATTAAAACATACTACAAGCCGCCGAAGAAGATTAGTCAATTTTTACCATCCGTCAAGTGTAATATCCCTCTACAAGATGCAGGAGTGTACAAGTTAGATTGTGAATGTGGTCTCTCTTACATAGGTCAAACAAAACGATCCATAAAAACCCGCGTGAAAGAACATATAGCTGACGTGAAGCACCGACGCTCCGGGAAGTCTACAGTCTGCGAACATGTTCAAGATCGTCCCCACCATTACATTCGATTTGATAAACCACAAATTCTCGCAAAAGAACACCGATTCCTACCAAGGATGATACGCGAGGCTATTGAAATTAAAAAACATCCAAATTTCAATAGAGAAGATGGATGGGTGCTGCCACCTGCTTGGGATCCTATAATTAACAAAATTAAACCCAAACCTAAGCATACCACTGCAAGACTTCATGATACTATAAGCTCGTTTTGCGTAAATCGGACCAAAAATTTATATTCAAAAACTGAAGGTAGCCGGACTAACTATGACATTGGGACGTCAAACATCTCAGTCCCCCCCCCCCCGTGACCATGGTTGCTGTAAAGCACCCGAAACGTCGGGAATTAAAAAATAAGTAAAAGTAGTGAAATAAACACGATAAAATCCGTAAATTTAGTTTTATTCAATGTGTAGTGTTCGCGTAAATTTAAGAAATCATTAGATTTATGTTTTTGAAAGCCATTTTGTTCGTTTCTGAGTATATTATATTTTGCTACAAAACTAATAATTCGACTATGCATGGCTTTTTCAAATATTTTGGATAGAATGGGTATCAACGTAATCGGCCTATAGTTATGAATCTCATGACGGTCATCGTTTTTGGGTTCCGTAGTCAACTAGGAACCCTTATAGTTTCGCCATGTCTGTCTGTCCGTCTGTCCGTCCTCGCTTAATCTCTGTGACCGTTAGCACTAGAAAGCTGAAATTTGGTACCAATATGTGTATCAATCACGCCGACAAAGTGGTAAAATAAAAATTGGAAAAAAATGTTTCGTTAGGGTAGCCCCCCTATATGTAAAGTGGGAAGTGATTTTTTTTTAATTTCAACCCTAACGTGTGATATATTGTTGAAAAGGTATTTAAAAATGAATAGGGGTTTACTAAGATCATTTTTTGATGATGTCAATAATTTCGGAAATAATCGCTCCAAAAGTAAAAAACAATGTGCCCCCCCCCCTCTAACTTTTGAACCATAAGTTTAGAAAATATGAAAAAAATCTGGAAAGTAGAACTTTATAAGAACTTTCTAGGAAAATTATTTTGAACTTGGATGGAAAGTCGGAGCACCTGCCGCGGAGCGTGCAGTGTTGCACGCTCCATGTTCGCGCACTTACCCACTACCGGGAGCAGTTGCAGGAGCGCGGAGCGCTGCTGGAGCGCTGCTGGAGCGCGAACATAATGGATACCCACCTTTAAACTCATAAGTGGGAACACTTATTGTGACGGACGGGAAACTACGGAACCCTACACTGAGCGTGGCCCGACACGCTCTTGGCCGGTTTTTAAATAAGGGTTTGACTATAGATGTTTTTAATTTATCTGGAAATCTTCCATGTATGAAAGAAAGGTTTATTAAATACGTCAGAATTGGTGCAAATTCCTTCACACATGATTTCAGTATATATGTAGTAATAGAATCATAACCAACAGATTTAGAATTATTAAGAGAATTTATTATAATTATGATTTCATTTAATGAGCAAGGTTTTAAGAAGATCGATGATTGAACATTTTCATACATATTCCTTTTAGTTTTATTATTTAAACGTTTCGAACAGTCGTGAATAGCTGTATTAATAAAATACTCATTTAATTTACTGGCAATGACGAAAGGATGATCCATTTTAGTTCCATTACAATTAATCCAGTCAATGTTATTATTTCGTGTATCATTATATTCATAATTTTTAATGATTTCCCAGGTAGCTTTACTTTTACTTTTTGAATGTAACAGGTGTTTCATGTTTAAATTTTTTTTCGACCATGTTACGCAACTTTTTAATAATTTTGAATATTTGTTATAGATTAATTTGTTTTCTAAACTTTTTGTTTTGTAATATTTATGTTTTAGTTTTCTTTTAGTTTTACTTGCAACCCTTATACCTTTTGTGATCCATTTTGGAGCGAAATTGTCTGTTTTGATTTTATATTTTTGTAATGGAAAACAGAGGTCATATAATAAACAAATTAAGTCATGAAATTTATTAAAAATATTATTAAAAATGTCACCTGTAGTTTCTTTTTCCCACGATATATTTCGAATGCATTTACGAAACTTATCAATATTTTCCTTAGAGTAATTTCTTTTCGTAGTATACCAGTATTTAATTTTAGGTAGCAGTTTAAGCGGAAAACTTAGAGATTGACAGGTGTTATGATCTGATAAATGAAAATTGTACAGGGAAGTAGAAATATCAGACTCTTTGAAATTGCTAGCTATATGATCAATACATGTGTGATGTCTCGTAGGTTTATCATTATGTAGTTTAAGGTTGTAGCTGTATAACAATTTTTTTAAATCATGAGTGACGTTATTATTCTTAAGTGTGTCAATATTAAAGTCACCACACAATATGACTTTCTTTTTGTTAAACTTAAATGCTAATTTATGAAAAAGAAGATCTAGTTTGTTGAAAAATATTGATACAGGCGAATTGGGAGTTCTATATACACAAAAAATTACACATTTGTAACTTGGTACCTCTATTCCGCAACACTCAAAAATTTTGTCTGCTGATAATTCATAGCATAATTGTATAACTTTAAATTCTATAGACTTTCTAATAAGAATACATACACCTCCGCGTTTTTCTTTTGTTCTACAATATGATGAAGCTAATTTAAAATTTTTAAACTGAATGTTACTCTCATCTCCCTTTTTAACAAATGTTTCACTAAAACATAAAAAGTTTACTTCTTGCCCCTCATTTGTTATTTCATCAATACCACAGCGGTGACACTCCCTGTACGTGAGAGCTTAAGCGCCGGTGACCTTGAGTCGAAGCGTGTAACAGTAGGGTTGATATCAAACCGAAATGGAATATTATAGACTTGTACCAAAGAAGATACACAGTAGGTATGTGTTATATATTATGTAAACTTATGTATTTGGGTAGATACGTTCAATTTTAAATCAACTTTTATTAAATGAGGAATATTAAAACTTCCGACAAAACCAAATATGCACGAAAGTTCATGGTAATCTTAAATAATTAACCAACACTTAGTATTTCAGTACGCAATAATCAGTTTACCTACTATCCTTTAAAAATAATCTACTCTTGCATATTTTTGAATTTTTCGATTAATTTTTTAATTTTCATTATTATTTCTAACAATTGCAAAAATTCGTAGCATGTATATTTTTTTTAGAAAATCCAAAGGTATGCAGGTTTCCTGGGACATGGCGGCCAACAAATTGTTCCCTATGTGTTGATGAGATAAGTCATTTCTATTTCTAATGAAATAATCCATAAATACAACAATGAACAAATACAAAAACTCTTTATAGCTATCTAAAATTTCTTGACTCGCTAGTGGTATTTTTAATAGTGTATATTTCAGTTAATGTAATATAATAAAATTATTGGCGATATATTAGTTTTATTGTTATGGTATTTCCCCATAATTCTTGTTAAGATCATATCGACTTTCACATATTTTTAGGAATCATAAAACATTATTAAAAATTAAACTAACAAAACAAGGGCCCTTGTTTTGTGCAGTGGAATTTATTTTATTTCTAATTATTTAAAATCACTTTCAGTAATACTTATACATATACAATAATATCATTTATTTAATAACAACATTAATATTTATCAAAGCATATAAACCTAGCATACACGGCTATAAAAACTAATAACGTTATTTGGTAACATAAACTTAATACCTACATGAATAGAATAGTAATATGTACATTAAGATACCAGTAATATTCATATATTAATTGAAATATATCACTTGACGAATGTATTCATATTAACTAATACTGACAAATATCGGTATTACTACTAGCCCTCGGCCAGGGCAGTCGGCGACTGCCCGTTCCACGCCCCGCGCGCCTCTCAATGCCCCCGCACACATCCAGACACCCACACATAGCCGCAAGCGATTTTACGTGCACACATGCTTAAGTGTCGTTTCTTTTCGCGTAGTGTATATATTCTTTGTCAATACATAGTTCTATCGAATCAATTTTGTTAAGCAAACCTGCTATGTTTTGATGTAGTATGGAAGTAATTTCATGTTTTTGGTTATTATTGCGTATGAAAAAATGGAGTCGTGGACACATATACGTTAGTACTTTTTTCAACAGTTAATTTATTATTTAATTTATTCACCTTTTTGAAATAATATGGTATAGTGCCAATTTTAGGTTCAGCTGTTTTGCTTTCGTTAGCTAACATAATTATTTCTTGGGATTTTCTCATAATGTGCATCGTATTCGTATCAGATGTATTACTGCGATTTTTAATAATAGTTTTAATATTTTTAATAAAATGCTTTTCATAATATTTAGAGTCTAATATTAGATTAATCTTTGCACAGATATTTGTGTGATATTCCGTCCTAGACCTGTGTGTGCATTCAATAAAATTAGAATTGGGAATGTTATAGCACAAGTTTTTTAACATATTATTTAATTTATATTCATTTAAATATTTATTGTAATTAGTATTAAGTATAATAAAGTTTGAGTTTTTTAGTATTTTTATTACAGCAGCTGTTTTAAAGAATATCTTTGTGACGTTCGTGTCATTTTCCCCAACACAAAGAATAAAGTAGTTGGTGTTAGAATCTTCAATGTTATAACAGCCTTTAAGGATTTCTTCTGTTTTGGCATGAGGTTTTGTCCAAGAGAATATATCAAAATCTTCAAATTTTGTGTCGATTCTAGGATAAATCAGTTTTGACGCCAGACCTAAGCATTGTTGTCCTCCTACTATGAAAATTTTGCTCTTTTTTAATACCTCTTTAGAGTTTTTTTTAACATTATCTGATGGCAACTTCGAGATATTTAACTTCGTCATTTGAGTGGTAGTATCCAAAACAGTTTCTTCTTTAGTGTTATTTGAACGTAATAAGTCCATTTGCGGCATGAAAAGAGTGCGTTTTATTTTTCGAGTAGGTTTCTTTATTGTAGAAGTACTTGCGTTTCTGGGAGAGTCTGAAAGACCACAGCAAATTTTATTCAGGTTTTTTATTTTGTATTCTAATGATATTATTTTAGATTTTAGATTATTATTTTCTAAGATCAGGTCGTCTATTTCCTTATTAGCACTTTCTAATTGCCTTTTTAATGTATGTATTTCATCTTTTAATTCTTCCATCGTTTCATCACACCGTGTTGATAAGTCCGGTAGACTTCTTGCTCTGTTCATTTTTTCTGATCTAATCGATATTAATGATTCAACATCCGAATTTCTCGTATTTAGTTGGGTAATATGTTTTCTAAATGTTATGTATTGCGTTATATCTTCCTGTGTATTTTCCATTGTTTTAAATGCCTGTTATTTTTATTTTCTTAAATAACAATGTTTAATCTCATTCAATTCAAGATTCGAAACGTTTTGAGAAACTAGTATACATAGCGAAAACTGTTACAAAAAGAGAACTTGTATGCGGGATACGAACTCGTGCCAAACAGCCGTTGACAATACCGAACATTAAGCCACTACGCCACCAATTAGATAAGAAACTTAACGAAATTAATATTCTGTATGTACGCTATCTATTTTATAAAAACGTTAGACGGTATTTGAAGTTTTGAATTGAGAAACGATGATTTTAGTCACTTTTTCTGTTACGTAAATACACTAGTTTATGTTTTTTTTTTTGTTTATATTGTTTCACTGTCAATAATCGTTATTTGAACTGCACTGTTTGTTTTGTTGTGATGCGTGGGTTCCCACAAAATAGGTTTACTTTGATAAATTTCAAGAAAATTGAGTTCGCTTTCTCCACATGAAAACTTTGTGGTAGTAGGATAACCAAATATACAGCACGCAATAACATCTTGCGGTAGACTGAACGAAGCGAAGCGCGAGTGTACAGTGATGCACTCGTGTCCACTCGCCAGGGAAGGCGAGGCCCTATGACTCACGCAAGAGCACGCGAGACGAGGCGAAGAAGGCAAGGCTCATCGAAAGTATTTTAATTTATTTATTTATTTAAAAACTTACATATAACACCTTAAGCTAAACAGTACATAGGGCGGTCTTAATGCCATGTGGCATTCTCTGCCAGTCAAACCTGGGCGCCAAGGACAATTGCTGGCAGGTGCGACCATTATACATAAATAAGTGAACATACATACACATGCATTAAAATATACATATATACAAGTACATATATACACAATACTTTTAAATATACACACATATAGTATAAATATACGTACAATAATACATACATACATATATATATATATATATATATATATATATATATATATATATATATATATATATATATATAATATATATATATATATATATATATATATACATGCTTATAAACTTCGTAAATAAATATCCAAATGAATGATATATATAATATAATATTTGAATTATGTAAGTATCCTGTACACTGTCGTCCTCGCATTGCCTCGTGGACCCTCGTCGAGAGTGTATAGCCGCCATTAAACTAAAAAACTAAAGTTTTTTATGTGATTTGATTGTGTATAGTTTTAGTGAATTATTTTCAATTAATGTGTGCGTAATATTTAAAACTCGTTACCAAAAGGAAAGTGATATAATATTCCACAAGTAAGTTAACTTACAGCTAATATTAAACAAATTAAAACTAATTTAGGTACTTTAATTATTTTTACAAATCTTAATATCGTAATTTTTTTATAGAAGTGGGGGCAACGAGCAAGCGGTTCACCTTGCGCTTTGTAAAGTTGCAAGCACAGGTTGCAAGCGATGTGCCGGCATTGAGTTATTAAATCAATGTGTGCCGGCATGAAATACAGAGCGAAACAGCTCTGCTGAGAACGCCAAGCTTTTTAGAGGCCAATTTTGCCTTCCCTTCCAAGTGACCACAAAACTGCACACTACTCGATATGTCGACGCCGAGGATTCTGATGCTAGGTAAGGCAGCAAGGGGAGTGCCTTCAAACTGAGGAGATACGACAAAGGGGTTCTTTTTAGCGGTTAACGCGTAAACTTATGTCTTCTGGGGATTGAATTGGACTAGATTTAGTCGTCCCCAATCCGAGACTTTGTTAAGCAAAGACTCGATTTGAGACAAAAGTTTGTGCCAGTACTCGGCGACAATTTCCTGAAAAATATTGGCACTGCCGATATATAAGGCATAACCAGTGCTGTCGTCTGCATAGCAATGAATATTATCAGTTAGCAACATATTATTGATATGCAGAAAAAACAGCGTTGGTGCTATCACCAGCCTTTTGGAACACCAGCGTTAATGGGCTTGTAATCAGAGCATGCACCGTCTACTGCGACCTTGATGCTCCGATTAATAAGAAAACTAGTGATCCAATCACACAATTTCTCGGGAAACTCATATAAAAGGAGCTTTGAAAGAAGCGCTTTGTGCAGACCCGATCGAATACAGTCGCTATGTCCAAACTAACGGCCAATGCCTTCCCCTTGGACTCTTCTGCCTCCGCACATATATGAATAAGGTAGACCAGAAGATCACCAGCTGATCGACCACGACGGAAACCGTATTGGCGGTCACTGATCAGCTGGTGATCCTCAAGGTGCCTGTGCCTGTGGTGCTGGCAGTTTACAATAGACTCCATTATTTTGGAGAACAAGGAGGTGATGGCGATAGGCCTGTAGTTGGACGGTTCTGAGCGGTCGCTTTGGATTAGGGATCGGGTAAACATGTTTGGCTTTATATTACTGTATTTTGATAAACAATAAAATTCAATAGGGTCGTCGACTTGTCTATAACACCTATCGATGTTCTTTCCTATCCATAACTTTTACAACGAAAGTCGCCGACAGATGATGATTATCAAATGTTTATTAATTAACAGATTTCCAACTGAACCTAGACTAAAATTGTGGTAAAATTATAGTAATCGCGGCTTGGCTACCCATGCTAAAAGTAGGGGAGTCATATGGCTGGCCCGAGGTGGTCACTCTGAGTGGACTTCGATGTGTGTTAGTGGGCTGCGGCTAGTAGCACGAAAGTGTTTTTTTCTAAAAATAAATATTTACAGCAAAAACATCATGAAATTACAACTTTTTAAGCCCTTCAAATAAGAAAATTAAAGCATTTATAAAAAAAAAGTGACCAGATTAGATTATTGTAGACTACTTACTTACTTACTTACTTACTTGCTTTACTACTTACTTACTTATTTACTTACTTACTTTACTATTATTGTAGACAATTGTAAATAAATGTGATCTGAATACTTTTTCTGATATTATTATAGTTTGTACATCGCAGAGGCTTTAATAAGATCTTTTACGCATGTAACCTAAACATAGACATGTTTAACGCCTAATAGAACTAATAGTGTAAACACCAAAATAAAATTAAAAAACAGTTTCGAAAATATCAAATCCTACACTTTTAATAAATGTAAAATATGTTTCACTTTTTCTTTTTTAAATACTATAAAAATATTTGTTTTGCTGTAAATTTTGCGAGAACATCAATTTTTACAAGACTGGGGCCTTAATCGCTATTATTAATTCCGTGGACGTTCACTTCTGCTTTCAGCGCCAAAATAGCGCAAATCAAATTACCTCATTATGTCACGGTTTATAGCCAGTCCCAAAGAGATTCAAATCTACTTAAATGTCTTTAGTCAGTCCATATATAGCATAGAAATATACACCCATGGAGGCGGCATATCTTAATATATATATATAAATTACGTGTCACGTTCACTCGACGTTAGTCCGCGATGGACAACTAAACGACTTAACCGATTTTAATTAAATTTTCACATCGTGTTCAGTTTGGTACAACTTGAGAGATAGGATGGTTTTTTTGTCCATAAGTAACCCACAATTTTTTTTGTGGATTTAAGGACTTTTAATAGGACATGACAAAGGGTCGTCGAAAAGGGCAGAACAACGTCTGCCTGGCAAGCTAGTTCTACTATAAAAATAGTAGTTATACAAATATCTATAATATCGACACACACTTGTCAAAAATAGTTTTGTTTCTTTTTAACAAAGTAGTAGCTGCATTAGAAAAAAAGACAACTACAGTTTGTCAAGTACTTATTTTAGCAACACTTTCGTGTGACGTCTTTAGCTCGTCCATGCATGATTGCGTCGCCATCTTAAGCGCCAAGTTTTGTAGTAGATCTGCTGTCAAACTGTTGCGTGCTAAAAGTTTTTTTGTTGTTTTCCTGAAAAATACAGATAGAATTTAAGTATTGTGATGCACCAGGCTTTGCCTTAAATAACTAATCATGCCCTCGTGTTGCATAAAACATTGTGGTGCAGGAAAAAACAAAAACCTGCCGGAATCGACCATTCACAGGTTAGTAACCAATTTTCATTGATTGTGGATTTTGTATGATGTATTGTTATTGGTTGCGCAGAAAAAACGCGTACTCTCACATTTTTGTTTATTTGGTTATTTTTTGGCCAGTGTCCCTCTCCGTCCCATCCACGCATTCCATTCCACATGCACTGAAGTGGAGGGAGTTAGAATGTGGCGTGATTTTCGGCCAATGAAGGAACACGCCCGCCTAAATGAAAGGTAAAGATGGCCGATCAATAAAAGGACGCCCGCTGCCGCCACCGCTCTCTCTTGCACCTTAGTTGAAGACCAATGCTGGTTGTGATTGCACATCTGTGGCAGTTGACCACAGAACCTAGTAGGTACTAACCGCTTCGCATAGTGCAACTTGTCGCGCACCGCTCTCTTTCAACGCAGTCGCAACACCTGGGGCATCGTCCTCGAGGTCGCCAGCAGAAGGAACCCCACCCCGGTAAGTGTTCCTTAAATTGTCTTGAGCTGTTTTATTTTCTTTACTGTATTATCTTTTTCCTAATAGCTCAAGTTGAATCCCATCAAAGGGCATTGGCTGAATAATAATTGGATGATAGCAAATGCATCATCCAAGACTGCCACGTGCCACATCAGCCATCTTGTTTGGTTACAGGGAACCACGCGTACAGTCCACAAGAAAATCGATCTTCATAAATAAATTTTGGCCCCACCTGGGAATCGAACCCAAGACCTTATCGCTCCAACAGTTATAATATGATCTTTTGTAAGAATACCGAGACCTGTGTCGGTTTTGTGTGGCTTTTAGCGTTGATATTTTCTTTATTTAATTGAATTGTTTACATACAATTGTGTCGATACATATCAAACGTGCCTAAGTCACGGATAAACAACTTTTGGGAAAACGATGTTTTTCTTGTCTGGCGTAAATTATACCTTAAAATGAAGTACAGTACTGTCAACACTAATGATATAATATGCATTGGCAATACTGTGACAAAAAAAGTTAAAACACCAATCAGGCAATAAAATAAACGAGTTTTTATTTTGGACTTAAGCAACTTTGATCCTAACACCATGGATTTAGGTTCGTTTGAAATCAACGGTTACCGGACTTAGGCGATAATGAAAAAAACAAATGTGACTTTGGCTGGTTTGATGCAACTGACAAATAGAGGGGCGTACTTGGGACCTATCCTACGAAAATAAAAATTAGAAATTAAAAACAAATAAAAAATGGAAATTAAATCAAATAAAAATTATCATTTATTAATGTAATGGCGTTTAATTATTATTAATTATACAAAATCTAAAATTTCATCGGACAGATAATCAGAGTCATCATTTATTGCATCATCGTCTTTTTGGGGCAAACTTATGTTATCAGTATCAGTTTCAACAGAACTTTCGATGTGACAAGGTTACGTGATAATGCAATGCCCTCATATTCTCTTTATTGCTTCTTCTTCACTTTACTGATTCATTTGTTTCTTTGCGAGACTCTGTCCACCCTTTTTTCTAGGTCCATGATGTGAACAATAAGTAGAAACTACAGAACGAGTACTTCACTCTCGATATAAACCTATAGTTATTTTTTCGCGTAGGTGCCTTGAGAACTTGAGTTACCGTCGTTATCAACTATCCGCTGGGTTAACATGTCGTCAAAATCTCCTGAAAACGAAGAAAAAAAATCTACCTATAAAAACGAAGATCCAGAATAAAATGAAGACATGGCTTAAAAGACATGCATCCAAGCCAAAAATCTTAATAAAAAATGCACAGAGTACCTAAACGTAGTGATTATTTTTATGATTATAAATTACTGTTCTCTGCATGGAAGTTAGAGATATAGTTAGAAAACAGGAAAACGATCGCTACTATTACTTTCCTCTATGATCGCTACGTACTAAAGCATAGCCCGCCTGTCCTTGAAAATTTATAGAATTTATAGCGGCCCTGCCGTCGGTGAGTAGTGGCTGCGAAGTTAGCTGTTCATGAGTACAAGTAGATGAAGTTAGTCGAATAATGTACAAATTTTCTTCGCGGCATTGGTGAGAAAATTTTCATGTTCCGTAATTTTTTTAATTTTTGATAAAAAGAAACATTAAAAAATGGCAAAATATTTTATTGTGTGTAGATGTGCAAGTGGTTTAGCATCTGATCGAAAAAATAGACTGAAAATGACTTTTATTGAGCGAAATTAGCGACACTATTTTCTACGGCGATCGTTCTCCTGTTCTCTAACCTCCATGTATGGAGTGTAGAGGTAAGGAGAACAATCTCTCATAGGAGAATGGTTGAAAAAGTGTCCATCTAAAACAATAAATACCAGTTCTAAAACTCTCCACAACAGCGCTGGAATAGCTACGGGAAAAAGCTACATTAAATGAACTTAGCAGTTGTCGACGGTGTGCAGTATGCTGCTAAACTGCTCAGTATCATCATCATCATCATCATCATCATCATCATTACAGTCCTTCACAAGTCCACTGCTGAACATAGGCCTCCCCCAAGTAATGCCACAAAGCACGGTCCTGAGCAAACTGCATCCATCGACTTCCTGCATATCTTACCAGCATATCCTACCAGGTCGTCACTCCATCTAGTGGGTGTCGCCCTACACTACGCCTACCGGTACGAGGCTGCCACTCGAGAACCTTTCTTCCCGGTTCTTCGAGCTATATGGCCGCCCATTGCCACTTCAGCTTACTAATCCGTTGGGCTATGTCGGTCACTCTGGTTTTACTGTGGATATCCTCATTTCTGAGTCTATCACGCAGAGAAACTCCGAGCATAGCCCTCTCCCTGAGTGACCTTGAGCGTCCTCATACGGCCAGCAGTGAATGACCACGTCTCAGATCCGTAAGTCATCACTGGCAACACGCACTGGTTATACACTTTAGTTTTTAGAGATTGAGGTATACCTGACGAGAAGATGTGTCGTAATTTCCCGAACGCTGCCCAGCCGAGTTGAATCCGTCGATTAGGTCAATCGACGGATTCAACTCGGTCGAAGTTGAACTTACCTAGTCGGACTATTTGTCCCAGGTAAACGTACTCGTCAACAACTTCGAGCATAGTGCTCCCAACAACTACCGGCATAGGTGTGACATGGACATTAAACATGGTCTTTGTTTTATCCATGTTCATCTTAAGACCTATCCGTTGGGAGACACCATTGAGGTCATTGAGCATAGTGCTAAGGTCCTCCAGCGATTCTGCCATAAGGACTATATCGTCGGCAAATCGAAGAAGAAGTGATATACTCGCCATTGATGTTAATACCGTATCCTTTCCAGTCCAGTAGCTTGAAAACGTCTTCCAACGCAGCGGTGAAGAGTTTCGTGGATATACCGTCACCCTGTCTTACACCTCTCTGCAGTTGGATAGGTTTCAAACTCTGGTTCTGTACTCGGATAGCCATCGTAGCCTTACTGTACAAACACTTTAGCACTTCGATATACCGACAGTCAACTTGGCACCGCTGAAGGGACTGTAGCACCGCCCAAATTTCGACAGAATCAAAGGCTTTCTCATAGTCCACATACGTCACGCAAAGGGGCAGATTGTACTCTTCGGTCTTCTGTACAATCTGCCGCAGGGTATGTATGTGGTCTATGCTACTGAAGCCTTTCCGGAAACCGGCTTGTTTGGGAGGCTGGAAGTCGTCGAGTCTGCGTGCGAGACGATTCGTAATGACTCTCGAAAATAGCACGTAGACGCGGCTCAGAAGGGAAATCGGTCTGTAGGTGTTCAAGAGAGCGTTGTCGCCTTTCTTAAAGAACAAGACCACCGCGCTTCTGCTCCACGCCTCCGTAGTAGTGCCACCATGGAGGACGGAATTGAAAGGCTTCTGAAGGACTTCAAGTACCAGTGTTCCACCCGTTTTCAGAAGCTCCGCTGTAATTCCATCATCGCCCGGGGCCTTGCCGTTTTTAAGGTGGTGGAGAGCCATTCTAATCTCGCTCAGACTGACTTCCGGGATATCTTCGGAATAGTGTCGGATAAGACTTGCTCTTGGATCGTTACTCACACTTGCGTGTGGCTCTAACGATGATGTGTACAGCTGCCCATAGAACCTCTTAATCTTACTCAGAATCTCAGGTGTCCCGGAAACGATGTTGCCACACTCAGTCTTCAGCTTTGAAAATTGGCTCTTTCTGGCAGACAGATCTCTGGCAAAGACTTTGGAGACCTGGTTACGCATGATCGCTTCTTTAACATGAGCAGTATTAAAGTTGCGTAAGTCTCGCCGCATGCATTTGGAGATCTGTCTGTTCAGTTGCCTGTATGCTGTCAAATCTGTTGACGATTGCAGCATCATCTCCCGTCTAGCAGCCATGAGATTAAGAGTGTAATCGGAGAGTTTTTGTGTTCTTCTGCGGCGGGTCTTGCTGAACTTCTTTCTTTCTTCTTCTTTCTTCTAACTTAGCTCCGACCGCATGGACAGTTTCCACGAGCTTGTCATTCATATCGTCCACTACATTGCAATCCTCTAGGCACTGAAAGCGGTTTTGTAACTCGAGCTGAAAGGTTTCGGGATTCTGGATTAGAGCACGAGGAAGACGGAGCGTTGACTTCATTAGACGAGACCTCTCCAAGTTAACGTTTAGGTTCAGTGTGCCTCTAACCATTCGGTGATCGCTGCCAGTTTTCACCCTTGGATCACTGAGATATCACTGAACAGTTGGCGTCTGGTAGTCATAATGAAGTCAATCTCATTTTTTGTCGAACTGTCGGGGCTTGACCAGGTCCATTTCCTGTGAGGCCGCTTCTGGAAGAAAGAGTTCATCATAAAGATTCTCTCTTTCTCCATAAAGTCGGCCAGCTGCTGGCCCCTTCGGTTCCGTTGCCCTACTCCAAATTTCCCTACTTTCAGCTCGCCGTTTTCTCTTGTGCCTAGTTTTGCGTTGAAGTCTCCCATCAACACCGTGTAGTGGGTTTTGGAGGAATGCATGGCTCTGGAAATATCCTCATACATTTCCTCCAAATCCTCATCGGGATGTGCCGAAGTTGGTGCGTAAACCTGTATGACCTTCAGCGAATACCGTTTGGTGATTCTGGGTATCAGGTACGCGACCCTCGTCGACACACTCCCAATCGTTTTTTGTAATTTAAAACGTTGTTGACGAGAGACTTGTGGACGATAAATCCGACACCTCCTTGGGACAGATGGTCGCCCTCCCGGTGATAGAACAAGTTGCCGGACTCGAAGATTGCCGTGTCCTCCCCCTCTCTTCGGACCTCGGATAATCCAATAATATGCCAGCGCAATTTGTCTACCTCTTCTTCCAGCTCCAGTATCTTTTCGTCAGTCCTCAGGGTGCGTGCGTTATATGTTGCCAAGTCGAGTCGTCGTAGGTGGCAACCGAACCTCCACCAGAGATTCTTAGCACCCCATGCCCCGCCGTTACCATGGTCGCCACCGTAGTCAGGAATAGCGGGGCCGCCGGGGACTGGGGGACGTTTTTTTGCGTCGTTTTTCATGGGGGGATATTTGCCATAGTTGCCACGCTTGACGAGCGGGTTGGCAACCGCAGTTTTTTATTATATCACAATCGTTATCAGGAAGATGCTGCTGCCCATCTCCTGCCTGTCTCCCTCTGCCGCCTCTTACGACACCCGCGGGAAGATATGGGGTAGTGGATATTCTCACCCGCCACTACACGGCAAAACTGCTCAGTAGCTCTAAAATAATTTTATTTAGTAAATATAACCTCAAAAAAGTCGTCTATCACATTAATATTTTTCGGCGCGTTCTTTACAGTTTACCACGTAGCTATAGTGGCGCAACCCTTATTTAACGGTTTTCTGTGGACACTTTTTAATACACAGTCTGCACTCCTTACCTTTACACTCCATACCTCCATGGTTCTCTGTGTATACTACATAGATTATAATTATATAGGTACTGTTAACTCTGTCTGCGATTGTTATAGCACGCGTCACGTAAAAAGAACGCTGGAAGAAAGTGGTGGGAGTGTGTTTGCGCACGGGTACAGTCTCGCACGAAAGTTATATGCCTATTAATTTATTTTTTAACTAGGCTTTCGCTCGCGGGTCGTGGCTTCGTACCTATATATTTGTTATTCTTATTAGTTATAACATTGAAAAATATATTAGATAAAATATCAATAAAATGAATTAAAAACATGTTTGAATTATGTATTATAGAATGTTTAATCGAAATAAAATTAAAGTAATGTTGAAACTCCTTCCATTAAGTCATCATGCGTGACGTGAAAACCAGATGAGGACGCGGTGTTGGTGCTAGAAGTGGCCATTTCATCGTCGTCGCTGTCGTCACTCGAGCTTCCATCCTCATCTGAGTCGGAATCATGATCCCCTATGTGGATAGCAAATGTTTCTGTCATCATGTCCACCACATGATCGCTTTTACAGTAATCAGCCTCTATTTCTTTTACCTTCGTGCATAGCTTCCCCCATTCTGTTGCTCCCATTAAATTTACTTTTTCATGAATCAACTCAGTTATACGTGTCAGGTTCCAAGTTACATTTTTACAGGCAACATAACTTTTTATTTGGGACCAGGCCATTTCAATAGGATTCAGGTCCGGGTGATATGGGGGCAAACGAAGTACAGAATGTCCTGCTTCGTTCAAAATAGCATCGATTATAAATTTCTTAAATTTATCTTTGCATTTTTTTATTAAGTTGTACAACTCCGGCTTTAGCATGGTCTCTTCAAATTCAATACCTTTTTGACGAAGCCAGGTTTGCATGTCTGCTTTCTTTGAATTGGACGTTGGTGCAGCATTGAGTTGTTTATTGTGGTACGATGCATTATCGACTACCACGACTGAATTAGGCGGTAAATTTGGTATCAGTTGAGTACGGAGCCACCGCTCGTAATTTTCAGAATTCATATTGTCATGGTAGTCGCCGCTTTTTGTACCGGCTTTAAACGTCAGTAAAGCATTCGGCACAAAACCTGCATCGCCACCCGCATACACTATGACTAAGCGGCTACCTTTAGATACAGGTTTTTTAATGCCCTTGGTGGAACCGTCTGTCCAAGCATGGTGAGACGCATGGGAACTATCGACGTATGATTCGTCAGTGTAAATGATAGGTCTTACTTCCTCTCTATATTTTTTAATCTTTCTCAGATATTCAATTCTTTGAAATCGAATTTGTGACTGCTCAATTAAAATTTTTCTATTGGTTTCCGTTTTTTTCCATTTAAAACCCAAGTTTTTCAATACTCGCCTGAGACTTGCTGCAGATCCTTGGAAATGTATGTTATCCTGTAACTTCCTTTGCAACTTGCCTATGGTAGGCAATTCTTTTTCAGTAACGTGAAAATTATGGATCATTCTTTTTATAACACCCTGGTCAAAGCTGTCAATGTCTGTTATTGGTTTTGTTTTTTTTTTCTTTTATTTTTGCCGGGAGTTCGGAAAACAGTAAGAAATTCCGAATCTTTTGAACCCTTTACTATTCGTCTCACTGTCGACTCGGAACATTTTGTTGCCTCTGCGGTCCGTTTCATACATTGTTTTAAATTATTAACTACATTATTATCAGCTTCCCTCTTCATAAAACAGTATACGTCATAAATCATTTTTCTCACTTCTCTATGTAAAACCATTTCGTAATTTAAAACTTTTGTGCGCGATGGTATTTTTAAAAGGAACGTGGATACTACGCGGGAAGCAAAGCTCAACTGATGAACCAATAGCGCATCGGTAAACATGCGGCGCGTGGCTCACCCGCCCCGCGCCCTACCTCATACCACCAAGTAGACCGATAAATCGGCTATGCGCAGCTTGACCGCCAGCGTTCTTTTTACGTGACGCGTACTATACAGTGTATCTTTCTACATTACTACTACATATCTATTTATCTTTATCTCGATTTATTTATCTCTACGAGCACTTAACCCTATAGAGACGTAATACAAGGCGACCCGAACCTGTCAACTCGTCAGTGACTAGTCACTGATATATTTCGGAACACTTTTGTCTCCCGCCAGTAGCGACCAAACCTTAGAACCGAATAGACGGCTTACATTTAAAATATAAATTAAAATCAATTTACGGCATCATGTCTTGCCGTTAAATGGTGCGGAAACAACAGTAAAACATGTAGTGTAACTACAAACAATATTACTTTTCATTGATAAGTACATTTCTTTATTTTACCAAAATATTTTCAACATTTTTATTAGGCAACGAGGGTCAAGTTAAACTGGGCGGTTCCGGCACGCGTCAATCCCCGTCCTTTTTGCATTTACTGCAAACATGTATGTCTATCTCTCCTTATCATAATTAGCCTCGTGACGCTAATGACTAGTGCAGTGCGGTATATTTATTTCGTATTGTCGATAATTATCTACAAAATGATTATTGTATTTAGATATCGTTGATTTTGATGTTGATTTTTGTTGACGTTGACAAATGATTATTGTGTTTATATATATATATATATATATATATATATATATATATATATATATATATATATATATATATATATATATATATATATATATATATATATATATAGTATTACTAAGGGTAGTAGATTATTATTTACTACTCTTAGTAACACTTTATAATATTAATTATAATTATTCTTTTCCTGTATGACCTTTGGGTAAGTACGATCACAGTATTATTTTATGTTTTTATTTATTTATTTTTATTTATTTATAAACTTACACGTAACACCTTAAGCTAAAGGGTACATAGGGCGGACTTAATGCCATGTGGCATTCTCTGCCAGTCAACCCTGGGTGGCAAGGATAATTGTTGGCAGGTGCGACCATTATACGTAAATAAGTGCTTATACACTAAAATATACATATATGCAAATTACATACATACACATTACATTTAAATATACACACATATAGTATCAATATACGTACAATAATACATACATACATATATATACATATATATATATATATATATATATATATATATATATATATATATATATACATACATACATACATACACATATATACATATATATATAATATAATGTTTGAATAATATATATTGAGATAAATATTTGAAGTAAAAAAGAAGAAAGAAGACAAAATTAAGGAAAAATAATGTTAATTAGTAGTTTCCTTCAGGTAATGTTTTCGGAGAAGAACTTTGAAAGCTTTTTTATTTGTGGCATTCTTAATATCGTTGGGGAGGGTGTTCCAAAGTTGTATAGCTTGTATCGTAAAAGACGACCTGAAAAAATTTGACTTATGCTGTGGAAACCTTAACCTCAGACGGTTTGACTGTCGGGATGTTCGACCGTCGATCGGATGAAAAAAATGAAAATTATCCTTAAGATAAGAAGGTGACCTGGGATCGTTTAAAATTGAATATAGTACAAGTAAAATTCTAGAGCATCGCCTTTGACGTATAGGTAGCCATTTAAGCTTTGAACGATAGGATGATATGTGGTCATACTTACGTAAACCAAAAATAAACCTTATGGAATTATTAAGAAGGCGCTCCAACTTGTTTAGAAGATTTTCTGACAGATCTGGGTAACATACATCGGCATAGTCGATAATAGGTAGAATAAGGGAATGAACCAGCATTAGCTTGGTTTTGACGGGTAGGAAATTTTTAAGACGATAAAGGGAACGCAAGGTAGCAACAACTTTACGACTAACTTCAGAGATCTGCAATTTCCAGGTCATAGTTTTATCCATGTACAGGCCAAGATTTTTTATGGAATCACAATATGGAATCAAACTTCCATTATAAAATACAGGAGAGAGATATCCATAATCAACCTTAGCCAATAATTGCGAACTTCCGAATATTACAACTTTGCATTTGGCAGGATTAACAGAAACGCCATATTTACATGACCATTCTCTTATGGCTTCCAGGTTATCATTTAATTTGTGTATTACAAAGTTAAGATTGTTTAAGCTTGATTGTACATAGAGCTGGAGATCATCCGCATACAGATGGTACGAACAATCTAAAACTGAGGAGATAGAATTTATAAATAAGGAAAACATAATAGGAGAAAGTATTCCGCCTTGCGGCACACCAGATTCAATTTCAGCCCATGCAGAAAACCGCTGACCTGAGCGAACCGATTGCTGGCGACCGCGAATATAAGAAGAAAACCATTCCAAGGCTGGGGATGAAAATTTAAGGTGTTTAAGGATGGATAGGAGGATACCATGATCCACTGTGTTGAAAGCGTTTGAAAAGTCAATAAGCACCACCACTGTTAATTTTTGCTCATCTAAGCCCTTTCTTATATCGTCTGTGACTTTGATAAGCGAAGTGGTAGTACTGTGACCAGAGCGAAACCCCGATTGAAATTCATTCAGCAGGTTATGTTTTGCAACGAATACAGATATTTGCTTAAAAACACAGGCTTCCAGAACCTTAGAGAGGTATGGGAGAATTGAAATAGGACGAAAATGGTTAGGGAAAACAGGATTAGGTATTTTAGGAAGAGGTCTTACAAAAGCTTTTTTCCATGCAGAAGGGTATTGACCTGAGTCCAGAGAATAATTTATAATGTGTGTTATAGCTGGAAGAAGGTACTCAAGAATCATAGACACCATTTGCTTACTAATTTCATCATAACCCACAGCCTTGGATTTAATGGCTAACAGAGCTTTTTTAATTTCATCCTGAGTAACAGGGGAGAAACAAAAGTCAGGGATCTGGAGACGCTGCATTGATTCTATAGAAGCAATTGTTTGAGAACGGACTTGAGGGTCCAATGAAGTAATAGAAACAAAGTGACGATTAATGTCATCCAAATTGAGAGAGGCGTCATATTCCGGAGAATTAGTTTTATTAATTCCGATAGACTTGAGGAATTTCCACACATCAGTGGGCGAAGAATTAGTTATTTTGTCATGAATGTAGCGGCGTTTAGCATTTCGTACCACCTGATTGCATCTGTTTCTTAACGTTTTAAAGTTAGACCAATTTTTTTCTGAGCGATTCTTTTTATACTTCTGGAAAGCCCGATCTCGCCGTGCCATTGCCACCTGTACCCCTTTAGTCATCCAGGGAGCAGGAGGACGCTTAACTTTTACATAATGTACCGGAGCATGAATATTATACAGATTCAGGATGCTATTATTTAGAAAGGATATTTTATCATCGACGTTAGAAGCTGCCACCAAAGGGCCAAAATCAATTGAAGATGCGTCTCTCCTGAGACTCTCAATATTTATTCTTGAAAAATTGCGTAACTGCAGAAAAATAGGTTTCTGTTTCGGAGGTTTAAGTTTATATGAAAAATAAATCAAGTCGTGACGTGAGAAACAAGGAGCAGAGAGCTGTCCAAACTGAATCACACGATCAGAAGAGGAAGTAATGATGAGGTCAATCAACGAATCATCAGTGCCAGTATTTCTATGAGTTGCCGCCAATGGGAGAATGCAGAGTTCGACTGATTCAATGATTGATCGAAGTTTTTGGGAGCGAGAAGTATTTTTTAACAAATCAGTGTTGAAATCACCCATTATCATGCAATGTATGTACTCAGATCCAATGGTGTCAAGAGCCGTCTCAAGTGAGGTAAAATAATCCACAGAAGGAGGACAATATACAACACCTAAAACTGCCCTAGCACCCATAATGTTTATTTCTAGAAATAAAAACTCAGCAGTGGCAGAAAATGGGGAGGGGGAAGATAGAACAACTTTATAAGGAATATTTTTCCGTAGATATATAGCGACACCACCTCCCCCCTTCTCAGTCCGATCATTGCGTATAAGAATGAAATTAGGTAGTGGGTACAAACTCGACATAATAGATGGTTTTAGCCAACTCTCAGATATTAAGATAGCATCGACACAGTCTAGTGAGAATGCTTCTTCTAAGTAGGAAAAATGACTTGGAATGCTCTGTGCATTAATATGACAAACATTAAAATATTTTTTATGAGGCAGAAAAATATTACTTAACTGATCGCGTAAGGGAAGTAAATTATCTGTAAGATCATTACCAGAGGCGTATGAGGAATCTGAACTATAAATGGAATAAAAAGATTCATCATCAGACATTATTAACTTCTAAATAGATTTATATATAATATGTATATTAGATAATAATAAATAATAAAATATTAAATATATTAAGAGACAAAACAAAGACTAAGTATAAAATATCTACAACGCTATACTTATAAACCAGAAAATCAACTACTCCACTATCACTGCTCTATCCCATCAGTTGACTGATAAAGATAACAATCATTGTTTTAAAACTAACCTTAAATTAATAGAACATTAAAATACACTATTATACAAGTAAATACAGAAACAGGATATAACAAAACATCAACATTAAACTAATAAGTCTACAATTAATCTTTCCCAACGGAAACAAAATCAAACTTTTCATTTGTTAGTGTCTGTGTATCCAAATCATTTCTTGAAATCAATGTTAACAGGGATATAGTAAAAATTGTAAAATTTAATCATGATATAAAATAACATCCGTTTGCTAACAGTATTTTAGAAACATTAAAACACACTAGGATGCAAGGTATAATACCTTTGCCTGTACTTGGCGTATAGTAATTACAACAATAATCTTTAGCTTTACAAAGTAACAAAATAACAGTTTGTGTATATTTTTCTACCCACTTATTATAAAAAAAAATTCTTATTATAAAAAGTAAATAATAAACAATATTAACCCTTAGTAGTTTAGTTAAATCAATTAAACTAAGAAGCTAAATATAGTGCAACGATAATTACTAAGATATGATCATTAGGAATAATATAAGGCTTGAATGATACCAAGTAACATAGGACTGAATAAAGTAAACTTAATTATTTTAAAGAATCGTAACAACCTCGAGAAAGTGTGTGAAAATATCAACAACGTCATTATTTTTTGGTCACAACGCGGCGTATCCTTTTTTTTTCGTTGCTTGGACCCGATTGTGCCCCTTGATAGCGTGAGACCACTTCTTGTTGGCGACTACATTTAGATGTACTTGGTTGTGATACACCAGAGAGATTGCCTGTGCTATCTTCGGTTTTGGGAGGTGATGTATTTGAAAGAGGAGAACACCCTGGCGAGTACTTGGTGACAAGATTATTGAAGTCTTCCTCTGAAGTTACTTTTGCCCGACTACTATCAGGCAGTTTAATATAGACTGTGCCATCAAGCGTCCACACATTCCTCATGCCAAAGTACTTCCTTGCCTGCTTGTGAATATTTTGACGAGTCTTTGTGAGGAACTCAAACAATGTGAAAGACGTACCTTTTAACTTAGCCTTAGACTTCCAAACTAATGATTTTGTATGGTGATCATGGAACTGGACGAGGACTGCTCTAACTTGATCTTTACCTTGTGAGCCCAATCTGTGACACCGTTTGATCGAGGTTCTGCTCACATCAGAAAGGCCCATTTTGCCATGTATTAAGCTTAGAACCTTATCAATTAAGCTTACTTCAGAGTCCTCGGGGATGCCATTGAATAGCAATACATTTTGCCGTTGCCGCATGTCAAGTCCATCAATTGTGTTTATACAACTTCTAACTTGCAGTTGCAGTAGACTAAACATTTGTGTGACCATATCCTTGAATGCATAAAATTCCTGACTTAGCTGCACTAACGTTGGATTGGATGGGACCAGTGCAGCCTTCAAACGATCTTCGAATTCTGCCATCTTTTGCATCCAGCTGACTTCCAGTTCTTTCTGTATTTTGTCTACATTATTGATGCTTGCCATATTGTAATCGTAATGTAACAGTGCTTAATGGTGATAAATACTAGTGTTGCTGATGGGTGATGCAGTAAGTTATTAAAAGCTTGTTTACATAGATAAATTATTATTTGAGCACATTAAGATCTCTTTTCTCAATATAATTATCGTAAAATTTACACTTATCTATTGTGGAAATTAATAAAATATGAAATTATAAATAGGAGCACTTAAAAACAGCTGTTGACTTTATCACCTACCCGCAGAAAAAAAAACTGTTATATTGTGTTTTACTGTATGATTTTTTCCCTATAGGTTTCCAAAAGATGGTAATATGAAAAACAAATGGATAAACGTTACAAAAAGAGAAAATTGGTTTCTATCAAAATATAGCGTCATGTGCTCAAAACATTTTACTGAGAATTGTTTTTTGATGAAAAACAAGAAGCGGCGACTAAAGAGAATTGCGTACGCTGTTTTTGCCTCAGATGCACTACCTGTATAAAGGCTATAGTGTCATTAAAATAAAATAAAAATAGTCTCATATTCTACAAAGATAATGGAGGGTTAATTTATCCCTCACAAATGGTCGTTAAAATATGTCGGCGTTGCGAGTCCGTAATCAAGAAAGATTTTATTAATAGTGACTCTAAAAGAAAAATCACCGCTGAACTGTTGACCCATAAAGCTCTTAGCAGCTTTACAGAAGAACAATTATTCTCGGAGTATACACATCATCAATTTTACGCCGAAGAAACCAATCATATTATTGATTTAACGAAAAGTATGAAGAAATATATTGACACAACAACAGATCGACGACCACCTATTGCCACTACAATTCGCGATCGGGCACCAGTTCAACTTAGCCAGTCCTCTGCATCTAGTACTCGAACACCAACCACACAGACGAACCAGCGGCAAAGGAACTGGAGAAAAAGGCCCTTTGAAGATAAAGATCACTCTGGGTATTTACCTCGCCCAACAACTACTCTTCTTACATCTTTGGAATATTTTTCTTTATATTTTGACGATCAGTTTTTCGAAAACACTGCAAATTGTACTAATATTTATTATATGACAAAAACTGGCAATGTGCTTAATACAACAGCAGCAGATATTAAAAAATTATATGGAGTTTTACTGGTAATGGGATGTATTAGCTATCCCAGAATCCATATGTACTGGCGTCAAGGTATGGATTTGCAACTTATATCTAATGTCATGACTAGGGACCGCTTCTTTTTGCTCCGCAACAATCTGCGTGTCGTCTTTTCAGACACACCACCACCAAGTAATACAAACCCGCTCTGGAAAATACAGCCAGCAATCCAAGCCGTTCACAAAACTTGCGAAAAAATTGAGAGGACGCCAGGCTACTACAGTATCGACGAGCAAATAATTCCTTTTACGGGAAGATGTCGCATTCGTGTTCGTAACAAACCGCGGCCACTGGAATTAAAAAACTATGTAGTTACTACATACCAAGGCCTCATGGTCAATTTTGAGATTTACTACCCGTAAAATCCAATTTTCGATAGAAGTCTAGGAGAAGGGCCCGGAGTCATCTTGTATTTGGCGCAAAGCATCCCCGCGGTAGTTGCATATACTTTGATCGATATTTTAATACGGTTCCACTCTTAGAAAGATTACATCAAATGAACTTGCACGGAACAGGGACAATCATGGCTAACCGTGTTCCCGATGGAAAAAAACTAAAACTTACTGAAAAAGGCGGTATGAAATGAGGTGACATTCTTCAGTATGTCTCTGGGGACGTTACTTTAGTTAAATGGAAGGACAGTAATATTGTTTTTATGGCGTCTAACTGCACTGGTGGCGATAATGTCTCTTACGTTCCTAGATGGGAGAAAAAACAAAAAAGTTACGTGTCTGTAAACGCGCCTAAAATTGTTTTAAACTATAATAAAAATATGGGCGGAGTGGATGTTTTAGATCAGACTATAGAATATTATCGCACATTCCAAAAACCCAAGAAATGGACCGTGAAGGTATTAATACATTTGCTAGATTTGTCAGTTGCCAACGCTTGGCGTCAATACAAAATTGATTCGGAGCTGGCAGATCCCAGTAACAAAAATATAAAAGTTCTTCTTTGGTTCAGGTTGGCTATTTCAGATTCATTGTTAAATGCCCCTGACAGAAATAGACCTGAAGATGCTGATGATGAAAACCCTGACGAAAGACATGGTGCTGGTCGCTACAAGCCTCCCCCTCCTCCGTCGATCGACAAGAGGTATCACGGATATGATCATCTAGCGATATTTGACACAATAAAAGTTCCAAGAAGCTGCCGGATGGAAGATTGTAATGCGAACCACCCCAATTTTTTTTTACTATTTTTCCCTGTTTACGAAGTCCCTACAGTCTCAGGAAATTAACCAGATTTTTCAGAAATCAATAAAAAAATTCTCGTGCTGAAAGGGATAATAGCACTTAATAAAATAAATATAATAAATAATCATGAAAATCTTTTTTATTCTCTTTTCAATCTCTCCGTACTGCTTCGTAGTGCCTCGACCTTGAGCTGAACTATCTTGCGTATCTCCGGGGCCTTTTTTATAGGATAGGGTAACAAACGAGCACACAGTACACATGATGGTAAGTGGTTGCTGTGGCCCATAAACATCTACATCTATCCTCGATTACGAATCTAAATGCAGATGTCTGTCACCCATGGGGAATGGAATGCCTCGTTTCCAGTAAAAAGGATCGCAGGTTCTCTACACTCACCATACGAAACACAACATAAAGCTACTATTTTATGCTGGTATTCTGTGAGAGCGTGGTCCTTCCCCGGTCGAGCCGACCCATTCATGGTACAACTATACTACTAATATAACTGCAGCATGGCTCTACCACGTATTAAATATTTTAATTTTTATGTTAAAGTAATTTTATGTTAAAGTTCAACAAATCACTAAAAGTTTATTTCAAACTCCTTTAATTTAATCTTGAATTTTTAAAGTTTTTTAAAATTGGCATTTATATTTTACCTGAGTATACTGCTTGAAAAGTTAGTACATTTAAAATTGCATTTCTTAGTTGCACAAGAAAATTTAAGCCACAGTCAAAAGCTAGTTACTGATACTGAAAGTATGTAAAATATAAAAAATAAAAAGCGAAAAAATTTATCAATATCGATAGAAAGCATAAATTCGTTACAATGCACGCCCTAGCGATCGTGTTCGGAATCTCTTCGGAATAGTTCGGAGTACTTCGCAGCGATCACAGCTCCCCCCGCGCCACAACTAGTTGACAAAATGTTTTTCTTTTAAATTCGCATGTATTACCTACTTCTCTATAGGGTTAAGTGCTCGTAGATTTATCTATGATACTGGTTGCGGTTGTTAGTGGCTCTGGGTCTGGCCACAGAGTACCTTAGTATAAACTGAAAGCTCTGGCTGTGTGTGTGTGTCATTGTCATGTGTGTATTTTTATTCTAGACAATGATAGGACCTAAATATTTTTGTTTTGAGTTTTGATTTCGGTTTTCCTTTTTTACGAAAAATAAAAGTTACATAACGTAACAGCAAGCATATTGTGGTTAAACTTTGAAAGTTAAAGAAACGAAATGGGAAGTCATAACAGCCATGAAAAGGCTGCAGGTGAACAAGGAGGCAGCGGTTCCAGCACTCCTCGAGGGTCCCAGCGTGGTTCACGGTCAGGATCAAGTGTGGATCAACCTGATAAACAGGAAGTTCAACATTCTACATCCATGGTACCTGTTGAAAAATTGGCAAAGGTTATTTTTTATTTTATACAGACAAGGTTGTTGTCAGGGTTACTTAACTAAACGTCCTTTCTATTTCCTATCTTTTTAGCTTAATGATGTTGATGTTATTTTACTGAATGTTGTTCCAATGAGTTTGAGTTAATCTAAATGTATTAACAAAAAATAACTAGCATCAATACACTATGTTGATAAGAGATATCTCATTATAGGCTTTAAAATAAGAAATCTAAAGGCAAACTGAAAGGTTATAAGTATATTGTTCTACTTTTTCTTATGTAAAAATATGCTGGGACTCCATACATTTGGCCATGTTATGATGGTATCATAATATATTCATATATATTCTATGTTGAGCTTATGTTATTACTTTAGCTCTCTAATATTTAATTATTGTAAGTGTGTAAGTTTTGTTGCTTAAGTTTTTTCTAGTCAGTAAAACTCCTCTTTTAGCTAGGATTTCTCAAGGGTAGATTCTAACCTTTTACCTATTTCTGCTGCTAAATAGCCTAAGATGTTTAAAGTTATAGATACGTTATACTCGCTAATGCAATGCGGCAATACGAAAGGCAGGTAATTACCAGGCTCGCATTCAGTCGGGCACACTCTCGCGTCGCGGCTATACTTCGAGTTATTTGTAGCAAAAATGCCTTCATGTGTTTTTGATGGTGCACAAATTACTCGGCAACTGTTAGATACCAGAAAAACATCTCATTTCATTCGTAAGTTTTTTAATATAGCATTAGATGTTATTTCGTTTGACTGTTGTTTAACATGTGTAAGGAAAAGAATGAGATGTAATCTATGCATGATAGCAAAAGAGACAATGTTATCCTCCGATACTTGGTAAATCACGCGCTCACGCCAATGAGCACCAGCGTGCAATCAATATGTATCTAATAATGTATATTCACCTTTTTATAACGATAGGTATGCCCTATCATTTGTCTCTTCTTGGTAGTGCAATGTGTCATAATGAATAACTGTACATATATATAGTACTACCTGCGCCACTTTAAAATACAATAATGTAAGTATGTAACTTGTCTATGCTTTTTTATATGTCTTTGTAAATGGCAGTGTAAAATAGCAGCTTACTGCATAACACCATCTCCGTGCTATTTTAGGAGTACCAGACATACTACAGGCTATCATCCACACTTTAGTTGACTTTCTGAACACTTGCACTAAGTGCTATAAGTCATCTTTTATAATATGCACAGCCAAGGAGTGGAATGCCCTGCCAGCGTCTGTTTTTCACAGTGCATGTAACTTGAGCCTCTATATGGTGCGTGAGAACAGGTGTCTCCTGGGCAAACACACTACATAGAAGACCTCATCTTTGCCCTCGAGCCAGATAAAGGTCAAGATTAGCCCATTACTAATAAAAAAATAATAATATGCAGTTGACCTGTGGTAATCCAATAAACATTTTTGTGGTGTCGCATTATGAAATTTGTTGGACTGTAGAGTACTGCCACAACCCCCTAGTAATCCGAAACTTTTTGAAAATTAGTAACTTGTAATCTGACAAATTACATATCAAATATAAAATAATGCACAATGAATACCTAAACAGTAAATTGTGAATACCCACTAGGCCGCTCCCATAGTCACATTTAAACTGAGACAATATGCATAATTCACGGACACCTCCCTCCATGGAACAGTCATAATGCAACTCAATTGTACTTACATGTTAATGGCATATCTAATTATAAGGGGAGGTGGATAATACAGAGGTTGAATTACTGGGGTTCCACTGTAGTAGTAGCCAAGTTGTGAAGCATTTCATCTTAGGTGGACTCAGGAGGACTCGGAGGTGACAATGCATCTGTAGCCTTCTGTATTTGAAGTTGGCTGCTGGTGTCTATGGTGTGCAGTAGCGACTTGTTATCTAGTGGAGTGTAACTTTTCTGTAGATTTCTATAAAATTAAAACTAAAATGAATAAAAATAGTTTTTAAGCATGGACTCTGTTAAAGAAGGGTTATTTAAATTCATTAAAATAAATTCATATGACTGTACTGTACCACTAGACAAGTCAACTTTAGAACTAGGTTACAATATCATATTTTTGTTTTCTAACTTGGTAAAGTCATGCCGTAGCTATATTAGTAGTATAGTTGGAGCACAAGTTGATCAGCCCAACCGGGGCGGGACCACGCTTTCACGGAATACCAGCTTAAAATAGCAGCTTAACAATGTTGTGTTTAGTATGGCGAGTGTAGAGAACTGGAGCCCTTTTTATTGGAAACAAGGCATTCCATCTTAGTTCTTACCGATGACAATGCATCTGCATTTTGATACATAATTGAGGATATAAATGTAGATGAGTGTGGGCCACAGCAACCATTTACCATCAGGTGGACTGTGTGCTTGTTTGTCATCCTAATGAGAAATTTATAAAAAAAAATTTCGTAAAAAAAATTGTTGTATTGATATTTTTTTATTATCATAATGCTATTTTTCATACATAAACACTCGTGCCTTTCAACCAGAGGGGTAGGCAGAGATTACGGACTTCTATTTGGCACAATCCTGACACACCTCTCGCCTCCTCCTTATCCTTTTACCTCTATGTGTACATGCTAGTCGAATATGGGTACTCTTAATTTGGCCCAATTTCAATATGTCACCAATTTGGTCAATAAACTTCCATCTAGGGCATCCTTGCCCGACTCTACCGTTCACTTCTGCAACATTATTTTTATATTACTTATGTTCCTGTTAACCACACCAAATAAGCTTAAAATTCCCATTGAAACCTAACTAACAAAAATACTCTCAAAGATTTTTAAAAAAAAAATTTACATGATAGAACATGTTTACAATGTAATAAAGGAAATAATCTAATGTATTACTTAAGTTCATATTTGCATATACGTATGTAAAACATATTTTATATATGTATGTACAAATATTTAATATTTGCACATAAATATACATCTAGGAATCCTTGTCAACTCCGTAGCACAGTGGCTTAGCATTTGGTTATGGCGCTGCAAGGTCGCAAGTTTGAATTCCGCACGCCAAAAGTGTTATGTATGGCCTATAAATAATTGATTCAAGGCTGGATTTCTTCAAAATGTTTCCAGGACATAGGATAAACTATTACTGTAAGATCACATTTTTTAACTTGTGGCTTCTCGCATATTCTGCAGGAAAGTGTTTAAATACTTTGTATTATGTAAAAGCAAATATGAACCTTAGTTAGTTAGAGTTTAGTAGTGTTTATTTCTGAAAATAATTTGTAATTTTCACACATACGCCTTGTGGTCCAAGAAAATTTGGACTATAGTAATATGTCTGTATGTGTTAATGTGTAAAAAATATTTTTCCATTTCTTAATTGGACTTGGATTGAAAAGTTTCTGAAACCAGCACAAGTGCTTATCCAAATCACAAACATGGACAAAAGTTACCCATGTAAAAGGTTTTCATCTGTTGTTAAGCTAAGCTTATACCTTATTCGTTTATCATTATATGGATGTGACAACCCTGGATCATATATCACGTGCGAAATGCGAAACTGAACATGATAAGTGTTTGCCTCAACTGTGTGTGGAGGCAAACACTTATCAGCTTCATTTGCTCTTTATACGATATGTGATATGACTCATAAGTTTTGCGTTGGATGTCTATCAATATGCCATTTTTAAAAGCAGAACTTTTGGCCTTTGTTATTTTGTCTGTCATTCTACGAATTTAATTCTATTATGCATGCAGTGAAGCAGTCCGCTAAGTCTTAAGTCATGGATTACCAGCACAAACTTCCATTTTCGTGCAAAGAAGTGTCCTTGTATTCAACATGGTGCTGCAATAGAATATTATGCTTACATGCTACTCAGAAATTGACTAGTAAAACAAAAATTGTCTTTTTTGTTGAAATTGTCATAATATGTAGTTAATTGTCACGGTTTTACGCGTATTATTGTTCACAATAGTCTTACACCTTCGCTGCTCCCCGTCGCCGCGCCGGCCGTTCTTTTTTCTTAGATCTGTCAAAAACGGGATGATTATACCGTCATCTGTCGGAGGCCATAAGATCTTTCTGACATTTCCCATAGTCGCCTATTACGATACCCACCGAACGAAATCAGGCGATCCACTTACGATACCCACCGAACGAAATCAGGCGATCCACTTACGATACCCACCGAACGAAATCAGGCGATCCACTTACGATACCGACCGAACGAAATCAGGCGATCCACTTACGATACCCACCGAACGAAATCGGGCGATCCACTTACGATACCCACCGAACGACATCAGGCGATCCACTTACGACACCCACCGAACGAAATCAGGCGATCCACTTACGATACCCACCGAACCAAATCAGGCAATCCACTTACGATACCCACCGAACGAAATCAGGCGATCCACTTACGATACCCACCGAACGAAATCAGGCGATCCACTTACGACACCCACTGAACGAAATCAGGCGATCCACTTACGATACCCACCGAACGAAATCAGGCGATCCACTTACGACACCCACTGAACGAAATCAGGCAATCCACTTACGATACCCACCGAACGAAATCAGGCGATTCACTCACGCCGCCACCACACGGCAATCCCTGCAATAGAAGAGACCCAGTCTCAGAGCCGAGGTAGCTCAGTGGTTAACGCTCGCTGTAAATATAACAGAACGCGAGTAACCCGGGTTCGATCCCCGCCGGCACCAATGAAATTGTTAATTGCAATTTTAAGTGCTGATTTACCTCGTGCTCGGCGGTGAAGGAAAACATCGTGAGGAAACCTGCATGTCTGAGGAATGAGAAAAAAAAATATTTCGAAGACATGTGAAGTTCGTCAACACGCATTTGGGCAGCGTGGCGGACACTTCCTTGCCCTAAACCCTCTCAGAAATGAGGGGAGGCCTGAGCCCAGCAGTGGGACGTATATAGGCTGTAACTTTACTTTTTACTTTACAGTCTCAGAGCAGAGGACTTACACGGGTTTATGATGATAAAGAACACATTGGTCAGAGTGTATTTTTATAATTCATAGTTATATTTATCTATGATTACAATCATTATCAATCCTTAGTTATAATATCTAAGATAATACAATCTATTACAAAATTTGACTTGCAATACCTGTCACCTCATGATGTTTTGTTTTGTATGTGTAATTTGTAATTCACGGATCTGAGACGTGATCCGTCACTGCTGGCCGTATGAGGACGCTCAAGGTCGCTCAGCGAGCTATGGAGAGGGCTATGTTCGGGGTTTACCTGCGTGATATACTCAGAAATGAGCATATCTGTAGTAGAACCAGTGTGACCGACATAGCCCAACGGATTAGTAAGCTGAAGTAGCAATGGGCCGGCCATATAGCTCGAAGAACCGATAACCGATGGGAAAGAAAGGTTCTCGAGTGGCAGCAGCCTCGTACCGGTAGGCGTGGTGTAGGGCGATCCCCCACTAGATGGAGTGACGACCTGGTAAGACATGCAGGAAGTCGATGGATGCAGGTGGCTCAGGATCGTGCTTTGTGGCATCACTTGGTGGAGGCTTATGTTCAGTTGTGAAGGGCTGTAATGATGATGATGATGAAGTCATACTTATATCAAAATGATCTTCACAAAAGTATAGTCTAGTTTTTGTAGACAATTTATTCGGGTATCTTCTTGCCAGTTTTAACCAAGTATTTCTCATATTTATTTCAGTTGACACTTGAATTCATAGCTTCCCCGGTGTTCTTATGCTTGTATTTTTGTATTTACGAGTATGCACAACACACCAGTAATAAAGATGGTAATTCATTATTAAACATTCAAAAATATCTTTTTCCTTTGCAAAATCTTAGGACAGTGACGTCACGAGCTTTACAGTATGGCGGTTAACGTTTTTGCGCGATAATTTAAAACGATAAATTAAAAGTAATTTTTATGGCACTATTCGGTTTTAAAAAAATATAAATTCTTAGTGACATCTCTAGGATATATTTAAAACACTATTTGAAAATGGGTATAATAACCTATTGCCTTTACTCCTGAGTTACCGACAAGTCTATATTATTTTACATTCTATTTGTATTATACATATATTTCAGCCGTCCTTTATTTCCTTTTTTTAAACAGCATAAGCCTCAAGGAATATCTCAAAACGCGGTTCCTAACCATCTGCGTCCATCAACTTCCTGCAAGACTTAACAAGTCGTCAAGTGCTATCAGATACGTGGCTGTCGAAAACGTTTCGTTCCCATCAGTTGTTGGTTCTTCAAGCTATATGGTCGGCCCATTGCCATCTTAGGTTTATGATCCGTTTGGCTATGTCGTTTACTCTGATTCTACTGCAGGTTTCTTCATTAGGAGTTCTATTGGCAGAGAAACTCCGGGCATATCCGAGCGAGCTACGGACCTTTAACTCACTGAGCGATTGTTATATTCTATGCTGATTCTAAAATGATCTTTATAATAATTGCTTCGTACAACTTACTACACTGTAGAAGTGTAACTTAAAAAAACCGTTGTATATTTTTCTCGTTCTTCCCGGGACGTAGCTTTTTCCCAACCAGCTGTAAAAGTAAAAATGACTTCTAGTAAATATTATTTGTGATCAATACAATTGATTAAAATTATTGTATTTTACGGAACAAGCAGTTTAGGGTGTAATGCTTTGCCAATTTTTGTCATACACTTATTATAAAATAAGTACCCGGTTGACCGAGCTTTGCTCGGTATTTTTTGCTCGGTTTTTTTTTTAATTCGTGTGTTTTGGAAATTATATTTAGATACAAGTTACATACTGATGAAATATGAATAATATTTTTTGATCTTAGCGACATAATACAAAAAACTGAACTGGTTATTTGAATAAAAAAATCATGTTTGCAATTTGTTTAATTTAAATTTTCGTGTTTTTAAAAAATACTATAAAAAGAGCTCGAAAAAATAGATTTTCTCAAAAAAGAAAGGAACTTGAAAAAAAAATTAAAAAAAGTTGGTCGGTCGGTCTGGGCTCGAACCGGGGTTTTACGAATCTGTGACCGACCATTATACCAATTAAGCTATTTATAATCAATGACAATCTGTCAAAATTTACCTTCTTTTTCTAACGATATTGTAGCAGTTTTTCATTGCCTAAAAACACGGACAAAAAGACATTTTCTAAAAATAAATCCTAGCTAGATCGATTTATTATCCCCGAAACTCCCTGGACATAAAATTTTATGAAAATCGTTGGAGCCGTTTCCGAGATCCCGATTATATATTTATATATATACAAGAATTGCTCGTTTAATAGTATAGGATATCAGAAATGTCATGACTGAAAAGTGAAAACCCACCTATGGTTTTATACGTGTTAAAGCCATGCTGCAGCTATATTATGGTTGTAGCACGAATGGATCGGGTTCACCGGGGAGTGACCACACTCACAGAATACCTGCGTAATATATCAGAATCCTGCTGTTTCGTATGTGTGACCTTTTAACTGGAAACGAGGCATTCCATCTTAGTTCTCAGCTCACCCCCACATCTGCATTTTGATTCTTTATTAAGGATAAATATAGAGTAGACTATTCATTGGTCACACTTACCATCCATAGATGGTTAGCGCTCGCTGTAAATTTCACAATACGCGAGCAAACCGGGTTCGATCCCCGCCGACACCAATGAAATTGTTAGTTGCAATTTTAAGTGCTGATTTACCACGTGCTTGGCGGGGAAGGAAAACATCGTGAAGAAACCTGCATGTCTGAGAAATAAGAAAAAAATCGAAGATATGTGAAGTTTGCCAACACGCATTGGAGCAGCGTGGCGGACACTTCCTTGCCCTAAAACGCTCTCAGATATGAGGGGAGGCCTGTGCCCAGCAGTGAGACGTATATAGGCTGTAACTTTACTTTACTTACCATCAGGTGGTGTGTGCGCTCTTTTGTCAACCTTATTCTATATAAAGTGGTGAACCTAAATCTTAAAAAGGGGTCGGTATTCGAGAATAATCTCGAATCAAACTATATTATCAAAATGTTGAAATTTGCTATGGTCTAGACCGGGTCTAAGAAATACTCGACCATCAGCGTATCCTTAAGCACTTGTCCCACCACCGACGAGGTAGTGCTTAGCTTATTAGATAGACTATTCTATATCTATTGTTCGTTTCTAGCTCAAGAAACGAACAATAGATATAGATCCCGTGTCAATAAAATAGATACATACCTATATTAATAGATGATAGATACATACATACCTATATTTTTAGTTATGCGATAGTGTCTCCTTCAGTTTTTCTATCTGTCGGTCACGGCGGCCAGTCTTAACAAGCTAGTCATCTGCACAAGACAAGATTATACGAGGGTGTGCGGCAAGAACAGGTGCACTCTCTATTCCCTCACTTTCATAGTCTGATGGGATGGTAATCCGACACGATCGAAGAGAGATCAAGCGCAGGACCGATGGCTTTATGTGTTTTCGATTTCTGACTCCGATACCAAATAATCAGCAGTGGCGGTTACGATCACTAAACTGTGTGTTGTGTGGATTCGAATCCGCCATTCGACTACTGGCGATAACCATTAGTAACACAAGCAATTTAAGCTTACCACGAGTGGTTAAGGGGAATATTAGTAATGTTTGTAGCATTGTTAATACTCTTTAAAAAAAAGTTCACTATGTCAATAGTTAAAGCTGATAAGCTAATTACGTTCGTAGTGTGTTCATAGCTCAATTTTAAAATGTACACTGTAGGAAATAGGTCTTTATAAAGTTCGAAGGATTTTCCATGTTTGCTAGATATATTGATGATCAATCACTTAATGAAACGGACAAGCGACAGACTGCAAACGCTGTGAGCTGGAAACCGCCATTCAACTACTGTCGCGATCCAATTCTAACAAGTTGTATTTTAAGATTACTTAATGGGCTTAACTTAAGTACACTACGGGCATATTATTCTTTATTTTTATAGAATAAGGGTGACTTTTTTTTTTAATAGGATCGGGTGACAAACGAGCACACAGTCCACCTGATGGTAAGTGGTTGCTGCGGCCCATAGACATCTACATCTATCCTCGATTACAAATCAAAATGCAGATGCGTTGTCACCCGTGAGGACTAAGATGGAATGCCTCGTTTCCAGTAAAAAGGGTCTCCGGTTCTCTACACTCACCATACGAAATACAGCAGCATTAAGCTACTATTTCACGCTGGTATTCTGTGAGAGCGTGGTCCTTCCCCGGTCGAGCCGACCCATTCGTGCTACAACTAAACTACTAATATAACTGCAGCATGGCTCTACCACGTATAAAACTGGATGTTGCGACCCATAGACATCTATATTTCTATCAAAATGCAGATGCGTTGTCACCCCTTGGATCCAAGATGGAATGTCTCGTTTCCAGTAAAAGGGTTCTCCGGTTTGGCATTGGGCTGCTAGTTTACGTTGGTATTCTGTGAGCGTAATCTTTCCCCGGTCGAGCCGAACCATTCGTCTTACAACTATAATATACCTGCAGCTTGGCCTCTTCCATTATATAGCATTCTTTAAAAAAAAATACGTAGCTAACGTTTCTCCTGGCAGAATATTCTTTTCCAGTTTAAACCACAATAATTTTTTCTAAACTCTCACATTAGAACAAATGTTGGTCACCGAGAAACGTACTTTATCTTTGAAAGGCGTCTTTTTCGCACGCACCTATTAAAGTTAAAAATCGAAAATCTGCATTTGTTATTTCATAAAGGAGGAGGTATGCAATTCGATGTTTTTTTTGTGTGTTCATAATTTTTTTCTGGGTTAACCGATTTTTATGATTTTTTTTATATGTAAGCTGGTGCTTTTCGTGTTTTTGAGTTATCTTTAATACGCATTGTATTTAATTGACTTCGAATACATTGATTCGGTTGTATTGAAGTCGGTTGTACAAAGTTTTTAATTTTACCACTCGTTTGTCATTAACAAACCGGTTAGTTCATTGCTATTTCAATGATAGCAATGAATTTACCGGTTTTGATAATGAAATAATTAATGATGTTAGGCATTATGTTATATTATACCTTACCATTGTCAGCATCCCAGTAGAGTTCAGTGCTGTACTTGGCCTGTTCCCTTTTACACATCCGAAAATCATTAATCCTCAGGGGCAGTTGGGTAATAAGTAGTTTTCAGTGATTAATATTGCTTGTATGTGTGCTCCCGGCGACGCCGATCCTCTTACAAAATAAGGTTAACAGCCATTCTATTGTGTGTTATAGTATTTTATGAAGGATGGTCTAGTTCTTCGAAAAATCAATCAAGACATTCCAACATAGCTCCTCTGGCAATGTTAGTCCAGCATCTCGGCCATTTCTTCTGGTAAAGGAGTAGTTACGATGTACCAGTTCTGGCGCACTTGTAGAGAGGTTGTACCAGTTCTGGCGCACTGAGTCAGAAGTTGTACAAGTACGACGTTCGTCGATTCACGATCCTAAAAAAAAAAAAAAAAAAAAAGTTTTGGCATGCTCTGATCACGAATCTGCGGTCCATTTTTGCGTAGGATGCACGGTTCCGGAGATGTGCAGATCAATTAACTCTTATCTAATTGATATCCGCTTCGAGCCTCAACCGTCATTAGCGCTCCATTGTCCTTATCTACTTATCTATTGTTGATTGACTACCGTCATTATCTATTATTCGTCGGCGTGCGGCGTGTGGGTCGGCTTATGCTATTGTATTATACTCCTTTGTTCCTATCTACACTAATCTGACTCATTAATAAAACACATTACCCAATTATGTTAAAAGTTTTATTTATAAAATACAAAATCTTATTACTTATTATCTATAAAATAGGAGCGAAACATCTCATCCACTAAAATATCGTTGTACAATGTGTTCCCTGTAAATATACTCGTAAAACTATGCATTGAACATCCCTGAAACTTATATAGCAAATACATTAAGCAATATTCGCCACAAACTGAAGTTTACTCATTCTGAATCCTATCAACATTCCAGTTCCATCTTTTACAATTTCTTTTAAAAAACTCTAGATGATATCGTACAGGTGCCCGTCCGAATGAATCAAAATATTGACCGACGTCATTCGTATCGATATATAAAGCTACCCAATGTGTGGTTTATCATTTGTATCCAAATTGCATATTATATACGTTGGTACGTGGGTGTACATGGGTAGTTTATTGGCAGCATAAACATTATTTTCTAGAGTGGGGTGAATTTTTTTCAGATGTTGTTGTACATCTAGTGTATCCATAATATTACTGCTATTAGTAGATTATTACAGTACCAATCTACTCAATGACTAATATAGGAGTGATCAATTATAGTGATTTCTAAATATTAAATTGCATTCTTTGTGTTATACAAATCGTATTTGAGTCACCAATACACTGAACAAGACACGACAGGAAGGACGTAGGAATGTAGAGATAAGCAACAGAATGTAAGGTAAGCTTGTTGACGCATAAAGATACTATCAATTCTACTGCAGAAATTCTTTAGATTAGAATTATTACTCACTGGTACTATATAAGACCAAGCAACTGCAGTCATGGAGTTAGCGTATGGTCGTTTGACCGCAGTGGATCTATCAATACTACGTTTGTGTTACTTCAACGCATCAAAGGCCATGGATGTAAGTGTTTATTCTATTGACAAACTTACTTTTCTTTCTGTTATTTTCTTACGTGTGTATGATTTAGTGTTAACAAATTATATTTGAATATTATGTGTGTGTATATGGTTAAGCCGTGGTAGCTCAGATGGTTAGCGCAAAATGTAAAATTCACAGTACGCGACCCGGGTTCGATCCCCGCCGGCACCAATTAAATTGTTAATTACAATTTTAAGTGCTGATTTACCACGTGCTCAGCGTAGCCCTAAAACCCTCTCAGAAATGAGAGGAGGCCTATGTTCAGCAGTGGACTTTAATAGGTTGTAACTTTAGCTTTTTTAACTTTTATGATTAAGTGTTAACAAATTGATATTAACATGATAACTGTGTTGTTGCAGAAATCATTGAGCTTCGATGAAAATACCTATAAACAGTATTACTACTCGCCACTCTCCCCTCAAGAAGAGAGTGATGACATCGTCATTAATAATAACACATGCGATGGTGGAAAAAGAAAATCGCAATCGATTGATCATTTTTTTGAAGCTGAATCAAAAATAAAAAAGAGGAAGCTGTTATCATCAACCGTAGCACGAGCCGCTAGAGATGGTGTATCATACATTTCTACTAATTCTGACGACGGAGACCAAGCGACGCATCTCATCAAAATTGAAATGTACGATATGAAGAAGCTATCCAAGATTCCAACTACTGATCATTGGAAACATGCTTCCACGAGGATTAAATATTACGTAAAGACTAATAAGGATAGCATCTACGACAACACAAACGCCCTCGTATACAATATTACAAAGACAATAGCAGAAAGTGAAAAAGTTAAAAAATACTTTTTTAACAATGACAGTCATTAGCTGATCATTAGTGAATGTGATTCTGTTTACTTAAATTACAGGAAGACAAGAGCAGAAGAAAGAGATGAGTGTGGCATACGTGTACAGAACACATCATTGAAGAACAAAACTACAACACTGAGTGGAGATGAAAACGAGAAGAATATGCAGTACTCAAGAGCTGAATATCCATTCTTCAGTTCAAAATCTAGCCGGTTGCTCAGTTTCGAAAACTGGCCTCTCGTTATGCGACAGAAACCTGAAGATCTTGCAGAAGCCGGTTTCTTTTATACTGGCCATGCAGACAGGACCAAGTGTTTCTATTGTGGTGGTGGCTTAAAAGATTGGGAAGATGATGATGATCCTTGGCAGCAGCATGTTCAGTGGTTTAGTCAGTGTGCTTATGTAAAATTTAAACTCGAACAGAGTTTTGTATTACATTAAATAGAATATTTATAAAGAAATAAAAAAATAATATATTGCATACAATTTGTTTTATTTAATTTTATAATGTTTCACATAGTTACATACACACAAAATGCATTACACATAACTCATAAAATCTATCATACAACACATATTATAACCTTAACTACTATAGTCTACAGTAACATTTCTGTTTTTATCTATCTCAATAATATTATCAAACTCAGCATAAACTATACAGTTAATTGTTTGTATTAGTGAGGATTCAAATCGTACTTCTAATCTTACACTACCATGCTTTATGAGATTCCAATGAGCTGATGAGTTGGCTGATAAATCAGGAGTTAAGTCAAATGCTAATAGACAGTAACCTTTGGCATACTGTTCACAAGAGATTCCATTTCCTTCATTAAGAAAGTGAATACCAGTTCCCGAGAATAGAGTATGATATGCTGATGTAAATATGCTATTATTAAAGGATGGTTGCAAAGCTTTTGAAGGTATTTGTTGACCATCAATATATAAGCTGAAAGAATTAATACCATAGTTTTCAAAGTTAAATGGATTTTTAGTAAGGGAACCATTAAATGCAGAATTGTTCACAAATCCAATTATACATCTTTTGGGTACCTGCCCTAAAAATATATTATCAAGAGTTTTTCCTTGAACACCCGATGGAATTGTTAAAACTTTTACTTCAGCTCGAGTAATAGGATATTTAGCAGTGGTAGAAGCTAAAACTTTTTGATGTGCGAGTAATACACTTGGATTAATTCGTGCTCGTCGAACAATAAGAGTTGCATCCGTAATGCAAACTTTAAACTTTACATCGTTTGACCCAGCAATTAAATTAAAGCTCTCTCTAGATCGAACCAATTTAACACTCATTTCAACACCATTAATTAAAAATTTATCTTGGTTGAAAATGTCACCGTGAAGATGACCAATCATTTCTATTTCCTTACTTTCACTAATCAATTCCTGTCTTTTAACAAATCCTATGTTTTTACCATCCGTAGAATCCATTTTTCCTGCTGGTATCATCATACCAAAGACTACAAGTAAGATGAGATTGTTTAGCAGCAGGAGCATAGTTTAAAAGGGTTTCCATGTATGCTCGATATGCATAGGTATTATTAGGTGGTGATACAAGTTTTTGGTTTAAATAAACATCAAGTTGACTAAAAAGTGAATGCAGCCAATTATTTACAGGTGCTACTATTGTAGTAGATATCAAGTTAGTTGAATCTTGATTTAATACTTTTGCCTTTATGTGGAGTAATGTATGAGACAAATCTATGTAGTCATCGCCTGTCCCAGGAACTTGAAACTCGATAGGTCCATCATCACCAAGAGATGAAATTGGTTTATAATGAATCCACAATCCATTTTCAATGCTAGTTTGTGTAGACGGTAGTGCAAACAAATCCAATTCTGACTTAACGCACTCGCAAGAATGATTATGAAGGAAAGACATATTTAATTTGAAAATATATCTTTGTTATTTTTTGGTTTTAGACCAAGTTTTTTCGCAGCTTTCACTTTAGCAGTTAATGGTGGAATGAACGAGGTCAATCGTTTTCTTTTAGTTTTATACCCAGATCCTGTCATGTTAAATTGATCAATTTTCTCATCAGCCTTTCGTTTTAAATTCGTACTAACTTGCTTTAGACGATCTTTTATTGAGGCTTCCATAGGACGCGCTTGAACCATATCCGATAAAAGTCCTACTCCAGCGCTTAATGCCTCCTTACCAATCACTCGAGCACCACTTGAAAGTAAAGGTAAAACTGATCTAAATAACCCCCCTAAGAAGCTCCCAATACCATGACCGCGTTGGTATGGTGCACCCTTATAAATTACTCCAACTCCTGACCCAGCTTGATGTGTATAATAATTTTCATATGGACATTTATGATGATCACGAAGGGAATCCATTATTATAATTTTCGGAAATGTAGTTTAATACACACGGTTCCAAACTGGAATGGTATTTTTTGTCCTGTGCTCGATCTTATAACTATTTCCAGCGTATCGAACTCTCTTCGCATAACAGGTAAGTAGTGAGGTTGAGAGAAAACGTGCATTTTATTTGCACCATAAATGTATTTTATAGGATCTAATGAAATGACTCTTAGTAAAGGAGTCATAACATCACCCACAATCTGAGGATCGATAATGTCACAATACAGAAAGAGTTGAGATGGTAACCCTAAGTGTAAATTAGCAGGACACTTTCCAAAATTTCTCTCTAGGAGATTTTTATTTGGTTCATAACCTAGTTGTAAACTTAATTTGGGTGATAATGTTACGGATGTTATATTTTTATCCAAAACAGAAATAGACACAAATTTTGTTATTTCATCATAGCGAAATTTCAAGTTCTCTCCGATACCATTTAACACTCTTAAAATATGCTCAACGTTATCATAGTTGGTAGCTGGAATATGTTTTTTGTAGTACACTGTGGATGGTTTATCTTCATTAGGCATTAACATAGATTTTGTAATGTATATAACATTTTCATGATCTTGAACAGTAAACATGGTACATGGATATTGAAACTCGACAACTCCAACCGACCATTCACCTTCTAATTTAATAGCTTTCGGTAATTTCGTTGAAAAATTTGTGGTCTTGTTATCAGGAAAATATTCCATTGAACTATTGCTGAGCAAAGTTAAATAAAAACTTTCTTTATTCATATTTCTTTTAAACTAGAAGCTAAAATCCAACTGTTAAATTTATCTGGATAACCTTTCCACTTCACTAATACTTCTTTTCTGTTACCTGAGTAACGAGTGTCAATTATTTTATCTATTTTATATTGTGAGGTGGGGTTGTAAGTGATTTTCTGTAATTCTCTTTCATAAAAAGTACCAACTATTGGTTCATTTTGTAAATCTGTTATTGTATAAACAACCCATGGAGATCTATCAATTATTGAAGATATAATAAATATTTCATCACTCCAATTTGATTCATATCCTTTTTGGAAAGCATGTTTATATTTAGTTATTCGAACATAATCACCCACATTGAAATTTGGTTTAGGATTTTCTAAAGAAAGTTTGTTTGACCGTCTATCATAAAGATTAGTCCAAACTGTCATAATATTGTTGGAATTTACATCACATGGGCACATCTTAATACTAGAGTGAAAGCTGTGATTGTAAGAGTATATTAAATCTTGTAAAACATCTATATATCTATAAGTATTATTATGAGTGAAATAACGCCACATTTTCATTTTTAGTGTTCTTTGAAATCGTTCAACAATACTGGCCTTAATGTCAGGATTGTTAGTGGTATAGTAATTAATCTTTTTGGATTTAAAGTATTTTTGTACATCTTTTGAAACAAATTCTGTACCTTTATCAGATTGTATGTGAGTAGGTGTTAAATTACTTTCAGTAAATATACTTTCAAAACATTCTTTAGTTGTTTCTGAGTTTTTCTTTTTCATTGGTCTTGCAAAAGCATATTTACTAAATACATCAATAACACAAAGTATATACTTGAAACCATCATTATATTGAGAATAAGTTCGCATATCACTTAAATCAGCTTGCCACAGTTCATTAATATTTGATAGAATGTACCTATTACGCGGGAATTTTTTTCGAATGGGTTTATGTAATGTGTATGTTTCTTGTGATTTTAACCATTCCTTTACTTGCTTTTTATTCATTTTACACTTCATGGCTTTTGATAATTTATCAATACTACCAAAACCAGCGGGATTAGATGGATCATAATAAATCCTGTTAATTTCTTCTAGTACGGGGTCCATTTTTCCCACTCAAGCCTTTTACGTATTTTAGTTGTAGACTTTTTATCTCTACTGCTCGGTGTAGAAAACTCTTGAAATTCAATCTCAGAGGGTTTGTTCAGATCTTTTGCTTGAAGTTGGTTAATAAACTCACATCTCTTTGGATTTCCAATATAAGTAAGTGGTACTTTAATATCTTTTAATGCTTCAGCAAATCTATCCCAACCTACTGGATCACTTCTTTTTAAGGGTCTTAGTGAATCATTTATTAAATCAACAATATTACTTCCAGGAATTTTTTCATTATCAATTGTGACTGTACCTTCATTATCCCAATGTATTTTACCTCTACTTGTTTCAACTAAGTTTAATAATAACTGTCCTTTTTTATTATAAGTTTTTGGTATTAAACTGAGTATTTGAGCTGGTGTGTAAAGTGGATTTTCAACATTTTCTTTACTTTTGATGGATCGATTCTCCTCCAACAAAGATTCAGCATCAACTGAAGTTTTTAGATCTCTATCTTTATTTTTAAAACCAATTTTAGACTCGTTTGAATCTTCATTAGATGTATCAGAATAAATTGGTAATCTGAGTGGTTGACGATCCTCTTCGGTAAAATGAAGGTATCTTTGCAGTGTTTGTAAATATACCATCCATTTCTTTCGGTCTTCCGTCTTACTATTCATAATATTTTGCATTTCGATATCTAATCGAGATAAACTACTGCTCGTATTAACCTTATTTTCTTGTTTTAATTTTTCAATCAATCCAGGTTCGATAAGTATCATTTTCTTTGCATTTTCCATGTTAACTGGCTAGTCCACTCACTAATCCACTCAATATTGCACCTAATATTATTGGTAAGAAAGCCCCTCCTTTTTGTATAATTATATCTTTTCTTAGTTTATGTTTACACTTACGCACTAGTTGACGGAGTATATTTTTGTGTTTATTCAATTTTTGTTTATCTTGATCTTTAAGAGGTACTTTTCCTTGTAAAACGTTATGAATACACTCACAAATACAGTTAATTTCTTCTTCATCACACGTTTTAAGTAATGCTCTTTGATATTTTGGTTTAAGCGTATGCAAAGCGTTTAGCAAATGTTTATGCGTTGTGAGTCGACGATGCATCATTTAGCAATGATTTGAAATGTTTGATTCTTGGTGTATTTAAACTCTTTTGTGGGGACGTAGACTGTGCAGAAACCATTAAATGGGAAGACATTTGTCTTGATACGACAAAAATCATTGGTATTCTGTTTTAAATCTACCATTAAATATCCATGCGCGTCTAGAGTTGCATCCCTGTAGGCATCTTCAATAAATTTTGGGTTATCTGGTGACACTTGTCGTGCTAAATATCTTATTTGAGTTTTATCTCGAGGGTTTTTAAAATATATTATATAACTTGAGTTTAAGGATATGTCTCTTTGCCCTTTACCCTGATGAAATAAATTTTGTGTTAAATAAAATACACTAAGATTCCTGTGATGACTACCTTTTGTAAATATATCCACAATTCTTCCATCGGACTCTCTCATTAGATCATCAATAATAACAAGATGTGGGTTTTCACCGTCAAACATATTAACATTTGGAATTCCTTGATGGTAGTTAACATTTGGTAAATTATATAAAGGTTGCATTTCATCAAAGCACCATGTGATCTGATTAAAATCACAATTACATATTTCTGTAACTGATTTTATGAAATTTGTTACAAAATTTGACTTCCCACATCCACTTGGCCCCGCCACAATAGCAGTAAACGGATGGATAAAGTGAAACATTATACACGTCTAAAGTTCTAAGCGGTGAAATAAAAAATGAAAGTGTTGGTGTTAACAATTAATATATATTGCAAACATTATATAAAACAGAATGATCTGTATATTATTTCTAACACAATTAGTACATCATAATTTTACAATCAACTCAATCTCAAATAAATGCACACACACACACACACGCAAATATAAACAACAATTAACTTAAATTATTTACAATAAAACAACGATTAAATATGTAATAAACTCTACGTCATATTATACTATTATCATTATTTTACAATCAATACAAATTTTATTTACATGCAGACATAAAATTAAAAACTATCAACACTTACATAACGCAGTTTATAATGACCCCAAGCTAATGTTTCAATATTATTATCTAAAATATGCCTCTTTGTGTCATTATATGATAAACCAATCTTATTTAATTTTTGTGTAAAAATTGTGTGTTTAATTGATTTAAATCTAAGCATACTATAATATTGCACTTTTTTATTAAATAGAGAAGACTTATAATTATCCATGGTCATCTTTTTAGTGATACATTTATTTACGCCTTTTGCCTTGGCTATAGTCTTATTCTCTAAGTTAAAAGCGTACATTTTGGATCGTAAACTCACAAATTCTTTCATGATTTTACCATTATTTTCATCTTTAAAAAAACCTAATTTCTTTTTATTTAATTTTGGATATTCAAAAATATTATTTGCATCATAAGCTGAGGTATCAAAGTATGATGAAAGGTCAGGTTTTATATCAGAGTAAAAATCATCTGTAAATATATGATATATTAAACTATCCGTATCTGTATACAATAATTTGATTTTACTAAACTTTTTAACCATATAGTTATAATGAAAATCATACATTAATGTTTTTGAAATATCTAAAATGCAAAACCCTAAATAAATTGGTTTGTTATATATTAACTTTGTTTTTCGCAACTGAACCGCAACTAGGTTTTCCGAAAATACTGAAAGACTATGAAATTGTGGTTTAGCGATTAGATCTTGAGCACCTAAAGCTTTGCCCTGGTTCTCCCAGTGTGTAACTAATTTTATGTTAACCCTTTTTTCAATATTCTCCATAGTCTTTCCGAAGACTGAATTATTCATTAATTTATAAAAATCTTTTTCGAAATCTGATTTTGCTAACGTTCTTAATTTTGTGTTTAGATCTATGTACATCTTCAACCAGCGAGACTGTTTAAATTTTAAAACTCTATGAATTTTAGTTAATTTAACCCCCATTTCTATGCACTGCTTTAAATTTCTGTAATGAATTACATATTTATCTTTATTATTTAAATTTGGGACTAGTTTATTTTCATTAATATTGTCTGCACAAATGTTTTCGGGGCATAAAGGAAAGTCCGAATGTAAATCATGAAGTTCATCTGGATATTCCAAATCAACTTCTAAAATAAAACCGAAGTTCGATGTCTCAGACACATTAAATTCTGTATTCGGATTTACCCATTCGAATCCACCAGTAGGAAGACATTGAGACATAGCCCAACCATATAAATTGTTGGCATCAAAATATGTGATATATGAATTTGGTTTCCCTGCATCATAATCCCCCATATATTTGTTATTAGCTCTAGCATAACGATTACTACATTGAGATACACCACCCCTGATACCTGATCTAATAAATGCAATTTTCTCATAATCTGTTAAAAGTTCTAATTCTATTTTTGTATATTTTAACATTGCTTCCCAACTTAAACCGGGTGCTGTGTAATAATGGGCAGGGTCTAAATCATAAGTATTAATACATAACTTTCTAAAGTTTTCAAATACATCGGTTAAAAGTAAAACGTCTGTCTTTAAATACAGGTTTGAATAATCTAGCATATTACAACACCCAAAGTGTTTCCAAACATCTTTAGCATGATTGTAATCATCATTTGAAATATGGGAATCTGTGAGCGAGCTATAAAAAAATTTTTGTTCGGGGAGCGATGTTAGGCTTAAACTATCATAATTAGTCATAAGTTCATATGGATAAACGCCTTTCCGTTTTAAACGAAAGAAATCTTCATCATTAGGATAATTTCTACGTAATTCTTGAAATTGATCATTACTGAGATTTTTGGCCAATTCTTCTAATTTACATGATAAAAACTTAAATGAATCTATGAATCTTAATATAATTTCGTGGTTATTCATTTTTAATTTTTTGGAAAAGGATATATATTTTTCTTTATTTTGAGGGATAACTTCGACTTCACCATCACAAAAGTTTAACGCGTGAACAATAAAATGAGCATCATAGTGACTAAGGTTGTGTAAAAATATTGGTATATAACGAGGTTTTCTGAACTTCGAGCTACATGATTCGTGAGCAACACCTATAAAACTACCGGTGTACCAATCAAAATCATAAAAATGTTCTGCTAACTCTGTTTCACAAATATGACAAATGGTTGCATTTGAAATTTGGTTTTTGTCTTCATTTGTTAGCGGAAGTGGAGGATATTTTTGAAGTCTATTTATTTCTTTGAGATTGTTAGATAAACTTTCCATAAACACTTGTGCACAGTTGGGTCCGCAATACGTTACATATTTTGATAATTTATCATCATATGAACATTTAATATAATAACCAAAACTATGTACTTCATGTTTCTGAATATTGTGTGTGAAAGGTTTGGAAGGATCGTTAGAACATGATTCTATTGGTTTTAAAAATGCTTCAAAATCAGCATAAACTACGAATGGTATCTTCAACTTTTTTTCATAACTATCAAATTTAATTTTATCATTTGAAATAGGTTGACCAAACCAATTCTTTTTTTTTTAAAGTTTCACTGTTTGGTAATTCTGTACAAATGTGGGCACAATCGTATTGTTCATGGTTATTTAAACTTTCCTTAGATGGAAAGTGAAGTAGACATGCTTCGCAAATGTACATGATGTGACCGTCTTTTGAAATTTGTTTACTAACTAACCGCGATAAATTTTTTATGTAACAATAATGATTTTTTGTATCCTTGGAAAAAAATAATAAATTGATATGTCTATCTTTACGACACTTTGTTAAAAATAATGGACCTACTATAGAATTACATCGTTTTTCTTTATTATATTCTAACCCAAAAACATTAATACTAATATCATTTAATTTCTCTACTTTTGCTATGTCAGAAATTTTAACTGGAAAGGAAATACCATCAAATTTAAGTTTATTTGCATGTTTAACGTACGATGATACACGATCCGCGTCTTTGTTTACGGGATATAACGCCGAGAGTAACGCCCATTTAAAACAAAAATAATCCTTGCTTTTTACATTTATAACAGCCTTTTTTAATTTTATGTCACGAGGAAGATCTATGTATGAAGTACCGCGTAGGGGGTTAAATTTATTAACATTCATGTCTATAGATTTTATGTTTTTTAGACTCCATCCACTATCTTTTTTTTCAAATGCACTAATTTTAGTAGTAATTGTATCATTTAAAGATGAAAAAAAAATATTTAAGTCATCTCCTTGACAAATAATATAGTTAAGCGTTTGAAAATCGAACGTATCATGAATATCTTTAGTTTGTTGAACAAAATCAGCATGCAATATGAAGTTTACTTTAAAAATTATGTGTTGATGAATACACTCTTGTATTAAAAATAAAATATCATCTTTAATAGAATTTAAAAATAGTTCAGGAGTTTCAAAATTTACCAATGTCGAACTATCTACTCTACTCTTGATTTTATAAGTTAAAATCCTATTTCCAAAAGCAGATTCAATAACACTAACGTTTGATAAAGAATTATGTGAATTTAAAAGATTATTTTTGTGAACATTACTTTTAAAATGATTAGCTAAATACCGTTTCTTGATAAATATATGACACGTTAGACATTCCACTTGATCATCGTTACTGATACTGTTCCCTGCAGAGGTAGGCGCTTCTGCTTCCGTTGTTGGTTTTTTGATGATCTTGGGTTCTTTGCTGCTCGTTCGCTTCGTTCCTCTTCCAAGTTGTAGTGGTTGACTACTAAAATGTTTAAATTTATTAAAAACTGTACAAGACATTGTGTAAATTATGATCGAAATGAATGTTTATTTTACTTACTTAAACTGTGTTTCAACCATCGCACAGTGATTATACAACTCATCATCATACGATGAATCGAACAGTTGATCCTTCTCCATTTCATCACAAACTTTAGACAACTCCTGATTTAATTCGCTGTTGAATAGTTCCGTATTCTCTTCCATGGTTGTGGAGAAGAAAGCACTGGTGCACACTTCACTGAAGTTTGCCATCCTTATAGTAAAGAAGAAAATAGGTAGCAGAGTAAGTAACAGTTCAGTGTTGGTAGACCAACTGATACCCAAATTTCAAATAATGTCCGATATTTAAGTCTAACAAAGGATTAGAAATAGAATATAATGAGTACACGGAAGTAATTTAAGTAAACAGAATCACATTCACTAATGATCAGCTAATGACTGTCATTGTTAAAAAAGTATTTTTTAACTTTTTCACTTTCTGCTATTGTCTTTGTAATATTGTATACGAGGGCGTTTGTGTTGTCGTAGATGCTATCCTTATTAGTCTTTACGTAATATTTAATCCTCGTGGAAGCATGTTTCCAATGATCAGTAGTTGGAATCTTGGATAGCTTCTTCATATCGTACATTTCAATTTTGATGAGATGCGTCGCTTGGTCTCCGTCGTCAGAATTAGTAGAAATGTATGATACACCATCTCTAGCGGCTCGTGCTACGGTTGATGATAACAGCTTCCTCTTTTTTATTTTTGATTCAGCTTCAAAAAAATGATCAATCGATTGCGATTTTCTTTTTCCACCATCGCATGTGTTATTATTAATGACGATGTCATCACTCTCTTCTTGAGGGGAGAGTGGCGAGTAGTAATACTGTTTATAGGTATTTTCATCGAAGCTCAATGATTTCTGCAACAACACAGTTATCATGTTAATATCAATTTGTTAACACTTAATCATAAAAGTTAAAAAAGCTAAAGTTACAACCTATTAAAGTCCACTGCTGAACATAGGCCTCCTCTCATTTCTGAGAGAGTTTTAGGGCTACGCTGAGCACGTGGTAAATCAGCACTTAAAATTGTTATTAACAATTTAATTGGTGCCGGCGGGGATCGAACCCGGGTCGCGTACTGTGAATTTTACATTTTGCGCTAACCATCTGAGCTACCACGGCTTAACCATATACACAACATAATATTCAAATATAATTTGTTAACACTAAATCATACACACGTAAGAAAATAACAGAAAGAAAAGTAAGTTTGTCAATAGAATAAACACTTACATCCATGGCCTTTGATGCGTTGAAGTAACACAAACGTAGTATTGATAGATCCACTGCGGTCAAACGACCATACACTAACTCCATGACTGCAGTTGCTTGGTCTTATATAGTACCAGTGAGTAATAATTCTAATCTAAAGAATTTCTGCAGTAGAATTGATAGTATCTTTATGCGTCAACAAGCTTACCTTACATTCTGTTGCTTATCTCTACATTCCTACGTCCTTCCTGTCGTGTCTTGTTCAGTGTATTGGTGACTCAAATACGATTTGTATAACACAAAGAATGCAATTTAATATTTAGAAATCACTATAATTGATCACTCCTATATTAGTCATTGAGTAGATTGGTACTGTAATAATCTACTAATAGCAGTAATATTATGGATACACTAGATGTACAACAACATCTGAAAAAGATTCACCCCACTCTAGAAAATAATGTTTATGCTGCCAATAAACTACCCATGTACACCCACGTACCAACGTATATAATATGCAATTTGGATACAGATGATAAACCAGGGTCACATTGGGTAGCTTTATATATCGATACGAATGACGTCGGTCAATATTTTGATTCATTCGGACGGGCACCTGTACGATATCATCTAGAGTTTTTTAAAAGAAATTGTAAAAGATGGAACTGGAATGTTGATAGGATTCAGAATGAGTAAACTTCAGTTTGTGGCGAATATTTATTTATTTATTTATTTATTTATTTATATTTCCTACTTACATTTACCATTACAGGGAAAACCTAAATCGATAAATGTAGCATCTCAATTACAACACAATAATTAATTTAAATAACAATACATAATAATTAATTTCAATGACAATACATTACAATCAATTGTATACTACAATTTAAGAATAACATATTGTAAATAATGTCACTTTTGCGAATTCACTCCGTGAACACGAAAATAAGTCCAACTTCTCAGCTACCAAATTTAGTATGTGTATCGTTCGCGTGAGGGGGGTATTGCGAACCAGTTTAGTCCTGCCGCGTGGCATCGCAAGCAAGCTCGGCCGTCGTCGCCGCTGTACATACCTATCAGGCACGCATAAGCCTATCCACTGCAGCACACCCGGGTTGCTGATGTAACCACGGAACACCCTTAAAATGTAGATTACCAGCGCTAGATCTCTTCTAGTTTCCAACTTGTTGTATCCAACCATACCTAAAACAAACAAGGTTGGATACATCAAGGGGTAGGATGGATAAACCCCATAAAGCTTATGATATATAAATCGCGTGAATTTATTCTGAATGCGCTCCAGCATAAGATTGTATTTATTTTCATGTGGAGCCCATATTGCTGAGTTACACTCCAGCTGACTTCTTACTAGAGCATCATACAGCACTGAGATTGCTTTAATGTTGGTAAATTTTACTGCTCTGCGAATGATAAACCCTAGTCGTTTATAAGCTTTCTTACATATATTCATGATGTGCTCCCGGAATGTCAATTTGACATCCATCTGGACTCCAAGATCCCGGACTGATTCCTCCCTCTTCATTAGCTCGCCATTCACCTTATAGTTGTAATGGAGTGGTGCCCTTGCACGACTAAATGATAGAATAGAGCATTTTGAAATATTAAACTGCAGTTTATTTTTATGGCTCCATTCAACTACTTGGTCGATATCTTGTTGAAGGTGCCGACAATCATCCTCAGTCTTGATGGCTAAAAGCAACTTTAGGTCGTCTGCAAATAACAGACATTTAGCCTCTCTTACTACTTAATGTATTTGCTATATAAGCTTCAGGGATGTTCAATGCATAGTTTTACGAGTATATTTACAGGGAACACATTGTACAACGATATTTTAGTGGATGAGATGTTTCGCTCCTATTTTATAGATAATAAGTAATAAGATTTTGTATTTTATAAATAAAACTTTTAACATAATTGGGTAATGTGTTTTATTAATGAGTCAGATTAGTGTAGATAGGAACAAAGGAGTATAATACAATAGCATAAGCCGACCCACACGCCGCACGCCGACGAATAATAGATAATGACGGTAGTCAATCAACAATAGATAAGTAGATAAGGACAATGGAGCGCTAATGACGGTTGAGGCTCGAAGCGGATATCAATTAGATAAGAGTTAATTGATCTGCACATCTCCGGAACCGTGCATCCTACGCAAAAATGGACCGCAGATTCGTGATCAGAGCATGCCAAAACTTTTTTTTTTTTTTTTTTTTTTTTAGGATCGTGAATCGACGAACGTCGTACTTGTACAACTTCTGACTCAGTGCGCCAGAACTGGTACAACCTCTCTACAAGTGCGCCAGAACTGGTACATCGTAACTACTTAAAGGTTCGAAATCTCCTTCTTCCTCTCATTTCGATTGGAGGAAGAAGAAATGTAAATCCTCACATTTTTTTGTTGCGTAAGAAATATCTTTCTCCACTATTTGAATAAGTTGGCATTGAAGAATTTTAAAAAAATTTTTAGGCCTTTGATTTTTATCACACACTTTTCCGGCGAATGTCCAAATGTTCGTATAAGTTTTTAATTCTGATTAACTTCTTCTAGGACTTCATACCAAACAGCACATAAAGCTGGTAAGAGGATCACACATATTTCGAGTGTTGATACAAGTTTCTCATAATTATTATGCAGTGGTTTAACACCGTCGTGATGAGCTCTCCATCCCGTCTCTGACAGTCTTTCATCAGATACGCCTACACTTTTCGTTAAAATTTCCCATCGATGTGCGGATGATGAAAAGAACATGTAAACTCTTTCCACTGTTCCGAAAAAAGTTAAGCCTAAATTAAAATTTTTACACCACCACTATTGGGCACCTACCGTTAGTGGTGCTGTATGAATGTCTTATAAGTACGCCATATCGTCCTGTTAGCAAAGATTTAAATAGTTAGGTGCGCGCCCTTACCATAGTATGACCACTTCGAAATGTGTCCATTCTCAAATGAGTGAGCTCACTTATTCGCAATCAGTGCTCATTTGTGCGACAGAGAATCTACTATACACAATATCTGTAAGATAATAAGAGATGACACTATTACATTAGTGTGCGTGCGTCGGCGTCTTGCAACGAACACATCCAAATATAATGCCACAATTTTCAAGGTGAAGGCGCGTCTAACTATTTAAATCTTTGCCTGTTAGTATCGTAAGAGGCGACCGAGGGAAACTGAAACGGGAGATGGGTAGCAGCATCTCCCTTCAATGAGGCAATCTATAGGGAAGGCATATGTCCGGCAGTGGACTTTTATAATCGACAATGGACTCTTGTACTGGATGGATGGACCTATATAGTAGACGTTCCACATGTTTACCTTTCTCCTGCGCTACTCCAAATCCTAATATCATTAGTGAATTGTTTACAATATGTAGATAATCACATGAAAATTATATTTGATCATACTGTAGATAAAAGTGATTATTATTACACTTTATTGTACATTAACAAGCAATTCAACGTATCACATGATGCCGCATAGCACATCCGAGCACGTTGAAAGTTCAGGCGATATGACACTAGTACATGTCGAGTACAAGTGCTGCCATATCCATAGAATACTATCATACATACATAATATAACGGGGGAGTGGGTGGAGCCCGTGTAGCCACTAACACGTCAATTCAAACGTATAAATGTCAACACAATCAATCGTTTCCAATTCGGTTTCAAGCGTCGCTGCAAGCAAATTATTTAAAAAATGGCAAATTTTGCATTAATTACGTGTCGAGAGAACAGCGGGAAATGGAATTTAAATAATGGAGATTAGAATATCTACAACCAGTGAGTCCAAACTATTTATATTTTGTGAATATTAGAAACAAAAATAAATAAACATTTATGTGTCAAAAACATTAATCAAAAGTCTAAAATGTGTTTGTAGTAGTGATAACTGATAATATGACGTAATTGGTTGTATGTGTGCTCCCGGCGACGCCAATCCTCCTAAAAAGCAAGGTTGACAGCCATTCTATGCCATATCTATGTCTATACAAATAAGTTTCTGTTTGTAATGTCGAAATAACAACTTTTTACTAAATGCGTATTAAACTATACTAGCATTTTTCCCACAGAGCTTGAATTTAGAAACATCAATAATACTATATCGTAATAATATTCGCAAAACTAGATCATTTGTAGAGACACCTCGGTATCTCTACAAGTGATCTATATTGGACGTAGGAAATGATAGAAATTAAGCAATATAATTGTATTAATATTTTACTTTTAGAAATACCTTTTTTATCGGGCACGTCTTCCTCTGTGTCTTTATGAAGGGGAAATCGCCCTGGAATCAAAACGCGTTATTTACTTATTAATCATAATTAAAGTTGATATAGTTTTGACAAAATAAAGTTGTATTTCGTAGTCTTTATTCATATTGGCCCCATTGAATATTGATTGACACCATAAAGTACATGCACGTATTTTTTTACTTATTACGTAGACTTCTAAATTTCATATGTATTCCGTTGACGATGAACATGTGAGAAGTACTATATTCATGAACAGGAGTAGAAATATACAACAGAAGATGGACAGCAGAATCTTCCTGATCATACCACGGCAAATACTATCATAACTACGGCAAATATCCAACTTATTTGACAATCTATTATTTGACAAGAATTATTTTAAAAGACTAGTTTGAGAATCCTGTCGTAAGAATAATACCACCTGACTATCCGACTATGGTTTTTTTATTTCTCTTTCACTTTATAAGTAATATTTTGTATAATATATTTTAATATGTATTGTGTTATTTTATTTTTGTCTCATAATATTTTATTTACTTATAGATTTTGTATAGAAGTACCCGTTTATATATTTATTATTTATCCTATATTATATATTAAGTATGTATATTTTACTAACTATATCTATTCTATTCATTTGCATTTTATATTGTTTTATATCATTATTATTTATTTATGAAGTGATTGATTACACCTGCCACAGTTTCTCAAATCATCCAGGGTTGACTGGCAGAGAATGCCATAAGGTATTAAGTCCGCCCTTTATATCCCTTAGTATATAAGGTGTATAATAAAGATTAAATAAATAAATAAATCTATGGGAGGAATCCAATTAATGAACGAGAGTAGAAATATATTAGCCATATAGCGGCGTTGAAATAGAGACCACTATCCCGTTTCGTCCCGAGGATGTTGTAAGAGACGACAGAGGGAAACTGAAACAGGAGATGGGTGCAGCATCTTCCTGATAACAGTGCAAAGTAATAAAGACTTCGATTACCGCTTTCGATATTCGCTTGCCAAGTGTGAATACTACTTTTTTTTAATAGAAAAAGGGTGACAAGCGAGCACACAGTTCACCTGATGGTAAGTAGTTGCTGTGGCCTATAGACATCAACATCTGTCCTCAATTACGAATCAAAATATAGATGCGTTGTCACCCGTGAGGACTAAGATGGAATGCCTCACTTCCAGTAAAAAGGCTCTCCGGTTCTCTACACTCACCATACAAAACACAGCAGCATTAAGCTGCTATTTGACGCTGGTATTCTGTGAGAGCGTAGTCCTTCCCCGGTCGAGCTGACCCATTCGTGCTACAACCATACAATCAATATAGCTGCTGCATGGCTCTACCACGTAAAAAAAACTACTGCAAATATCTGGTCTATTTGCCAAACAATGGAAAGCCTATGATCAGCAGTGGATAGCCCTACTAAAAGTAAAAAAGTAGCAGTCTAGATACATCCCACTACTGTGCACAGACCACAGCGAGTTTTAGACCAAAAAGTATTTGATTGAGTTGACTCTTAACGCGGGATGACCGATTTCACATACAATATACCTAAAATGATTTACGAAATATCTTTTAATTTCTAGATACGCAGGTTTTCTCGCGATGTTTTCCTTCACCACTGAGAACGTGGTAAAGAATTGCAATTAAATCATGAGTGGAATCGGCACGGATCGAAACTGGGT